>VZRL01006548.1:808117-964531 GCA_013397895.1 Origma solitaria | reverse complement strand
CCAGGAGCCGGGGGTGGCTGGGACGGCGGGAGGAGAGTCTCACTCGTGTTAATGTGCCAACCTTCCTGCCTGCAGTCTCGCTTTCCCCTCCACTCTCCTCCTCCCNCTCTCCCGCCGGCAGCCCCGCCGCTCCGCGGGCGCGGGTCCCGGGCGCACCCGCCAGCCGCCGTCCGCAACCCGCTGCGCCGGCAAACGCCCTCTCCGCTGCCACCCAGGAGCCGGGGGTGGCTGGGACGGCGGGAGGAGAGTCTCACTCGTGTTAATGTGCCAACCTTCCTGCCTGCAGTCTCGCTTTCCCCTCCACTCTCCTCCTCCCCGTCCTCGTCCTCCTCCTCCTCCTCCTCCTCCCCTGGTGCTCCAGGGATGTTAATCTCCTAATGACACCAAAACACCATCCAAAGGTTTGGAATCAAACAGAGGGAGGGGTGGGGGCAAAGGGTGGGTGGAAGCTCAGAAAAGGGGAGACGGAGATAATCAACAGGCGGGTCTCCCTTCAGATAACGCTGCTTGGAGAAGCGGGAGCTACAGAGGAAAGCAAAAGGGCTCCCGTGAGGTGGGCAACATCAAAAAAATAAAACAGCGACAAGGAAAAAAAAATTAATCCGAGCCAGGGGTCTGGAGGAAAAGTGCGGCAGAGGGGCCGGAAAGAAAGCAGGAGGCAGGTAATAGAAGGGCGATCCCCTTCCCAGGTCCGAGCACATCTCACCGGAGCTGGGGATTGAGAGGCGCCTGCGCGCCGATCGCTTGGGAAGCCGGACACGTCCCCAGCGGGGCTCCGTGACTCGGGAGTGGCGGGGGGACCCGCCGCCCCTGCAAAGCTCTCCGCGCCCGCCCTGCCGGGTGCCCGGGGCCCTTCGGGTGCATCCGGCATCGGCGGATGGCTGTGCTGCCCGCCCGTCCTGGCAGCTATTGTCAGATGTTTATAGATAAATATCCATATACACATATACACATATACAGATGTACATACATATATGTATGTGTGTGTGTGTGTGTGTATAAAGCTATACAAAATCTACATATAGACATAGAAATAATGTAAATATCAATACATTTGTACATATGTAAATATAAATATATGTTTATTTAGATGAATCCTGCTTGCTTTCATAAATGAAGAAATATCTGCCTGAATAAATATGCTGATGTTACCTGTTTTGCCTCCTAGCTCTGAAGCAGTTGGAAGAAGTGTAGTGAATGAGAAAATTTTTAAGAAAATACCTTTCTGTTACCGTTTCTGCCTGTCTGGGAGTACAAATCAGTCAGTGGCTGTGAAGGGCTACTCTTGCGACAGGAGTTAAATATCATCCCACTCAAAATTGTACTCAGTCCCTCATCAAGAATTTGGATGTATTGTTTTTAAAAAAAACCTCTAGTTCTGCCTCTAATGCTGCTATCACATACTGCTATTGCCACGTTGCCACAAAAGAATACACTGCAATATGTTTTTTTGTAACCATTGCATCTAATTTTGGGATTATGAGACTGATTCCAAACTCACCAAAGACTAGGGAAAGGACTCCAGTCTCTCTTTCGGGTTTGCATCAAGCATTTGTAAGATTCAGGTCTAGGAAAATGTCAAAATAGAAGACTAAGGTTGTGGACATTTGGCTTTTCAAAGGCAGGGCAAAGATACTTTTGAGAATCAAAGCAGAATATTACAATCATGGGTAGTTTGAAGATCTAATCGCTGATTTTTGTGTCAGTGATGTCAGATTCTGGTTCTAGATTGGGCTGAAGAGTCTTAAGTTCAAGAGTAGGCAGGGATTCTTTAAGATTTGTTATGGCTGTGAATGATATTGGTACTTCACTTCGGGATTGTAAAGTAGCTCTAAAAAATTCTCTGATACATTATCTAAGGCAACATATTTTTTATAATATTTTAGTATGTGGTGCTAGTCCATACCCTACAGACTCAGTTTGCAGTAATTCTTTTGAATCTGAACAGATGTCATAAGAAAAAAGGAATTAACCAACGCTGATGGAGTTTGTGTGTTACAGATTCAAAATATTCCACACTTGAGACAAGGACTGTTACTTACTCTGTGTTCACGGGATACAACTCATGATGGTTGCCTAGACTGTGACTTAGACCCTCAAACACTGCAGAGCTGTAAATATGTCTGATATTTAAACTTCTGTAACTTCCTTCCAGAAGAAAGTAAAGAGGTTGGATTTGCTGGCCCGAGTACTGGAAACAGGAAGAGATGTTTAGCTGAAATGAAATTAAATCTGACAAACACACAAAAAGAGGCTTCCTTTGTTTTGTGATACTTCTAGTGTGTTTGAAAAGCTTAACAAAATTAATCTCCTTATTCACTTTAGTGCATAAATTCACTTTGGTCACACATATATTAGACAAACGCACACACACACTGTTATGTTTTAACCTGTCGTCAGCTTTCTTCTGACCTCATCTATCCCGAGGGATAAACTAACATTTCACATCTCACACAGCATAAGAGGTGGCATCTAGCTGCCCAGCCCTAGGAACTATCCACCGGAAGAGTAGTCGTACTAGTACTTATCATTTCTTTCTTCTGGCTCTCAGCTTGCTGCTGAGGGAACGGAAGGTGAGTAATTCTCTACAAGGCACCCAGTGGTTTAGATTTTTTTCATGCTTCTTGCAGCCTCAGGCTGGGATAGTTACTGCATACATAAAGCAGAGAAAGATGATGTGTATGAAATATATACATCTCCATTCTTGCTAGGTCAAGGGAAAGCAGTGAACTGTTGAAGCTTCATCTTCCTTAGACACTGTAGGAATATGGAAATGCCACACAGTGATTAATGAAACTCTGCCATCCTTTATACACTGTTTCACATCACAGGGCAAATACTTCACCATTCCCTCCATAGTGAAGATCCCAATTTTTAGCACCTGATGTCACAAGGAAGAAACCTCAGAGCCTTAGTCTGAGCAAATAACCAGCTATAAAACTGCTGGAATGAACTTGACACAGGACCATATATTCTGACGTATCTTCTGCAGATGACAGTAGTCTGCTTGGGGTTTTTTTGAACTATAAACACTTAGTGGACTGTAGTGCACTTCTGGGTCATTTCTAAGGAAGATATGAGGTTGGTTTTGGTAGTTACTGCCCCCAAAATTCTGGATATTTGCCAGATCCAAGTCAATTCTTACTGTAGAATGCCCTTGCATTTGTAATCAGAGACTATTCTGGGAAGGAATGTAGTATTGCAGAGAAGAGTGATTAGAACCCAGCTTTATCATCTTTAGAACTGCAAAACCTATGTGGTTTTTTAATTCTTTTTCTAAGAGACATTCTGTCTTGGTTGTTTGAGTCACTGGAAGTGTAAAACAATTCTTTTTGGTACTCAGGCAGTATATGAATCTAGGTTACACTAAGCAGAAGTCTCACTATGTTTTACTGGAACACAGCCTTGAATTAAAGAGCTACTTAGCGTTTCAGTTCCTGCTCCCCTCATCTATTTTTATTTACTTGGTGCATGTAGATTCAATAATTATTTTCCACTGTCATCTTGCTTTACTTTACTGAACTCACCATTTGCTTTTTTTATCTCATTTTGTCTAACAGTTTCAAGCATTCACTGCTTGATGCATAGGGTGGAGATCATCTTTAAAGGCAATACCTTTCATAAAGCTCGAGCTCTTCAAATTCAGGACAATTTTAGAATTAAGCATAATGGAAGTTTTTCATCAACAGTTTTTTTGGAGGTTTTTTTGTGGTAATTTTTATCTGAGTAAGGATTGCAAAGATTTCATCTTCTATCTGTATTTAGTATTGCCTACCTGTAACAGAATGCCATGCTCTATCATCTGAGACAGAAATAGAAATCTCTTTTTCTTCTCACTGTCTCTGACAGTAAGACTAAAGACTCTGCATAAAGCTATTGAGAAATTTCTGCAGACTCATTGTAGCAGGCACAGCTTGTTAATGCCACCACAGAAATATATCTAGTGAGAGAAAAGCAGTGATATGGGCATGACAGAAAAGGTCCTGCAGAAAATGGTGGGAATGGCTAGGTTTAAATATAAAAATTCAACAGTGTTTTCCTCCTCTCATGGATCTCTGAAATAGATTCCCAAATTTTTCCAGATTTTGAGGAAAGATTCGAAAAAGTAAAAGCATGTTTTTCCAAATCATGGACAGATTTAATTTGAAATCAATCTGGGGACTCCATTGAGAATCTTAATTCAAGAAATGTAAAATAGATTTCTGTGAGCTTCTGAAATATTGTCTGAACAGCTCTCATAAGCATTATAATGACTGTTCCTTAAAATTCATTGTGATTTTAAAGTTTGATTTATGCTACGTGCATTCTGATGGAGAAGAAATGAGACACTTTTGATACATAGCCCTTTCACAGTCAAACAACTTTAGCTGCAAGTTTGAATTCATCTACCTAGAGCACTTCTGCTATAGAGCTGAAATAAACTTTGCCTACCAACAGTAAGTGAAAGCCTTACAACACCTACAAGTTCAGTCACTAGGAGACATTTGCTCTAACCTCGGCACTGTTCTCCAAAATCACTTACTGGTTTTTTCTTTTCCTTCACGCTTCTTCATACAAGAACTAGTTATAAGAGAATGGAGATGAGTCCTTCAAGGGTAAAATTAGGCTATAATACAAATCACTCAATGAGAAACCTGTGCCTTAGCTTCTGCTCAGGTCTAACAATAGCAGTTTTGTTCGCTCTGTTTCTGTTGGACTGCACAGTGTTTTTTCACTCAGATTATTTTGATGTCTATTCTATCTGTATAGAAGTCTATCTAATTGTGTAATCTATTGGAGAGAAAAAAAAATCAGATGAGAACAAAATTACATTAAGGCCTTGATCTCAAGTCACTTGTTAGGTAAGGCTGCTGCTGAAACAATTAAGACATTTGACTGAAAAATAATATGGCTAAAGTAGCTAATTTGCCAGCAGAGAATGGGGATGGGTTTTCTCCAGACCTCTGCTGAGCAGAGAGTATGGACATTAAGAGCATTTTAATCCTTTACCTCTCTCTTCTATTTTAAGCCTTCCAGGAGACCATGAGACTTCTGTGACCTACTGAACTTCTATATTAATACTAACAAGTCTCTTCAGTGAGAAAGCAATGTGCTTTTCAGCGAGAAAGGATGTATAGCAGGTCAGCTGGATCCTTCCAGCTTTTGACCAGTCATTCATTTTCTCCATCAGTACTGCATCAACTCTGATTTATTTATTCTTCATCTGAAGTTAGAGTCATCTAATGACTACTATATAGAAAAAATTTCAGGAAAGAAGGTCGATGTATTTTTATGAGGAATTAATTGACTGTTCTGTTCTGTCCTCTAGTAAGCCACAGTTCTCAGGAGCTTTCCCAAATACCACACCCTATCTGGCCATTCTTCTGTCTCACCACTTCGTACTTCATCCTCCCTGTTACCCCAAGGAAATGTCAGGATTTTTCCTTCATGAACCTGTATGGATGGTAAGAGCATGGAAATGACATAGGAAAGGTTTCAAAGCTTCTTCAAAACAATTTGCTGTGCACTTTGCCAAGGAATATACCACAGTTATATATATTGATTAAAAATATCAGCAAAACAAGATACCACAAACCAGCTGCAAAACCTACACAGCACTTGCACCACCTGCTTTTGTTATTCCATTTTAGATGTGTAAGTTATAGCATACACTTTTTCATCAGACAATAGTGTGCAAGACGGCATGGTGCAGCTACTCTCAGTTGGCTGTAAATGTTCTGGTACACCCTCATGGTGCCATGGAACTCCATGGAACTGAGACGTACCAGCTCAGTTACCGAAACTCATGCTTCCAACACATTACACCTGTGTCAGAGCTTACCAGCTCAGTCATACATGTTCGTGCTGTAACCAGGTCTGGTGGTGACTTTTTCAGGGCTACCACGGAATCTTTGTGCTGCAGTCTGGACTCTAGAAATACCATGTTAGCCGGCAGCAGGTGACAGCCTTTTCCCTGGTTTCCTTTCAGTAAAGTGGATCTTTCAATACATTGTTATCTTCGGAATCACATGCCCATCCAGGCTAAGACATCACTGAAGGAGTTGTGTTGGATTGTTTCTTCCAGTAAAGCTATTATTTTATCTTCCCAGCTTGGTTAACAGACTTTTTCTGAGCCAGCTTCACAGTCAATATAAAAAAGACTAAAAAACCCCAAAACAAAACAAACAAAACAAACAAAACAAAACCCAAGAAAAAACCAAACCAACAAACAAAAAACCCCCAAACAAAACAAAACAAAACAAAACAAAACACAAAAACCACCAAACCCCAAAATTACATAAAGCTTATCAGTTCTCAGGCAAAGTACAAATGTTTTCAAGTTTCCACAGACTTCCTTTTGCAAATCCTTTCAGAAAAACCAAGAAAAGAAAACAAAACTTAACCCTTCTTCCCCAACATCTTAGTACTTGTCTCTGCAGTAGAACAATGAAGATTTCCCAAACCAGTTCACAGATTTGGTGGAAATTTCTTTTATGCAGGTGATCTGATTGACCAAAGCATTCTTAGAAGTCCTTTAGCTGTAAAACAAACTCAGTAAAATTCAGACCAGGGTCATGTATTCCATTCTCATTGTAGGAGTTCTGCAAATGTCTGGCATCAGGGTACTGGGACTGTTCCATTAATCTGATCCTGTTCTTCCTATCAAAGGAAGTTTTGATATTTACTGCAGCTATGTTAGCCCTGGTACTATACCGGTACTTACTTCCCAAGAAAGGCTTCTGTTCCTCTTTATATTAATACTGCCTTTGTCTAAGGTAAGAGCATGGCTCTGTTCAGAGCCTATAGCATTCTTGTTTGCCTAATGAAATGTAGTTTAGATGTATTTCATAGTGTGCAAAAGGACAAGCATTTTGGTTAATGTAGTCCCTTGAACCTTTTGAAAGGAAAAGACAAGATGCAAGCAAAAATAGAGACAGAAATTATAGCTGTTTCTATTACACAGTTCACTCCTAGCCATATTTCTGATACATCCATTTAAAAAAAATACATTAAATAGTAATTCATATTCAGGAGATATATTCTCCTCCTATTTTGCTTATCTCTAGGTTATACTATGCACACATATTCTTGAATCACTTATGCTAAAGCATGGTATTATTTATGAACTGAAAGTTTAGTAAACAATTTTTTTTCTTTTTCTTTTAAGGAAACATCAGTTTCTTAAGATTTTTTAAATCCTATGTATATTTTCATTATGTCAAGTTTTCACTCTTTCAGCATGTGCTCTGCTATAACTTTCTATCATGGTTCACTCGTTACTTCTGTAAATAGCTTCCTCAAGTGCCAGACATGAGGCTCCATTCTGGACTTCTAATTTGGGCAGAACTTCACACTGGTTTCATTTGATAGCTTTTCTTGAATAAGTGTTCTAAAAGCCTGCATATTTTCATTAGCAGAGCCTGCTGCCAAAGAGTGAAAAGTACACTGACAATATGAATTTTACAATAACAATAGAAATAAATATATCTGTAGTCAGTTCCTATTGGAGGAAAGAATTGTTCCTTTATACTAATTTTATTGTTTTCTGATGATAACTATAAAGCTAACAATAGTCTCAAGACACAGCATACTACAAACAACCAGTGTTCTCTGACAATTAGTACTTGTACTTTATCACTGAATGATATAGCCTTTTGCTGTTTTTTATAAACCCAAGGAAACCATCCCCAAATCCAGTAGAATTAAAAAAAAATCTTAATGATGCTTTTCAAATAGAAAGATAAGCTTGTTACAGAAGGCTAAATTGCCAAAGATACTTATTAGAGATTCACCTCCTCTAACACTCCCTTGCAAAGACCAGAGTATCCAGAAACAGCATGTATCAGACATTAAACTGCTGTTCCAGATGATCTCCACCAAGGGCCAAGATTCTCTCTATTTTATTTCTAATCTATGTAATGAGATTCTTCACGTAAGTCCTGCAACTAGCAGCAACTAATTAGGTCAAATTAACAGGACATATGCTACTGCATCTATTTTGAGTTTAAATCCTAAAGATGGAGCTACCCTCCTCTTTAAGGTAACAACTACTGGGTGTCAAAAGTAAAAAGACAACTTTATGTTGTGGTGTGTTTACTGTTCCTTTAGTCAGAGTATTTGCTCAGCATTAAGACAGATTTCCGGTGGCTCTCAATGCTATATTTATTTTCTTATCACCTGTGTTCCCCTTTCATCCTAAACAATTTGCATAAGCCGGCATAATGCTACTTAGCTTATGCTACTACTACTAAATATAGATGAACTGGAAATTCACTTAGTAAAGCAACTTAATTATTTTCTTGTTTCCTGCTTTCTTCCTGCCTACGCACTGTGCCTGTATTTGTGTGCATGAAGGTGTGAAAGAGAGATCGTGCACTCAAAAGGAATTTTAAGTGATAGGTGTTATTATTCTTATTAGTTATTGGGGGAAGCAAAATTTTTTAAATTGATGCAAAAATAGGAGGCATAAGAACAATCTCAAATATTACAAGGATTCCAGTATATGTGTATATACTTGTGTGTGTGCATGTGAGTGTGTGTGTGCTTGTAAATGAGAAGAAGGATTTTTTCCCTTTTTCAAAAAAAGACAAAAAGGGAAATATTTTTTATTTTCCTTGTCAGACAAGTTGAGAGTTATGTAGTCAAGTCAGGTGCTGATGTTATTAACAGTATATCTCATACATTTCATACAGTCTTCTTTTGGTTTTTTGTGTTCTTTACTTGCTTAACAATCTGTTTACTTACTAGTCAAGTTTCTATTTGGAAATTAGGTTGTTTCTTTAAAAACCTAGAAGTGAAATTAAAACTCTCATTGAATATGGAGTATCTCTATTTGGATGGGACTCATAAGGAAATTAAAACAATACTTACATTTTAGTTAAAAGTAGACTTTTTCTCACAACTTTTGTTTGCAAAAATGGTAAAAAGATACAGCAGTTTAAATATAGGTCTGCTTGCCTAAAAAAGTTAATTTCATATTTAATGGAGTTATTTTTGTAGCACCTTAGCAGTTAATCCCTGTGAAAGTTTCCTCTCCTCAGCTCTGATAGCACTTTAAAGCAGAGAGAGGCATTACTCTAAGGAGAGCTTACCAGTGTTTTCAACTCTAGACTGAGTAGTACAAGCCTGACTACATCTATTATAGATTGGGTCTTATCCTATTGTCTGAAATACATCTCACTTCTCTAAACAAGGTTAAGTGCTATTTTTCTTCCCCTAATCCTGTTTAGCAAGTCAATGGGTAGTCTGGACAGTTTAAGTATTCCAGTTAAGTGGGAGAAAGGTCACTGCAAGATTACTGAGAAGGTATCAGGGGATGCTAAAGTAAATGCAGTTTTCCAAAGGATTTCCTAAAGGATTTCCAAAGGATTTTAGGAAAGGCAAGTCAATACTAGCATTAAAATAAAAAATCTCTAGGAATTTCCAACTACCATTGCAGTGATAAAACTTGTGTTTATTTTTGCAAGTAGGTTTTATCATTTTTTCCAGCACTGACATACTCTCTTGGCCTCACACCAAACTCACTGAAGCTGAAAGCTGATGGAAAACTTCCACTTCCTTTAGCCCCAGGTGCTGCTCTTCAGTGCCCAGTAATGAATGGCCTCATGGTGACCAGCTCTGCTCATTGCACTGCCTAAGAAAAAAATTCCCTGGTTTCAGTGGTAACTTATCCTAAAAGGCTAAATCCAGAGATTAAGGAAGCTGACTGGATGTTTTCCATCAACTGTGTGGATAAAACTCTGTAGAATTTTATGCCTAGCTCATAAGTTTTGGGCCTTGACATTCAAGATATATTTGTGACTGACAGGCCTTTTCAGTGAGATTTGCCCTTGCAGTTAGCAAGATGTTTGCAGACGTCAGTGTGTCCAAAGACAGATTTACCCACCAAGAAAACACTGAAGAAAAATACCCTATTGACTAACGAAAAATTCTCACCTGTAGGTTTTGGGGTTTTTTCTGCAAGAGCACTGGGGGAATTTTTCCAAGCACCTGATGGGGAGAAGTAGCAACAATAATCCAAAAAGGGATGATAGCACTATCTGAGGATGTAAGTAACTCAAGTATCATACCCTGAAGGTACAGAGATTTCATGCACCATCTCACAAACAGTATGTGCTGGAGACTCCCCAGCTGGAAAGCAGCTTGGCAGAAATGGACCTGAGAGTCCTGGTGGCCACCAAGCTGTCCATAAGCCAGTTATATGGACTTACGGCAAAGGTGACTAACAGTATCCTGGAATGCACTGGAAAAACTTCCATCAGCAGTTCAAGGGAGGTGATCCTTTTCCTCTTCTCAGCACTGGTGAGGTCTCATCTGGACTCCTGTGTCCAGTCCTGGGCTCCACAGTACAAGAGGGACGTGGATGTATGGAAGAGAGTCCAGTGAAGTGCTACAATGATAGTTAAGGGACTGTGAGGAAAGGCTGAGAGACCTGGGATTGTTCAGCCTTGAGAAGTGGAGGCTCCAGAGGCATCTCATCAATGTCTATAAATACCTGAAGGGAGGGCGCAAAGAAGAGGGAGCCAGGCTCTTTCCAGTGGTGCCCACTGACAGGACTGGAGTCAATGGACACAAACTGAAACACAGCAGGTTTCCTCTGAACATCAGGAAACACTTTTTTTGCTGTGATTGTGACTGACCACTGGCACATGTTGCCCAGGGAGATGGTGGCATCTCTGTCCTTGGAGATATTCAAAAGCCATGTGGACATAGTCCTGGATAACCAGCTCTAGGTGGCCCTGCTTGACAGGCAAGTTGGACTATATGACCTCCAGAATTCCCTTCCAATCAACCTTCTGTGATGATGCAGTTCTGTGATGTGTGGGGAAGGGACTGTTAATCACTTTGGTGCAACCCCATTCCAAGTGGTAGGCTATTAGTATGTGCAAGAAGTGTCTCCTACATTTTGCACATCATGTTAAAAAAAATTCAGTCTGTTAAAGAAAAAGCAGACTTGACAATGCAAGATCTGCCCTAAAAAACATAACTAATGATTGCAAAATACAGAAGTACAGCTGCATTTTCTAATACACCTGATCCTGCAGGGTTATCTGTATTACAAGCTTCTCATGAGATTACAGAACACTTAAAGAACCAATTACTTTTAAAGGTATTAATCATTCATATCCATAGCTTCAGTGACAGAAAAACCCTCAACTCTGTCAAAACAGGTATTCTCAGAACTGGTAGTTCCAAGAAAACTGGTGAAACCCCCAGGTCCCTAGAAAATATGCCAAAAGAAAAGAGGTATGGAAATATTATTTTAGCACTCCAAGTTCACACAGCAGTTGAATGGGAGATTTGATTTGTGTAACTTGAGTAAGTTGTGTTTAGGTTAATTTAGTTGCCAAATCACTCACGGGATCTGACCTAGAGTGTGAAAACTTGTGTTCATGAGCAGAGAAATAATAGAACTGAGCACTATCTGCACAAATTTGGAAATATCCTGCCTGGAAGTTATTCCATAGCATAGATTTCAAAAGCTTTAATGCATAATGATCTGATTTTGTAGCCTTTGCATTTTATACAGAAGTGAGTATATTTCTCTTTTAAATATATTGTGATATATGGCACTTGTAGATTTTCATTACTTCTCCCCCATCTTTATTCATCCATCCTCACAGTTAAACAAACAAAACAATTAAAAGAAATGAAATGTGAATATTAGATAGATTCCCTCACCATGTCTGAACAACATTTTTTTGGTTGAGTAGCATTCTTGATTTTACCTCATAATAGTGTTCCTATGATTTCAGTGAAATTTTTCACAGACTCCTTTATATTTAATGTTTATTTTCAGCTTTGATAGTATTTCAATTATACACAGTAGATTAAATGCCCTTCTAAAATTTCAGTATTTGAAATGGATCAATGTGGCTTTTGAACAGATTTGCAAACCCTATTTATCATCAAGGAGAACTTTTTCAACCTAAGGAGTTTTATGCATATATTTATGATAATGAGTACAAGCTATTATGCTTGTCATAGTACAAAGCAGATCAGCTGGTATTATCTTCATAAATATTTAAAAGCTAGCACACCTACAGTGTAGGCTAGGAGTATTGTAGTAGAGTCATTAAAAAAATGGAAAAGCTATGTGATCTTCATCTAAATAAACTTTGTCAAAATAGAAGTGAAGATGAGACACTTGGGCTTTAAGTTAGGAGGTTAAATTCAGGTTTAAAGACCATTAGAATAAAATCCTGCTACTTTTTTCTTCTCTGCCCCTTAAACATAATTTAACTAGAACAGCTTAGTCACTTGCAGCTTGCAACAAGTTCTTCTCACAGATTGTAGACACAATTTACGCGAGGTTTCACAACATACTGCATGTCCCAGGAGACTGCAATCAAGGTGCAGTCTTGGACATGGCTTTGATCAAACTGATCTAGCTGAATATGTCCCTGCCCATGGTAGGGGGGTAGATTATCTTTGAAAGTCTCTTCCAACCCAAGCTATTTTATGACTTCCTGATTGTATGTTCCAGCTGATGATTCTAATAAGACAATATCAGAGTTGGTATCCTGTATCCCAAGGTGAGAACAACAGGCATAACTGGGATACTGAACTGTGGCAGAATTGTGTGGAGGGAAATGTAAAACATACATAGAAACTAGTAGATTTCTCCAAAAGCACTTCTTTTTCAATTTGTCCTTTGCTCTTCCTGTTTTCTTGTATATATAAAATTTATGTGGCTCGATTAATCATAAAATTTAATTTTACCTGAATCAAGAAAACAGCAGTTGAGGAGCTTTTGGTTGCCTTTTTCGATGTCTCCGTTTATTGCACACTTAACTCCATAGCCTTGGACAGGAACAGAAAAATGCATTTTAATAACAAAGATGTAACTTGTCAATAAAGGGAACAAAGCCCTTTTCCTACCTTCTGCTTTGGTATCATTGCTGTCTCTTATACGAAACTAGAACAGTCTATTGGGAGCTTTTGCCAGAGGAACAACCTTATGTATATTTAATGTGGTTGCTAAATGCTATTGTGCTTATCATTTGTGAATCACCGGAGCTTGCATATGTTCCTTGTAGCTGGGTTTGGAACCCAAAGGTTTACTTTAATGGCCCATTAAACTCCCACCTGGCTATTTTGTTGCTTACACTAATTTATTTGTAGCTTCATTTGTAGATTTTGTAAGGCAGGTTAAAAGCATATATTCCTTTCCATGATCCACCTTAAGTGACTGCAGCTCTCACCCAAATAAAACACACAAAGAACTCATAACAATAAGCAACTAGTTCAAAGTGGTGAAAGGGTAGATTTCTTTTACTTCTTAGTGTCTACAATTAGAACTAATGAAAGTAAAGGATAACAAAACATCATAGCTTCATAAGAATGATGTGAAGTCTGAAATGCAGCAATAATGATTTTAATTTTTTAGTCTTGGCAAAAATCACATAGATGGTTATTTACTCATACAAAAATGTTAGCATTAAACTATGGCATTATTGCAGATATTATTCTTTAGGATTAATTACTTGTACTTTAATAATACCAGAATTAATACCATAGATTCATAGAATTATAAAATGGTTTGGGTTGGAAGGGACTTTTAATCTAGTCCAATCCTCCTGCTGCAGTGAGCAGGGACATTGTCTGCTAGATCAGGTTGCTCACAGCCCCACCCAACTGGAATGTTTCAAGGGATGGGACATCTACCAATTCTCAGGGAAACTTGTTCCTGTGTTTCACCACTCTCGTAAAAAACATCCACCGTCAGCACGTTTATAAAACCTTTTTTAAAATCCCAAATTCAGTCTTATTTTCAGTCTATTTAACTACACATTTTCACCTTTTGTACTTCGGCATGGTAATGAGTAGCATCCTGCAAGACTGCCCATATGACTACTAAGTGCTCCTTGTGGAGCCATCCAGTCTTGATGTATCAGAAGTACAAATTGATTAAATAATTATATCACAGCTGAAAAGGATACTGACTGAGTTAGTAGTTACAGATAACTTTCCTGCTTATTTCACTGGGTAAGGTTACATCTCATCTAAAAACACTACCTTTCAACTAACAGCGAATGGCCCATAAAGGTAAAGAAAGAAGTGTAGCAATGTACGTAGTACCAGCAGTGCACTTAGTAGTTAAGCAGTATGGTGGATCTTCAACACGATGATTTTAAAGCCTACATAAGCAAAATTGACTAACAGGATTTTTGAAAGTGTGTAATTTAACCTCTTTCTTTCTGTTCCTGCTCACCCCTCACTGGGACTAACCTTTCCCTTCAGTAAAGATTTATTTGCAATAGATGCTAAAATTGTTTCTCTCTTCTACTTTAACCCTCATCTATTTACCTTTTTCTATTTCCAGTACTACTTTGAGAAAGATTCTTCTCTGTTCACACAACCAGTACACATCTAAAAGCCTTTTTAAAGATCAACATTTCAGTAGCTTTTGAACTGAAAGACTGTCAGTATTATTGCCATAACCACATGGACAGAAATAGTTGTGCCAAGACCCGTGTCAGAAAAGAATGCACTGAATTTTTCATTTTCAATTGCACATAAATCCCCATCTTCGTGGTTTATCTCCATTCTGCCATTTTGATGCAGAAGAATGTACTTGCGAAAGTCTAGCTGTCTTTAGAGAGAGACGAGAAAGGCCCTCATCCTTTGAGCAACAAGAGGCTTGCTAAGAAATTACGTGAGAACTCAATATCTGTAATACTAAGCGAACCAGCAACCAACGCAGCCTAACATGCAGGTGGACAACCTTCAAAGCATAAAACATGCACAATTTATGCAAAACTTTAATTTCCATGAAACTGTAAAGAAGTTAGGAAGAACAGGAAGATTTCTTTAGAAATGTTTTCACTAATTTAGAAAAATCTGTAGAAAGATCTAAAAAAGTTGGCAGGCCAATACCTTCTCAAGAGAATCCAGAACATCAGAAGGATGCACATTAGGAAGTTGACCAAAAGGTTTCAGAATCAGGGAAGGATTTATGCACAATGATTGAGTAGTTTTGAAATATATGAAAAGCACAGTTAACAACTTGAAATCATTGGAAAAAATATCTCTCAGCTGGGATAATTGGTTTGAAATGGAAAGCAGAAAAGAGTTCTGCTGAAAGCAAAGGGATTTTAAGGAAAATGGCTTTGTAAAATATGTATGGAGCCATGGAACAAGAATTAATGATGGGACACTAGTGACTTTCAGACTATATGTTTCTAACATTTTCTCTCATCAGATTTTAATTTGGAAACAAAAAGACTTCACCCCCATCTACAGAGAAGCTACTTAACTCTCAAAAGACCTAATCACAATAAACAAGCTCATAGAATAGAATTTTGACAGAGGTAATTCTGGAGGAAAAAAAGTATTTTTATATATAAACTGGAGGATCCTATTTGTGCAATATGTTAATGGTTGGTAGATGAAATTCTAAGTTTACTTATCCAACTCTTAAACAGCTTGAATCTTCCACCTCATCTTCTCACTGACTCAAGAAAAAGACAGGCAGAATACTCAGGGCTCAAAGTTCACCTGCAGATCAAAGCAGAGACATTTTCACTCCTTGATATGCCCAGTCATCACTTGGTGATGGTGGCTAAATACCTGGTGCATACTGATGTTTTTTCTTCCCTCCCCCTCCTAGATATCATCTACACTGTAGATATGATGACAATATAGTCATAGAAAAAAATATTACCTGTTGATATTTAATGTGTGGATGTGTGCATTATACATTTAAAAATTACTTGGGTTGGACTTTGAAAGAGTAGGAAACACTGGAACTGCAAAGGTAGCAAACACAGAAAACAGCCAGGAAGGGCGTCATAAATAATCAAAATGTTTGGCCATATGTGCTAAAAAAAGAAAACAAGCTACACCTGTGATAAAGGAATACGAGTCTCCTAATTACCAAAGCAAAAATTACTTTGCTGCATATTATCTGAGACACCTATGTTTCAGAAAGGCATTTCTTTACAGGAAAAAATATAATAGATGGAAATTAGCAGATATAAATTACAATTAAGTACATTGAGTTTTCCCTGGATTTGAGGTGGTGGTTGCTGAGAAAGGCCCTAGTGATACCAGTTTTACTTTTCTTTGTAGGATTTTGACCTACAAAAAATCAGACTGTAAAGGAAAAAAAACCCAAAGATAAAAATTATCAACATGCTGTTTGTTTTATAGCTGCTAAAACAATGCTCCAGAGCCTAATGGCAGCAGGCAGGGTCTATAAATCTTGTCACATGTAATGAAAAGCAAGAATATAAAGAGAGATGTGAGCAAGTGGTTGGAGTAAGCTGAGGTCATACATACTTCAATGCACTTTTAATAATGCTATCTAAATGTTCCAACAGTATTTCCTTGTTCGGTTGCCCCTTATCAGTTTGCAACAGCTAGTAAGTGTCTAAAGGGGTATTCCGTTAAACCATTGATATTGTAAAAAATAAAAAAAAAGGAAGAAAAAAGGATTTCAGATAACTGCCTTCCTTTTTTCCATGTCTATACTGTTTAGAGTCAAGTACTGATAGCGAAATTAATGAAAACCATGGGCTAGAATGACTGAGGTTTTCCATAAAAATCCACACTGAATTAAGTCTTCCAGTCAGGCCTGGTCTCATTGTGGTCAATTGCTATGTGAATGAGGAAAGACTTAGAGAATATGGTCCTTTTCATGTAGTGAAGAAACAGAACTACAGAGAACTAAAACCAATGCATCAGTTTTTTAAAACACTGTCAATACCATTACTTTGCTCTCTATTCTTCTGATTGAAGAATTTCTTAAGTTATAGTCTTATAATTGAGATGATTTTGCACTTTCTTCCTTAGAAACTCAGCTTAAGAAAACAAGAACTGAAAAATATCCATCATGCTTTTAGAAATCCAGTGTTCTGAAAGGTAAATAAATCTTTTCCAAATATGGATAAATTAAAACACTGGGAAGAGCAATGGCTTTCCCAATAGTTCCTGTAAAGTGCTGGAAAACCTGTGAATAAAAGAAATCTTACAATCCTTTCCTCCAAGTCACTTTACACAGGGAAAATCTTTACTTAATTTATACCAAGGATGCAATTTAATTCAATTTAAGTTTTCAATATAGGGAAATAATTTTTAAAATTCATCTGTGATTTCACAAATAGTGGTGGGCCACTCTTTGTCTGCATTCCTTCGATATAAAAACTGTATATATTCAGACTGTCACAACAACCACTCACCCTGTTATCTCAGCTTGCGTATCTATACCACTTTCCCGGTTTCCAGAAATGCTTCCTGTTTCTATTAATTCATATGCATCCACATCTTTGCCAGAAGCAGTGATCTAGAAACCATGTGTATAGGTAGGACAATACAGAGAAAAGGGTATAGATCTATGCTGGGGTGTATCATAGACAAGTAGAATAATGTGCAGCATGATTTATGCCACTTTTACCGTGTGCTTTCATAAATGTACTGTGAGATATTCAGTGAAAGGATGGAAAAATTAGAGTTCATTAATCTTTGGACTCTTGTTTGATATAATGACAATTTTTAAAATGCACTCACTCACATTTATTACCAGCAATAAAGAGACAGTTTTGCTTCTTTTTTTGTATGTGCATATATTACATGAAAACTATCACAGAGATGTGTCCGTGCCTATTAATCTCACATCCAAAACTTCAGACAACAAAGCAGCCCCTCTTTAAAACAGTAGCTTTTTTCCCTTTGGCACAGATCTCATTATGCTATTATTCTATCTATAATTAGATGTATTATAAGCTGACATGTCGGTTGGATTGTTCTACATGAACTTATCAGAATATAAAAGACTGACAGTTTTCACATATATGTCTGCTGGCAAAGACAACAAAGAGATCAGCATGTATTCCTTTCTGAAACTTCTTTTCTCCTCTATTTATGATGCTTTTTAAGACCAGCATTGTTCAGCAATCCCCAAACATATCTTTTCTTCCATGTTCCTTTCATTCCCCCTACTATCCACCTTGACTGGTGCATTGAAGAATGAAATCTTCTTTCCTCTGCTCACAGCTATTTACTTTTGGTAGTGCTTTGAAGGTTTGTCTGCTCAGAGAACAACAGATTGGAACGTTATGCTGGTCTTGCTGAAGACAAGGAGACTTCTGCCACTTCCCAAGATGACATGATTTTGCACCCACATCTTGGTTTGAGACAATTTAAAAGGTAGACACCCTGGAATGGGTTGCCTGCCCCTATGGTATTAACCAAGACCTTTCCACCAATAAGGAACGAAGATGAGTAGATATAAGTGAAACAATAAGTATACTGACAAGTGAAAGAGCAACAGGCAAACATAGCAGTAAACAATTGCTAGACACAAAATTGCTAATCTCACAAACCTCATGGGAATAAAGAGACCCAAAATGATGGGATAATCCTTTCCCCACACAAGAGGGTGCTCCACAGCCGAATGTGTGGCTCAAAAGACCAAGGGAAAGCTGGCATCTGCCTTTTTCCCCCAGCCCTTATCTGTCCGGCGGCTGGAGCTCTGACTGGCATTGTCCTGATCAAGGGGCTAGAACTCATGGAGGATTTCACCTTCCTCACAGCAGGAGACAATGGAAGCAGTTGGCTGGAGCGTCTCAGACTTGGTTCTTTTTGTGCTTTGACCAGGCCTTGGTGGAATGGAGCAACTCCGACTGGAGCAGAGCCACCCCATCCTCCCTGTTGTGGCAATCCCTGAAGACAGGCAATGCGGAATTCACTGTAAAGCAGTCGAAAACACAAGGGAGGAAAAAAAGAGAAGGGGAAAAAAAATAAATAAAGCAGAGTGTCTCCCTTGAGCAAAGACCACCAGGCAAGACAGAGAGCTCAATTCCAGTGCTTCCATCTTTTAAAGGGACCACGGTAACCTCCCACCTGCCCTGAGATCCCCATTCCATTTTCCAGCCACAGGGTCTTATAAAGACAGTAACAATTTTGGGCACAGATAGATATGGAGTGCAATTACATTTTGGATTACCCGCAACAACCCACAGTCTTCTTAGAAACTTCTTCTAAGATGCTAAGGCCAAACCAGAAAAAAAGGACTTTATTGGCTGACATGTTAACATGTAGTAAACTGAACAAATAAGACTTTATTAAACCTGAATCTCCAATGCATTAAATCTGAGTCTATCTGACAAAGAAATAACATTACAATCAGAAGCAAGCTTTGTTGTCAGAAGAAAATCAATATACTAACTTGCCCACATTACTGAAAGTAACTTCCTAAGCTGCATTTCATGGGGTTACAGTGTATACAGGAAAAATTACAAGTTAATGGCCATTTTGACTTACTAACATGACTACATTTGCACTGTCTGGCACATATCCACATTAAAAATATGACATATATTTTAAAGGGAATCAATAAAAGGGAATCTCATTCAGAATGTTATTATCTCCATAATTTTAACAGTTTATCTTGAAAATGGACCTTCAAAATAAGTCAGTGACATCAGGAAAGAACGGAATTTGCATAGTCCAAATCTGGATGTCAAAACTGCAATCTTCATTTCTCTGTTCATTTTCATTAATGAAACTTCAGATTCTGACTCTTAAAATGGTGCCCAGACCAATCTTATTGGAGCGGAGACACACATCTTGTTCCACATCAGACTGAAGCAACAACAGAAAACTCTGCAAAGATTTCATTAATTGACTACTGACATAGCTACAAGTGTTGATGGTGTCCCTGCTGAGAAGGACCTACAGGATTTCATCTGATGATGCAGAGTTGAGCAGCAGTTTGGAAGAGACCAATAAAATATCCTACAGCTCATCTCTAAAAAGGATGATCAGAAAATGAGAAGGTAAAAAGGTCAAAGTTCTGATGGCAACTGATATTCTCCTTCTGCAGCAGATCCACAGTGCTTCCTTTTCTTTCAGCCTCGTTTGAACAGAAGAACATTTCATTTCCTGTGCCGTGAAGTAGTGACACATATGAAGTTCCTTACGGAAATTTAATGACTTTGAGAGACAGTGCAGTTGGCATAAATAAAAAAGACTGGGAGTTGCAATTGCACCACTGATTTTCTTTATCCTTATGAGGTTGAAATCCTGTGTTCAGAGTATGGATAATTTCTCAGGTGGGCTGTATCTAAAGCCTTATCTATAGGCTGTGCCTATGCTGTTCTCTTCTCGTGTACACACAACAGTAAACAAAAGGAGTCCGTGGACAGGCTAGAAGGGGGTATCTGTAGACAACTAAGGACAAAATTTGCTCAGGTTACAGGGTTGCTACTGCAAATCTTTGAAAAGAATTACTACAAAGCAATTCAGGCTCAGGCATCCACAAGTTGGAGTCAAGTTGAGTAAGCAAAGGTTAAGTTTTCTGGTCATGGAGGTGAAGTTTCCAATCAGTCTCTTCTATATCTTCCTTCCTTACGTCTAGCTTCCCAGAGCTTTCCTACTTGCTCTGATATATCTTGTCTAGAAGTGTTTCTTTAATTTTTCTTAAGCTCCTTTGATGTCTTTTTCTCTCTAATACCTCCGTTTATATTGCTGTTTGTTCTCCTTTGTGATCCAAGGACAGAATTCTGTTAGAATACTTATCGTCATTATTATTAGTGGGTATTTTGTAAATGTCCCCATTTGTTTGCAATTGGATTTTGTTCTGGACATAAGGCTACATGCTTGCTTTATTTCTAAGGACATAAAAAGCTTGCCTTTTGTTGGCTAATAGAACAGATGTCATTTTCCCACACACTGATTAGCAGTCATCACATTCTGCAGAACCAAAGGCACTGTAAAATCTCTTTGACCTTGGGCTTTATTCTCCATAGCACAGGTGCAGTTTAGGGGGGTTTGTGTTGGGGGTTGTTTCCCTTGGAAGAAGGGGCTGTTTGTATCTGCTTGATTTTGATTTGCCCTGAAGCATTATTGACTTCATCATTCCTGCTGAGTTGCGACATGAAAGCTACAGAGTTTGTCTTCACTGACATAGTGGAGAGATGAACCTAGATTGAAATGATATCTGTAACAAATGGCATGTTGGTATCAATCATATAGTTAGCATTTCAATTGGAGAGAATAGAAATCAAGATAAGGAAGAATTTGGTCCAGTGTCTACTATGGTCAGAGGTACCAGAGTGGAAGGTACACTGTTTAACTCAACCACAGACATGGTCAGGAACCATAGAATGGCTTGAGTTGGAAGAGACCTTAAAGATCATCTATTTCCAACTCCTCTGCCATGGGCAGGGACACCTTTCACTAAACCAGGTTGGTCAGAGCTCCATCCAATGTGGCCTTGGACACTGCCAGGGACGGGACATGGACAGTTTCTCTGGGCAACTTGTTGTAGTGCCTCACCAACCTCACAGGGAAGAATTTCCTCTTAACGTCTAATCTAAACCTACTCTCAGTTTGAAGCCATTTTCCCTTGTCCTGTCACTACATGCTCTTGCAAATCATCTTTCTCCATTTTTCTTCCAGGCTCCCTTCAAGTACTGGAAGGCCCCAATTAAGTCAATCCAAAGCTTTCTGTTCTCCAGGCTGAACAGTCTAAATTCTTCAGCCTTTCCTCAGGAGAGGTGCTTCATCCCTCTAATCATCCTGGTGGTCCTTCTCTGGACTTGCTCCAACAGGTTTTTGTCCTTCCTGTGCTGGGGAGCCCAGACCTGGATGCAGTGCTGCAGGTGGGATCTCACCAGAGCAGAGCAGGTGAATCACCTCCTTCACCTTGCACCCATGCTGCTTTTGATGCAGCCCAGCACACATGGGGCTTTCTGGGCTGTGAGTGCGTGTTGCCAGCTCATATTCAATATTTCATCCACCATCAGCCCCAAGTCCTTCTCAGCAGGACTGCTCTGGATCTGCTCATCCCCCAGCCTGTACTGATAGCCGGGGTTGTCCCAACTCTGGTGCAACCCCTTGCATTTGGTCTTGTTAAACCTCATGAGATTCCCATGGACCCACTTCTCAAATTTGTCCAGGTCCCTCTGGATGGCATCCCATTCTTCAGGTATGAAAACCGCACTACTCGTCTTGGTGTCATCTTCAGACTACCCTCTGGACATGTCCATCCAAAAAAATTCATAGCCATCTAACAGTCTAGTCACCAAATCCATCTCTATCCCAGTTAGAGAGAAGGATGTTCTGGGGGACTGTGTCAAGGCTTTACAGAAGTCCATATAAATGATACCTGTAACTTTTTTTGTGCTGGGTACAGAGAAAAAGGTGGAGTTTTCAGTGCTGTTTATAAAATTCCATTTTACATCATAGCCATGGGTGTGGTTTTGGCTGGGGAAATGGCATGACTAGAAATGGACATAGGGCCATTTTGTCTGGCTCACTTCTGCGAAGGGATCTGTGGACATGGCACCCCATGTCTAGTTATTTTCTCCCCCCATTTTCCATCCCTCTAGGATGTTTTTTCAGGACAAGGGGCTGAGAAGAGGCAGCAGGGCTGCTCCCAAGCCATGGTGCTGAAGATTCTAAGAGGTAGCCAAGACCAGCGGGGCTGGGAACGCAGTTTTTCAGTTCCCACTTGGACCATTTCCCCACACCCCACGGATGTGGAGCAACAGTGCCAATACTAACCAGCTGAGCATAAAAAAAGTCCAGCAGGGTGGCACCGAATTTCTCAGGGAGAGACAGACCCATTCCCACCCTCACCACTGCTGCCACAAAGAGGGAGCAGGAAAACCACCACTGCAGGTAAGCAGCTGCTCCAGGCAGTGCCAGCACCTCCATCTGCCACTGGAATCATTCTGTAAGCCCCTGCCATCCCATTTTTGTTCCAGGGGAGAGGGCACATGGGCTGTCCCACGACAGCAGGCATCTTGTCTTTTGTTCCAGGGGGACCACATGAAAACTTGCTTGTATTGGTTAAACCTTTCCCCCTTTTTTACATTTTTCTTTTTATTGTTGTGTTTATTGCTATTTTATTTTTATTTTTAGTAAAATTGTGGCTACAACTTTTTTAATCTATTGTTTTGTTTTTGTTCTTTTTTTTCCCCCTCCACTGCTGTGAGGGAGGGGAGGAGGGAGAGATTAATGCAGCCTTGGCCTTTTCTTCACTGTAGAACCATCACACTCTTCCTTTGTCTACTGATGTAGTCATTCCATCATAGAAGGCCACTAGTCTGGTCAGGCAGGACTTGCCCATGGTGAAGTTGTGCTGCCTGTCCTTAATAGCCTCACTGTTTTCCATGTGCCTTAGTATGGCTTCTAGGAAGATCTCTTCCATCATGTTCCCAGGCACAGATGTGAGGCAGACAGGGCAGTTATTCCCAGGGCTGTCCTTTCCACCCTTTTTAAAGATGGGTATGGTGTTTCCCTTTTTCCAGTCACATGGAAAAAGTCACCTGACTGCCATGACTTTTCAAATATCATGGAGAGCGGCTTGGCAACTGCATTGGTTCGTTCCCTCAGGACTCTGGGATGCATCTCATTAACTCTGGGCTGCATCTCATTGTCAAGAATACAAAATTCTCGTAAGAGTATGCAACATCAAGAGTATGTATTTGAGAATATTGGAAATACTAAGGAACCAGATTTGTCGACAGTCAGAGATCTTTTTTTCCTGCAAGAGCTCAGCTTGGTTACACTCTATTTAAGCATCAAAAACACTCTGTTCACACCTGACATTCTTGGAATTAATTTTGTAGGCTGATCCTTTTGGCAAGGGTGGCATTTTTCACTTGGAAAAAAATTTGATTTGACAATAAATCAAAGTACTTGGAGAGGTTTTAATCTAATTTCGTAGTCAGGATACCATATCATCCTCATTTCTTGAGATACATGCTACTTAACAGTCTATCACAGAGAAAATGTGGAGCAATGTTTCTGAGTATGAAGAATGTTTTGTCTTCTGACAAGAACCATGAAGACAGCAATATCCCTCAATGAGACCCAGTGAAAAGTGATATATAAGACAGAGCAGGAAATCCCAATCTTTGTCATACTGTCTTTGGAGAGTTAGGGGGAAAAAAAAAAAAGTAAGGAAAGCATTTCATTTACAGATTAACAGTGGTGAAAAGAACAGTTACCCAAAACCAACAGACTAAAACCCAAGGATAAGAATGATTCAAAGTGAAAGTGTGGTTAGGTCAAAGCATCAAAACACCGAAAGTCTGATTCTCAGTTTGGGAAAGGGAGGAAAAGAAGTTGAAGGGAAGGTCTGAGGAAGTTTAGTCCTGAGGTTTCCTTTTAGGTATATGCTGTTAAAAATTGTGAGATGTTTTGCTAGTCATGCATAAGCTGCACAGAAGCTGTAGATTTTAGCCAGAAAAAAAGCCCAGATAGCTTCTGTGATGCTGAAAATTTCCTCAGAACTGTCCCTTATTGGCAAAGTCTCCCTTTCCATCAATTCCCCCATCTTTAAAAGCAGACTCTCCACTGCACCTCAGCTGACTCCCCACTATTCAAATTCCTTCTCTAGTGCTCAAAATTTGGAGAAATTACATATAATTTTACTCAGCTAGGAGTTAAAACTGGTGCAGGCCAACACACAAAATCATCAAGCAAAATTCTGCTCCTTCACATCCCACCCATTTCCCCAGGAGACAATCCTTGCATCCTTGTATTCAGCGTATATTTCAGTAGAAGGAAAAAACCAACCAGTCTAGTTCATTGACATCACTAATCTACTGTGACAGCACAAGCCAAGCAGACATTGGCAATATCTATTCACTCAGAAAACACTGAAAAAAAGGGTTATGGAGAGGAAGAGAATTTAAGAAGGGAAATTCTGCCAACCATAGCATTAAGTACTTCTACTTTTTTGCACAGCTCAGTCAAAAGGGTTAAAATATCACTAAAATATGTTTTCTTTTGAATAATGAACACCTTTCTCTAATCTTCTGGCCAGGAAAACTGGGTTCATTTTATGCAAAGCATCTCTCCAGTGACTGGCACCTGCATAATGCATTCCAGCATGTCTGTTTGGTGCAGGGATGACTGTCACTAGTGACTCACATGAAGGAATCCACTGGGACCCTGCCAACACTGCTACATTAACCCATGATTAACAGCTGCATTTCACAGGCTGGCTACATTTGGGTTCTACAGAGCAATACTGTCTGCTAATAAAATATACCTAGGAGCCATATGCTTGAAAAGAGAGATTATGGAGAATTCCAGGAAATGGTGGGCCAAATGCTGCCTGTTTCTGATTCATCTGCTTTAAAGCTGAAATAACAAAAAATAATATAAACTTGGTTTTCCTAACAACATTTGATTAACAGAAGAATCTTCCCTAAACAGCGGGAATAAACCCTGCGCTGCAGCATGCAGCATGGACAGTGTAGCAGGTAAAGAGAGCATAAACTTTGAATCCCAGCTATTTCTGGATACCAGAATGAGTTTGAACTGATATTCCCATGTAAATCAGTACCATGTATTTCTTTCAACTTATAGAAAATACCAAGGTAATTCAAAACAGAAAACAGAAGCCTTCAGAGACAGAGATGTGATCCTCTCTTTACTGTACACAAACCTACACTGAGCTTTTGTCACATGCACAAAGCATGTCATAGATGCTCTTGTTTGACAGTATAATGTAAAATGTATAGACTTGAACAAAAGATTGACAATAAAGATATGTGCATATTGTATATGTATCCAAACCTTTGTTTGTTTCACAGGGGCTTGAAGTAGTGTCAATTTCAATTCAAAAGCTTTAAAAGTGTTCTTTTTTCTTTTTTTTTTTTTTTCCCTCTCATTATTTTATTCTTTTTCAGTACCAAACCATATTACTAGGTCAGTACCTTTTCTTTTTTGGGTGTATCTGATGATGCAAACCTCTGGAAGAATGACAGTGGTGTAAATGTATTCCTCTATTATACAATAGTCAATAAAGTAGACTTAAAACCAAAGGTGAAAGAACCAAAAATCCCTATTCTTGCAGTTACTGTGCATGTGAAATCATGTCATCAGCACTTTCAAATATTAAACCATGACAAACCTCATGTGAATTTGTGATCTTCACCTGATTAGTAACTAAAGCCTCATCAATCAAGCCCTGGACACAACTTGAATAGCAGTATCACACTCATGAATGCCTGCATGTGCCTCTTGGATCTTCAGTTGCACCTATTAGTAGTACCAGAGATAGTCCACCATGTAAGGCATAGAAACAGATCTGAAAATGGAAGCTGAAGAGGACAAAAGTTATCACTGGCTTATGAAAATTATAGCTGGCTACCACTATAACTATTTCATTTGCCATCCTGCATCTCATTCAGGTATGGATACCATTTGATATTTTCATTTGTCCTGGTTTTAAGTTCATTAGTGTGTTTATTTAGTATTAATTTTAATTTTTCCTAATGTGGCTTTGGGAATAAGGCTTCTGTATAAGTGTTTTTCATCTGCCTGTGTGTGCAAAACCTGTAGTAATTTTGGAACATTCAATCATTTTCAATGCTCTCTGGGGTGAAAGGCTCTAACTCTATTCACTCTGTTACTTTGGGGAAAAAGGCTCCCTGGTGTAAAGAAAGACAGTTTGTTTAAAATGTTTGATTGGGGTTAAAAAGACTCAATATAAGCCCACATTTTAGTAGACATCAAAGAATACACAAAAGAGAGAAGAAACTCAGGTAGCATGTACATCTTCTTAGGTGCACAAGCTTCATTAGTATTTCTAGACATACTCAGAGACAGCACTGTGTTCTGAATTTATCATTCAGAAGTTTATTAAAGTCTGCCTGTAGGTACCTTTATTTACCAAATGGTTGTAAGAATGAAGTGATGTTTCTTTGAGGAAACCTGTGTTCCATAAAATTGCGTTGCTGGTTACAGCTACAGTCTTATCCCTTAATTCTTTATAAAATTACTCCTATATCTGCGAGTCCACTTTTTGCCTGAACTGTTAACAACCTTTAATTTGTTGTATCGTTTTCCTCCTCTTTTTTAGCATAATCACAGCAGTAGCTCTTTTGCAGTCTTCCAGAATTTACCAATTAATTTAAGTCTTATAAAAATATTAAAGTATTTCCTCAAGACGCTATAACTTGCATGAAAATCTGAGGCGTAAGTTATGCATCATTCCCAAAAGTGCATCTTGGACAGGCATTTTGTCACTTCTTGGTATAGGCATTTTGTATCTTCTTGACCTACAAAATTTTTTTAACAATGTATGTCACCCTTAGAGGCCAAAAATACACCATCCTGCTAATTTCAAAGAGATGTCTGTGTTTTCTTCATCACTGGACCAAGAATGCTAAAGACGTTTCCATTGTTGATAATATATCAGATACCACCCACCCCTCCCCCCCACCCCCCCTTCACCCCAATAATTATGAACTGTTTATGCCAGTAAAATCTTTAGCAGCAGTGCTGCCAATCATAAATTCTTCCCCTCTGCCTCAAATCTGCTCCCCACTTTTTGTATTCTTGGTAGATTATTCATAGTCTGCCTCTTACCCAAACTGAAATGCTTCATTTCCTGACAGTATTCTGAAAGGGTTGCTCTGACACAACTAGCACAAACTCTCCATCCCTCTCAGTCAACCTTTGACAAGAGGGGGCTGAGCTCAAGAAAAACACATTTGTTAACACTGACTAAAGTGCAATAGGTTGCAGCACAGCATGAAAATTTTGCATAGTGCTAACTTCACTGTACCAATCTGTAAACATGCTCCTTGTGTTTTCTTGCACTTTAAGAGCATGCTGCTACCATATGTGTAAGAGCACAGTCTGTTCCCTGAAGGCAGCTGCTCCTTATTTTTAAATTTTTGTCCAAATTTACTCAACTACTGATAGTACAGAATTAAAAGAAAATATCCATACGTAGAAAACTGCACAATAGGAGTTTTCTCGTTGCCTTCTCCAAAACCCAGCCCTGCTTTTTTAATGGAAAGAAAAGTTTGTGATATTGTTTGTTACAGAAAGAAATAGGAGCTTTGTCACAACTATCCGTTGCTTGCAGCAACCTTTCTGTTTAAGGATTGTCTTGTAAGTTTCTGTGACAGTGGTTACCAACTGAATTGGAACAAAACAGCAAAATATGGAGATCAGCTACTTTATTGCATAGCCCAGCACACTTACTGCATAGTCTTGGAAAAGATGCCAGAAAAAAGGCAACAAGAATATTTTTTCCTATGTGTTCTTTCTTTAGTTCCTAGGTGTGATGAAGTAGACATCTAGACCAAACACTGTAAATTCAACTCTGATTTTATTTGTAACATAAATGTTCTACCTCAACCCACAATCGGTCACAGAAATTAAAGATGGAAGGAAAAGATTTTCTTTAAAAGCACATAATTTCTATGACATTGCTCATACCATGCTATGTAGATATTGAATGGAACAGATTTATGAAAGGGAAAGTTCCCTTGCTTATTCCTCTGCATCACTTTCTGTGTTCCAGCTGATAGTATAAGATGTTGTGGAGAAAATTTAAAACAGTACTTTCTGGCTGATCCAGGAAGTTGTGCAAAAGATAAAACTGTTGACAGAATTATAGTGTTATCTGTATATTACTAATTCCAGGGCTGTGGGGATTTGCCTTTCCGTCTGGACTACTGACATGAAAAGAGAGAAAACACAAAGGCAAAAAATGTGCTTATCCCCCCCACTTTTAAGTTTTTATAGTCAGTGTGCTGTAAATCTTTCTTAAAGCTACAGTTCCTGGAGTTCAGTGACTGCATGAAAATCTTTACATTAGGGTTTATTCAAAGAAAAAACACCTAGCCTTTGTAGTGTCTGGTTTGACACTGGCCAAATGCCAGGCACCCACAGCAGCTGTTCACTCGCTCTCCCCTGCCATGGCTGGGCAGAAGAGAGAAAAAAATTAAAGAGGTCATGAGCCGAGATAAGGACCAGGAGAAAACACTCCAACAGCAAAACAGGCTCAACTCAGAGTTACAAAGTGAATTTATTACTAGCAGAATCAGGAGGATAATGAGGAGTAAAATAAGCCCTTAAAGACACCTTTTTCCCCCAACCCCTCCCTCCTTCCTGCCTACACGGCAGGGAATAGGCATGGGAGGGAGGTTTGGTCAGTTTGTCACTGAGATCATCTTCCACTGCTCAAGGAGAGGGGTCCTTCCCCTGTTGCACCGTGGGGTCCCTCCCACGGGAGACTGTTCTCCATGAACTTCTCCAGCGTTCCTCCAATCTCATGAGCAGCACTCCTGCCAAAACTGCCACAAGGTGAGTTCGTCCCATGGGCAGACAGTCCTCCCAAAATTGCTGCGGCGTGGGTCACTCTTCCACGGGGTGCAGGCCTCCAAGGACAGGCTGCTCCAGCTTGGAAGCAGGGACCCCCTCTCTGCACTGGGTCTATCCACTGGAGCACAGCCTCCTCCAGGCGTCCACCCCTACAGGCTGCGAGTGGATCTCCGCATCTCCCATGGATCCCATCGGCAGCAGGGGCACAGCTGCTTCACCATGCTCCTCACCACAGGCTGCAGAGGAATCTCAACTCCGGCACCTGGAGCACCTCCTCCTGCTCCTTCTCCACTGACCTTGGTGTCTGTGTATTGTTTCCCTCACATGTTCTCACCTCCACCTCTTCTCTGGCTAGGAAAAACTACAAACACACTTTGTTTTGATTTCTTCTTAAATATGTTACCACAGAAGTGTAATCAACATCTCTAATTGGCCCAGGCCTGGCCAGTGGCATGTCCATCTTCAGAACCATGAGGGATTGGTTCTGCTGGGCATGGTGGAAGCTTCTAGAAGCTTCTCACATAAGCCACCTCTGTGGCCCCACCCATCCCACTACCAAAAACCAGGCCAAGCAAAACCAATACAGTGTCAAAGGAAGTTTGCAAACCTGCCCTAAATGCTCTGCAAATTGAAATAGGAAAATGGCAATCAAATACGCAACAATAACAGAAAAAAAAAAAAATCAATGATTTGAGTACAATTATTGAAATTCTCCAGACTGGCAATTCCTGTAAATATCTCTTTCAGCTTTCTTATATGCAAACACATGACAAGTAGTCTTTTCCTCCTTCCTTCAAGTCTATGACTGTTCAAGCGATAGCCCAATGCTGCTGCTTCTGATAGGGAGATGTATCCACTAGCCTTGGTGTGGGCTGTGCAGATCCTCATCTATCTCGCCTCATGGGCTGAATGCCACAATGGCTGGTGCTAGTGAGAGGCTTCACTGAGTTGGTTGACATCCTCTCCCAAGCATCCCAGCCTATCCTTCCACTCTGGTTTTCTTTCTTTTGTTCAACATGGGGATCAACTGCTTTGTCTTCATACAGACATATGTACACAAAATGGGTGCTCCTAATCAGACACTAATTCAGCTTCCAGGGTTATCAGACAGTCAAGAACCAGCAATACCAACTGCTCTGAGAACCTGCAGAATAACCAATTCAAACCAAATGACACAGAGACAGTGAATGCATTTAGTGCTGGCAGAGCCCTCAACAACCTCAGAAAAGAGAGGGAAAAATAACTATTTTCAAGCAGTCTCTGACACAAAGAAGGAGTTAGCTAACTCTTTGGATGACTACAGACTTTTCTTGAAAGTACACTTATGTGCTGTAACAGCAGAAGTGCAGTTCAGGTGTCTTGTTCTTTCCTATGAGCATCCAAGGATCACTGCTGATTTGCATATAAGGAAGCAGTGTTTTACTAGCAGTTCTATAGGGGGACTTACCCTTCTCTCAGCGCAGGAAGGGGAAAAGGTGCAGAGACAACAGAAGTCAGGAAAGGAATAGAAATGTCCGGATTCTGATACTTAAGTATGCCATTGAATAATTACATATTGTGTATGAATATGATTACATGTGTTAATACAATTATTCAATTATCTTCCTAGGAGAAAAGATTATTTATTGCATTCACATTAAATATCATACATTAGTTTAAGTTAGCATTACATTTTGGAGATGAGTCATCTGAGTCATTGGTCTTTTTGGAAACATACAATAGTCAGTAAAGTTATGGGAATATGGAACTTTGTTCAGAATTTTTCTGCTTCAGTTTGTGTCTACTGCACACTTTCATCCTTTACTGTCTGAAAAGTTTTTGTGGAATATAAAGGTTCTGATATGAGAGACATGGTATACAAATGAATAAAAATGAAAATTTACTCAAAGAGTAGCTTGATTTTAAAAAAGTCTTGGGGCTGTTGCAAATATCTTTCTTATTACTCTAAATTGAGATCCTATTTTTTTCTAGTATTCTTAACATCTTGTAATTCTCATTCAGGCCTCAGGATCCTCATGCATGTTTTCTAGGAAAGAAAAAAAAAGCATGCTATTGTCTATTGCCAGTCTCACAAGCTATTTCTGGAATATGGGCGCTAGAAATATAAGTGTAAAGACCTGGTCTGAAAATTTTTTGCCAATTCTCAAGGACAGCTGAACTTGGAAAATTTCAGGTTTAGGCAATGATATGGGCCTGCTCTGTTTCTCATTCACTTTATTTCCTTGACTGCTTGGCAAGCCTTGGAGGGCTCAGTAGCGATTTATATGACTAGATGGATTTTGCAAAGTTTCTGAAGAGGGGCATTAAGCATGACAAATGGCCAGCACTCTCATCACTGTCACTAAGGGTCAAAGCAATCCATCGGCTGGAAGCCCTGTCTGCATCTCTTCCGTGAAAGCCTTTTATCAGCTCTGGTCCCAGAGACAATTTACTAGCAAGCCTCAAAAACATACAGGCAGGCTTCAGCCAACATCTTGAAGGAAAAATCTCCCTATGTTTCCTGCCATAGAACTAGATCCATTATAGCATAACAAGACATCAGAAACTATCTCTGAGAATAATACTTATATCTCAACTGTCTCTTTCACTAGAATAGGAGAAATAAAGACAGAAAGAAAAATAATCAGAACAAACAGAAAATATAAACCAAATGAGCTACACTGTAATGGATCTCAAAACAGCGGAAGTATGTTGTCTTATTTCCTTTTCATTGAAGCAGATCACACTTACTGCTGAAATGTCATACAACTGACAAATCCAAACTTGAAATACCTCTTTGGTTTTTCCTTTCCCTATAAATACATCATGTCACATCCCACAAAGGTAGAAAGGTCATACTGGGATTCCCTCTCTTAACTTTGTTGGTAACATTGTATGGGGAAGAACATTTTTTTTGTTTTTATTTTGTGCTAAGTTGCAGTGGAGACAATGTCTGTGCCATTGTTTCAGAAGCTACCACAGACATATACACAGCCATTACAACTCCACTCCTGGGCATTTCCAGAACGATACATCTTATTTCCCTCCTCTCTTTTTTTCCTCCTTTTCCCAAACAGAAAACATGGTGTTGTGAAGGTACAAAGCAAAAGATCTGAGTTGTACATTATTATGCTGTGGACATTCTTTCAGTGCTGGCAGAAAAACCAGGACATTTGGGAGCCCAGCAGTAAGTACTGTTTTGTCTTGAGACATCCAGTGAATGTGCAGTCCAAGACATTTTTCGGAGGTATGCAAGTTTTTATATTTCTTTAATGCTAGGTGCCGTCACATGTATTACTTACATAATGGATGAGCTTCAGTTTCTGGGTCCTATGAATCAGTACTTGACCTGCATGCCACTAGTTATGTGCAGCTGGGTGAAGTGGTTAGCCCCTCAGCATTTATCAGTACACCAATACTTTTGCTCACCACAGCCAGTGGGCCATTTCCTATTTTCTTCTGTTGTGCATATCCTGGTACAACCAATACTTTGTTGTTCAAACAAACAAACAAACGAACAAGAAAAGTTATATATGGCTTTAAGAGCACAATCAGTATCTTGATCTTCCCTCTTCCCTTTCTTTCTGACCAGTATTAAAGAATTATTTTCTTCTCTTTTTTTTCTATTTGCATAAAAACACAGAACAATAGAACAGCCCTGACTAGAAAATTCCAGGTTAGTTTTGAGCCTAGGACCTTGAAAGACCATCTGGACCAAGTTTTAATTCAAAGTAACTCATGAACATTATAGTTTAATCATTACTTAATACTTCAGAATGGGGATATCAATTTTAGGTCATGCTGGAAGCTTAATAAAAGACACCTTAAAATTTTGCTTATAATGAGCTCAGGGTGGCTGAAAGATCTGCTGAACCCACTTTTCCCCCCACCCTCCCTGCCTGTATGCTGTACGATTTGCTGTTCACAGAGGACTGTTAAAATTTTATTTCCTACTAAATTCTACTCTGCCACTGACAGGTGACAAATTTGCAATGCAAAATGTATCTACAGAACGGATATCCTTGTTTAGATCCACTTTTGTAGCAGTTTATTAGTCTTTTTAATTGAAATTATGTCATATTTAAACTCTTCACTTTCTCTGTATTATTGTAAATTGTGGTTACTGTGAATCTCCAGCTATATAAATACAGGATGAGGCTAGGGATTAGTTTTGCCAAAAAAGCAGACAGGGTTTACAGTGGAACGGAAGCCCAACATGAATTAACACTCATATTTTCACCAAGTTTCCTCCCAGAGACTGGGATTATAAACCAGAGTTTTATAACTGAGATATTTCTGGCCTATTTCAGCAAAAATAGCATCTACTTTGGGAAAACGCATTTTTAAGGGAGATGTGCAAGAAGTGAAGAAACCCAGAGGAGGAAATTCAAAGGCCTAATGAAGTAGCATGTACACAAAACCAAAAAAAAGAATATGAATAGGAATGAAGAAAAATCACAGTCTGTGTGAGTGCTTCAAAGGCGGAAGGGAATAAGCCTCACTCAAATTCATGACAATGGGCCAAGAAAAAACAGAGCTGAGTCAATTTTTTTAATTGTATTCAGGGATTAGTATTATTAAACCAAAAATAGATGCCTGAAAACAGTTAGGAACCATACAAAATTACAATTCCTATTCTACTTATCTTACTTCTAGTTACAATCTGACAGGAGGGGTATGGGTTAGGAGAGAAAGTTATGAATGTGCACTGTAATTAAATGCTCAGCTTATCTTCAACAAACTAGTCAACACATTTTCACTCTTCAGAAGTATACATAACACCAGCTCTCTCACTAAAGAAGCAACTTATTTTCAGAGTGGTCTGGGAGAGATCCAGATTCACTTTTTGCAAAAGGCAGTGTTGTGTAAGTCCCCAATCAACTCATTTGATGAGAGTTTTGAAAGGGTTTAAAATGGTTCTTGTACTCAGACTTGGATGCACAGGAGAAATAACGACAACATATTCTCAAGAGATCAAAACAACACAAAAATTTACTGGGAAGCTTTAGAAAAATCAGAGAAGTTTGGTAGAAGATTTAATACAACATCCAATCAACATAAAACACTTCTCACAGCATTAACTTGGCCCATTCAACTTAGCAAATTTTAAACCCCTTTGTTATTAAGTTACTAAAAATATTCCAAGAAGAGGGAATTAGGAGAAGGAGAAAGAGAGAAAGGCAGAAAAGATATAGAAAAGCACACATATAGCTACCAACTCCTCGGTTCCAACGGTGTTCAGATACTCCAAGAGGAGGGTTGGGTCCAGATGAATATGACGGCCTTGTGTTCGACACCTTGACCTTCCTGGGCCCTTCCTCCAGGTGGGACTTCCAGTCATTTGGCCACTCAGGAGCTGGGTTAGGGAAGAGTGGAGCACTTCCTCCAGTGTTCATGCCTGGCAGACACCGTGGGGCTGGGATACAGGCTCGAGGACCGGGGGGTGTGGGGCAGTGCACTGCCTCATCAGGGCAAGGTGTAACCTGCCCTTCCCCTACCACACATGCACTCCAAAATGTCTCAAGACATCAGTCCTTCCAGTCTCTCACATGATGGTGGAGAAAGCAAAATGCCAAGTTGGACATGACCTTTCAGTTGGAGGGACAATAAAGGAGAGTGGGAAATCAATAACTTATATTCAATTTGGAAATTTGAAAGTCTCATTTCAGTCCTATGGTAAAATATGTGTCTTATGCATAGACACTGGGGACACTGAAATTAGAACTATAGCCTTCAGGGAGCTAGTCTTCCAGAGAGGGAAGGTTACTTTGCCTCAGTGGTTCTATAGTCCTGATTTGTCCCACCTCTCACCCATTGTACTGCTAAAAATGTCTCACCTGCAATACAATTACTACCTTATTTTCTTTCATTTCCTTTTAAGCAACTGGAACTTAGACTCTCTCCATTCTCTTGATTTTCTGCAAACCCACTAACCCAAAATGAGCCCTGTGTTGAAAGTTCAGATGTTGTGATGGAATATGTCCATGGATATTCATGCATTTCAGTAGAATGCTGCTTTTAAATTTGAACTGTCCAAAATGGTGATCACAACACAGAGACATTCTGGTGCCAAAATGTAGACAGTAGTACATGAGGTTTACTTACAAGACAAATGAAAAAAGGGCTTTCTTCAGTAACAGCGATAAGACAGCTTTTTTCAAGCTGTTTTTTCCAGTAAGATTTATGTACATGCATCAACTTCACATGCAAGTTTTAAGAGATGCAACGAAAACGAGTAGATTTGTCAGCCTTTGGCCATGTTTTCTGTTTGATAGTTACATTTGGAATCTCTATTTTTTCAGCATTTGTGACTAGATTTGAGAAACAGAAGGCCAAAAATCTCCTGTGAATGAGGAATCAACTCCCACAGCTTTCTAAAGGAAACACAGCTTTCTGAAGGAAATAAAATATGAGACTTGGAATTAACCCAATTTTCTCATCTGAGCCTGAACAACATCTTTCTGGCATCTCACCAGGCTCTTATGAAGTACAGAATCAACCTCAAATCTGAACATTTGAAGAGAGGGGGCAGATCTCTACCTACCCCTGTACCAAGGTGTAGCATTTGATCAAGGTCAGGAAGGCTGATTTGTTTCTAGTACCCTTCTGTACTCAGCAGCCTGAACAAATTGGACAGAATTAGGACGCATCTCTGCATTTATCTTCCAACATGTACTTATTCCTCACCCAAAAAGCTTGCAAACTTAAGTTCAAATCCAACTAATATAAGCAAATCAAGATATTCAAGAGACAAGGCTGGGTCTGAGTTATTTTAAAGTGTATTTTGCCCACAGAACACCTTTAAGCAGGTAAAATATAATTATTTTGTTAGTTCTAAAATGTCCTTGTACAGCTTAAAGCGAAGAAAGTTGAGCAAGGTGGAATAAGGCCCAAGAAATACGGATCCTCAGAAGCTTCCCTCTAAATATTTGCTGTTTCTGGAACGGGAATTTAATCCATCTCTCTCCTTTACAGTCATGCATGCCCATTACATGGAAGGGGTTCAGAGCGGTGTATGTCACCTAATGCACATCTCTGCAACCACAGTATCAAAGCCTCTGCTCTTCTGCATCTCCCTGGAATTGGGGTTGTAACTTCCAGCACTAAAGCAAGGATTATCACACTCAATAGGAAAACTATCAGCCTTCAGTGCCCTGCTTTCGGAGTTTTCAAGTATGTACACTTGGTGTTATGTATACTTGAAAAAAAAAAAAAAAGAATTACAGAATGTAAGAAAGGTCCTTTCTCACTGTCTGGGTTTAAAACAGTTTAAAGAAGCGGACACTCTAAAATGAGTTACGTCCCCTTAGTTTCAATCAATACCTTTCCACCAATAAGGAGAGATTAAATTCAAGTAGATATGAGTGAAAAAATAAGTTTTATGATGAGCAAAACAGCAACAGGCAAAAAACCACCCAAGTAAATAATCACTAAATACAAAATTGGTTCATCTCACAAACTCTCCAAGAACAAAGAGACACCCAAATGGCAGAAATACCGTTTCCAAGATGGCATCCACCATGGGCGACCACTGTAGGGACGACAAAGGGAAATGGCATGTGACCCCTCTACCCAGGATGGTGCCCTCCAGGCATATGCATGGTCTAGGAGGCAAAGGCAAAGGATGGTGGCAAACCATCCTGGGGAGGTAGGAGCTTACAAAGCAGTTCTAGTGGCGGATGGGAATAGCCTGTGTGGGGGGGGGTCAGTGCTGCCACCATTCAATTCCTCCTGCTGCCTGCTGGACTCTGACAGAGTCTGCTTTTTCCAAATTGTGTGTGTGTGTCAGGGAGGGTGGGGGGAAGAAATGGTCTGTCAGCACCCTGCCCCAAAATTCCAGTTCTGGCTGTGGCACTGGGTCTTAAAGAAACAGTATCGACATGGAAGGGGGCGTGGGGGGGGCACAGATAAACATGGAATACAATAATATTTTGGGTTACCCACAACACTCACTTATATCAATTTTAGCTAGAAATATAATGCAAGACAGGTGGGGTGATCATGATGGGAGGATTGAGGTATGCTTGCACGTCTTGTTTGAAGAAAATGAATGTGAGTACAGCAACATACTATGCAAGCAAGATCCCAGGACTTTTTAGCTGTCAGAGACAATACTTACTGTAGTGCTCAAGACTAAGAATTAATTCATGTTTTACCATGATAAAAAGTCACTAACATAATTGTAAGCTCGTGACAATGCCCTTTTCTTCCTTCCTCCATCTTATAATTTGCTATGAAATAATAGCAAGTGTCTGGAAGCCTTCCCCTGGGTATCATACAAACCTTATTGATAGAAGTCTTTGGCATATGTTGCACAAGTGCAATAGAAGATGTTTTAAAGTTTTCTGGGATTAAACTAGTTACAAGCAAACATAACACAGGACTATTATAGTAGCCCCTGCTCTGCAACATTGCTTAATCTTTAGAGAAACATGAGGAAGGGAGGGCAATGAAACAGCCTTGTACAACAAAATGGATGAAGGAAAGTAGGAAGGAGAGTAAGAGACCCAGAGGTAGGAGGGTCTACCAACAAGACAAAAAATGCTAATGCAGTGTTTTCATGCTCTCTATATTAGATTAGCAGACCCAATCTGCAAGGCGTCACTGCCCATACCTACTTGATTGAAGTGATGTGAAAAAACCCAATCTATGACTTTTTATTGCCTCCTTTCATCCTCAAAGCAAACTTCTTATGCTCTTTAAGGATGCCTGTGTTTCACTAGCAGTTTAAGGAAAAACAAAGTGCTTTCTTAATTATTCCCAAGCATTCACTTAGGGGAGAGATGTCAAGCTCCGAATCTGCATGCTGCAGCTGTGGAATGGTGAGTTTTAGCTCCCAGACTTCTTGCCACACCATGGTTGCATCTTTACCGTTCTAGACAGAGTCATGTCAAGACCCCCAGTAAGCAATACTGTAAAGTACAGGGTTTATATACTGACAAATGTTGCTCTGAAGCACCCTCCAGGTATATCCAGAAACAAGATTAACACACTGACTTATTTCTCTGCTAGAGATTACTCTTTTAGTCTCTTAGTCAGACACAGAGAAAACAATCAAGGGGAAAGAAACCACCAAAGGAAAGGAGGCTTTAGATCAAATTGTTTAAAACAAAATGTGGAAGAGACCATCTCACTACCTGCAAATATCACTGATTGGAGCCGGTTGTGAGCAGCATATCAAGGCATGAAGGCAAGAGCAATTATTCTTGTTCAAACATGAGCAGTTTAATTCTGTCTGTCTCTTATTACCCTCTGGTGAGCCCAGCATTCATACTTGCAGCTCAAGTTCTTTCTGCAGGGCAAGACACACATTGCAGAACTTCACCAGCATCTTCATACCACATTAAAAGTCCATGTCATGGCTCAATATTCTTTTCACAACAGAGAATTGTTGAATTACATTCTCATCAGGCTGTGGATCACATACTTGCTTCTGTGCTAACGGATCATAATTCTCATTTCCTTCAATTAAGTACCATAATCAGCTGCTTTAATATTGTGCCAGCAAGACAGCTGCATAAGAACTGTTTCATTTCTTTTCATACCTTAGCTTCCACTAATCACAAGCTATTGCACAAATGTCACTAAATTAAACATTAAAAAAATCCTGTTGTATTCTTTTGGAGGGGTCACAGAAGGCCCTTTGCATTGGCCTTGGTAATCCGTTTGAACTTTGGCAGAAGACAGAAAAATATGTTCACACTACCAGCACATCAGACAGCATCCCCCTCATGTAAGACTATGCTCTTCTACATTTCATATATGCAGGGACAGTTTGTACAGGAGTTTTGTTTCTCCAACATTTGGAGAAGATAGGGAAAGAGGGAGAAGAGGAAGAAGGGTGGCAGGGGGTCTTCCAAAAGAAGTATTTTATTTTTGGAACATAAGCAACAAGTTCTGGTGCAGCCAACATGGGAATATGGATAAGAAGGCCTGGGATCTATTCACAGCTTCTGCCCTGTCTGTGCCTGCATGGCTTTGAACAAACTAGGTTAGATTTTTGCTTTTTTTGCATCTTAACCTGGGTTAGCCAGAGGTGATTTAAGCTGGAGTTTTAAAGTCACGAGAGCACAGTTTGGGGGAAAAGGAGATGATGTTATTCAGTATCAAATGAAGCATGGCACCTCTGGACAGGGTGCTGCTGGCCTTGGTGCTGCCACTGGCAGGAGGACATAGAAGAGATCCCTCATCTCCCACTCACAGGAGTCTGGGAGGCAGTGGCAGCAATGTTAAAGGTTGTTTGATGAAGTGGCAGTCAGAAAGCACATTTCAGATGACTGCCTCACTGTATTAAAGGCTCATTTTTATCCAGCCATATAAGTTCAATGACATTTCTCCTGCAGTTGTGGAGCTCTTTGCTAGTTCTTTGCCCTAAATTATTAAAAGAGAATGCTGAGACTCCTTCTTACAGGCAAATGCAGCAGGGATAAATGAAAAATGGATCTGGAATGGGTAGCATATATGTTTTTCAAGAACAGATGCCTAGGGAAATGGTCTCTTCTGTCCAAACACGCCCAAAAAAGGCGATACCAAAGTGACTGCTTCACAGCTGCCTGTTCTGCCATCCAGGCTGCAGTGATTTGGAGAATGGAGGACTAGAGGCAAGCATAAAATACATTACAGGCAGCAAACACTCCTTCATTCCTGCCAAAGGACTTTGACAGGCACCCTGCATGAGAAGTCTGATCCTCCCTCTACACCCAAGGCTGCCTCAGTTGGATGGAGAGGAGGCCTGCGCGTTCAGAGAAAGCATTATAGGTACCTGAGACCTACACACAAATTTCTTCCTGAACTCATACATTATATCTGTCCCAGTAGATGGCTGGATAAGTTGTTTGAAGCATTTTTTAATGCTAAATACTCCTAAAATAATATGGGGAAATATCTACTTGCTTTGATATCTTTAATATACAACTCCCTCTGCTTCTCCCTTTCTGCAGTTTTGATGTCTGCACTAATGCTAAAATGTGGATCACTGCTTTCCTTTTGAATGGGGTCTGATGCAGAGGTAGGCTATGCAAAAGCCAGATAAATCCTCTTTTTTTTTTTTTTCCTTATCTTTCACACTCTCCTTGCACTCTTATTTCTCTCTTGGAGCCTCCAGAAAAGAGTGTTCATTAAAGTTCATATTTCCTTTTTTGGATTTGTAATTTAATGTTGCACAAAGAATAGACATTACCATAAACAGCACTGGCCTTGTCTCATGCTGTGAAATTATAGTAGTAGTAAGATCTCGAATATATTTTCAAGAAAGCACCTTTAAAATCACTCAGCAGAAGCCTTGATAAAAATTAACTCTTTATCCCAGGCATGTGCCATCTCAAGCTACATCCATCCAGGCTAACTTTACATCATGTATGAAATAAGACACTTATAATATTTTATTTAATTGGCTATTGACACATTGATTTGCCATGGAGCTGGCACATTGAAAGGGCAAAAGGACATAGAACATGTCCCCTTTCCATTTTTTTTTTCAATGTGGATATGAAAAATCACTGTCTTAGTTTTGAAGAAGAAAAGATTTGTGGGTTTTTTTTACTTGAATAATGTCAATTCTAACTTTTGTCATTATAGACACTTACGAGCATCGGAAACCAGAAACAATTGGCCTGAACAATTTATCATCTAATCTACACATAGAAAGGAAAGAACAGAATTTTAAAAAGAACAATGACTGAATGGAGATGGAAAATAATGTGTGCATGTATTTCTTTCATCTTGAACAGAGATTCCCAGACATTCACATAATCAAATAACCTACTTTCTTGTATGTAATTAGGAATGATCACAGGGATAGATTTTACACCCCAAAAAATAGGCAAAAGAGGTAGGATGATCTCAAGTCAGAGGGTAAAACCCTTCTGTGTTTAATGATGAGGGAAAAAAATATTCTTCACTGAAAGAGTGAAAGACAGTAATCCTATATGAAAGCCAGCATGTCCTTTATAATTTTACGCAAAACATAATTTTTAAACCATCCAAGTCAAGATTAATTTTCACTAAGCAGAATGCAGTGGGAACAAATGCACAGATGATACCACAATAAGTGCTGTATCAATCACACACTTTTTCTTAAGCATGAGATTCCAAATATGCCTCATTTCCCTGGCATGGACACAAGAATTGGTTGAAAAGGTGAAATGAAAGTCACTGAGCAGCTTCCAGTCTCCATAAATATCTATGTCTTGTTGAAGACATGAACAAGAATTCTTCTGTATGATTTTCTTGTCATCCAAACTATGTTTATGCAGCATTTTTCTTATGAGAAAACACTAAGGGAGATGTGTTCTCAAGCACACAATTTGTGCAGTCATCTGCTGCTACTCATCTCTTCTGTTTCTGGGGTACTTTCCATGGGAAACATTCCATGTATCTTATAGAAATAATTGAATTAAACTTTACAGTAGTTCTGTTAAATAATGAAGTACTAGCTCTTCTTGCTAGAATAGCCAGTATAGAAAGTTTGAGTTAGTTGTCCAGGTCTAAAAAATTTTTACACAGTTCACCCCATCTGGTGAATTAATCTCAGGCCATTTTCAGCCTGTTGCCCCTACACTAAAGCCAGGAGCTTTGTGCTGGTAAAAGAAAGGTGGGCCAGTCTGCATCTGAGTATATCAAATGACAGAGATTCCATAAATTCTTTCAACATTTCTTCTTCTGACTAAAGACTACCTTTGCTAAAAAAATATGCTATCTTTCCTTTTCAATTTTTAAACCTTCAGGTTCCTTTTCGTGACAGATCTAAGAGACCTTTGGTAATGACATCTCCCCATGGAAACAGAACTGGCTTCTTGGAGACAAGGTGGCCTAGCTCACAGAGTGGTCTTCTTAAAAACCTTTCTTCGACAAATTCATTTCCGAGCATTCCTGCTTCCTTTGTGGGGAGTGTTATTTTACAGGAAGGACTTTACATTCTTCCTTCTTCTGCTCACTCAAACTTGATTGGGAAGTCTCCAGAAATAATCCTTCATTTTAACTTTGTACTTCAGCTACTATTAGCTTGACTGTACCCTTGAATGCAGGAATTTAATCCTGTCACTGTATCTTCTCCAGATTATACTTTTCAAGTCTTTCTTCTTAAACTAGTATTTTCTTCAAGCCTCAGATTATATTAAAATCTTTTCATCATCTGCTGAGACCTTTCAATACGTTTTTCTCAAATGTTGGCATGGGGGTTTTATAGGTTACTCCAATATTATTTCAGTCAATGCATTTTCAATTGTGTATGCAGTGATAAAAACCATCTCTTTGCTCTCCCGTTTATTCACTGAGAAAGCTCAGCCTGAGTGACAGTTAAAGACACAGAGAAAAATTTTCCATCTATAGCTGCTTAATCATGTTAGGTCAAATTCTTTGAAATTTTTGTACTGCAAATACTACTCATATTAAATGTCCTGTTTAAATTACTAGAACTACCCACTGAAGAAAGAACAACTTACCTGAATAAGAATTGTAGAGATCACCCTGGCTTAAACAATATGACAACATGCTTCCTTTTTTCACATAATTATATCTAAAGATGTTTATTTTAACAGTAGCTTCTTGGTGAGAAATAGTCAACTTTCTTGATTTCCAGCCTACTTGTATCCTGTCCTGTAAGTTTACACTGTCCACATCATCTTGCACTAGAAGCCAGCTCTGATTCCCAAAAACAGCCCTCTTATATTGGTTTATATCTATATATAAAAATATATATACACACATATATAAATATATATATACATATTATATATATGTGTGTATGTGTATGTGTATGTATATGTATATGTATAATGTATTTAACCCAGCTTCTGGTTTATAGAAAAAATTATAGATGATGCCATATAGAAAAATGTATGTGATGATTTAATGTCTAAACCATTTAGATACCCCACATCTTATCCTTGAATAGGTGGGAAGTTTATTTTTAAGCATTTTTTAATGTGAAATATATATATGAAAGACCTAAAAATTATCTCTATCTGAAGAGACATTTTTCATGACCTCTTCTAACTACTAAAAGCTAGAGAAAATTGTTATAGAAAACATGAAACCGGAACTTTCAAAGAAAATAAGCATTAAAATAAAAAGTTGAACTACAAACCATAAGAGCATTATTTGAGAGATGTAGAAGGAAATGCACTTATTCTAGCCTTTCTTGGAGCCTTTCTTGAAGCTACAAACACAATAGTTCAATAACAGTTTTTTTTATCTTGCCCAGAACTGTAAAGTTCAAATTCAGATCAAATAATCCTCTGATGTTAATTTAATTAGACTGATTTAAGCCCTTTTTCCACCTGTAGGAATACTATGGCTCCAGTGGGTCATATCTGGCAATGGAGGGGAGTGAAATGTTCACTTTTAATGCTTATTTTTGAGACATTATGACATATTTTTAATTTTTTATCTTCATAATTATTTACTGAATTTATCAAATTTATTGTTAATGAGACCCTCTTGTACTTCTGATACTTGTTAATGAGTCAAGAGGAAGCCTTCAGAGCAAAGGCAAAATCTGTTTAGCAACTCAGTGATCAAGATCTCTTTTAATACTTGACTCTCTCTCTTTTTCTTCTTTTTTTTTTCTTTTTTTTCTTGAGAGAGAGAAGAGGGAGCCAAATGTGAAGAAGAAAGGGGACAGCAAAAGAGGAGAAAAGAAAATGGAGAGGTATTTGACAGATTTGTGTTTAAGGTTTAACACTCCAGCAATGATTACTGAGAGATAAGAATGCTACACATTCAGCGTGTCTCTCTCCTCACCACTGTTTGTCATAAGAGAAATGACTTTGTGGACACAACAGAATACAAAGCAAAGGCCTGAGAACCTACATCTGTATTGAGTGTCCTATTAAGAATTCAAATGGAAACTAAAGGTTGAAGGATTATGGAATATATCCTATTCGTATTATAGCATCTGAGATTATTAACCTTCCTGAGATTGTCTCAGTCTTTATCACCATTAGATGTCACAAACCCCTCACATCTTTATAATGGATCAGTTCCTTGAAGAAAACATGCATTCTGAAAAGAAGCAAATTTTTACACCCTTTCTTTTCCCTGGAAGAATGATTTTATTGCATCATTTCTTGGTGTGATCTTTAGAACAAACAGAAGTCCTATTAGAAGAGTGGCAAAAGGGAGATGCTTATGGTAAGAGAAGAATTTGTCTAGATCTCTAACCTGCCATTTCACAACATTCCCAACTCACGATAATTAGTCCCATCAAAGTCTTATATCATCCAAACCTCACAGCATATATACAAAGAAATTTGGCATGCCTTATCTTTGGTCTCCTGATGTTCTACAGCACGACTGAATTGACAGTTAGTTCTAGCATTAAAATATCCAGGTTAAGGGCACCCATTCTGCAGTGAACTGTGGTCAGTACCCATTCTCCAATGAAGTTCACACACAGCTGTTGCAAAATTTCATCCATGTCAGTATAGCTTTACTGAGATCTTTCTTCAGAAATTAAAATGCTACAGTTGGACAACAGCTGTCAGATATGTGCACATATAAGGCATTATTAGGTTTTTATCTTTTGTTTCCTGAATATGTCTGACTTGCAAGAGAAAATTCATTATCATTGCCATGTCTTGACTAAATTCCTGCAACTCAAAAAAACCACAAAAAGCAACCCAGAAATAAAATATCCTCAGTCATGGATTGGCTTCATCCATCAGATCATTGACATGAGGTGTGTGTATCTGTGATTCTGTGAATAAAGTGTAAAGGTAAGGGTTAGTGTAAGGGTTATGGTCAGAGTAAGGGTTGAGATTATGCTTAGGTTTGGGGTTAGGGTCAGGGTAAAGGTTAGGGTTGGGGTCAGCGTTCGGATTAGGTTTATGTTAAGTGTTACTGTTTGGTTTAGGGGTTAGGGTTAGGTGGGTGTGGCTAGGTTTAGGTTTTGGATTAGGGTTAGTGTGAAAGTTTTCATGGTAGGGTTTAGTGTTAGAGTCAGGCTTGGAGTTACACTCACGGTTATGGTTTAAATTAGGTTTAGGTTCAGCCTTATGTTTAGGGTAAATTTTATGTTTAGGCTGTGGTATTGCATGACTGTAAGGGTTGTATTCAATCTGGGGGTTTTTTAGGGTTAGTTTTGGGGCTACGTGTTAGGGTTAGTGCTAGTGTTAGGGTTTGAGTTAGTTCAGTCTGACCTCTTAAAATAAACTTTCTTAATTGCTGTTACTGTATCAAAATTTATCTATTATCTTGAATATAAATAAATTTATTCTGAAAGAATTTTCAAACTTATAAGGCTGTCTCTTCATGTCTTTTAATGTCTTTTATCTCTTCATCTTAACTTTATATGTCTCTCATATAAGAATATCTGAAGGATGAACTAAAGCATCTATAAGCATTTTCAAGGAGCCTTCGATATAAAAATGTACTCTGAAAATAAGACTAGCATCATTTGATCCAAAAACTTTTTCAACTCATTATTGCCTTCCAAAATAAAAGCAAGAAAAGCAACAAAATATTTTTATCTTGCAAAACTATCAGTCTTTTGCTCATGAGTACAAATAGTTGAGGTCCTTTGGTTCTTGACCTTGCTCTTAGAAGTTTGTGTGTTAGAATTAACTGTGATTTCAGTAATATAAGACAGGAAACCCTAATACAATGGCATCTTAAAGCATTCAGAAGGCCTTTAATCTATTTTCAAATAATAAATCTGCATGGGTACCTCATCCTACACAGAAAAAAAAGGGTGATTATGAAGTGTTGGGAGGTAAAATATGTTTCCAGAGGGATCTTAAGTAGGGTGAGAAAAGGAGAACAATCTGGGACTGTGAGAGAAGTATGGCAAAAGGAAGGTATGGACAGCATGGGGCCCTGGAAAGGGTGAGAATTTGTGGGTATCAGTCTGAGAGAGATAACAAAATGACACAGTAGCACCTCATAAGCACACATTGCTTTCTGTCTGTGCTGGGATATTAAACTTTTGCCATTTTGTGGAAAATTCTGATCCTACTCTTCTGCTGGCACTGGTACAAGCTTGAGAATAGAAAAAGGAGAGACAGAAAGACAGGCATGTTCCCCTCTGTTCATCTGCTTAGAATCACTGTAATAAGGTCAAAGCCCTGTGACTGCACACAGATCTCTAGTTCATCCTGTCCCCCATATTCCATGTGTTGGGGTACAGGCACTTCATAGTGTGGTGGTGCACTCCCCCCTCCACCCCCCACTCCTTTCAAGGTTGCAGATTTTTGGGCGGTCTCAAGAACACTCATTCGGGACACATAGAAGTATTTGATCATATCAATATCCCAGTAGGGGTGCGCAGGGATGCTCTTGTGTTGTCTTTGCTTGTGCTTGATCAAGGTATTCCCTCTTAAGCCTCCTTTTACTTCCGAGGTGGTCACTATAGTCCTCCCTGTTAGCCTGGCTATGTCCCCAGCTTCCTTCAAATATAGTTTAAAGCTCTCTCAATGAGCCCTGCTAACTCCTGAGCTATTCTCTTTTTCCCTCTTTGAGACAGGCAGACCCCATTCATTGCCAGCAAGCTCAGTGTATAAACTGACCAATGACCAAAATGCCCAAAATTCTGCTGGTAGCACTAGTCTCAAAGCCAGGTATTCAGCTGCATGATTTACCTGTTTCTAGTGCCATCATTCCCTGCAACTGGCAGCACAGAAGAGAGTCTGGAGACAGAGGAGCTATTGCTTCATTTCTTTACTGGACTTATTGATATTACATAGTTCAAATATTTTAAAGTGTGTCGGTCACCCTCAGTAGAATATATATATTATGAATTAATTTAATTGGTCTTCTAAATTGTGATTATGGGAAAAGAGGTACATTTGAGGCAACTAGTAAGGAGTTCCACAGCACCCTTTATCTTGGGCATATTAGTGACACAGCTGCACATATCATAGACTCATAGAATCATAGAATGCGTTGAGTTAGAAGGCACCTTAAAGATTACTTGGCCCCAGCCCCTCTGCCATGGACAGGGACGCCTTCCATTGCATCAGTTTACTCGAAGGCCCATCCAGCTAGGCCTTGAACACTTCCAGAGGTGGGGCATCCACAAGGGCAACTTGTTACAGTGCCTCACCACCCTCACAGGAAAGAATTTCTTCCTAATATCTAGTCTAAACCGACCCTCTATCTACCCTCTTTCAGTTTAAAGCCATTACCCCTTGTCCTATAGTGATAGGTCATGCATTTGTAAGAAGTCCCTCTCCAACAATCCTGTAGGCTCCTTTAGGTACTGAAAGGCTGATATCAGGCCTCCCCAGAGCCTTCTCTTCTCCAGGATGAGCAGTACCAATTCTTTCAGCCTTTCCACAGAAGTATTCCATCTCTCTAATGACTTTAGTGGTACTCCTCTGGACTTGCTCCAACAGTTCTATCTCCTTCCTGCGCTGGAGGCAGGTGCAGTGCTCCAGGTGTCATCTCATGAGATGAGAGCAAAGTAGGATAATCACCTTCCTCCACCTGCTGGCCACACTGCTTTTGACACAGCCCAGAATATGTTTGTCCTATGCTGTGAGCGCATATGTTGAACTTCTTGTCAACTGACATCCCCAAGTGCTTCTCCTCAGGGCTGCTCTCAATCCGGTCTCTGCCTAGCCTGTATTGATACTAGGGATCGTCCTGACCCAGGGGAAGCCCTTTGCCTTGGCCTTGTGTCATGGTTTAAAACCACCTGGAAGTGAAGCCCCACCCAATCGCTACCCTGCTCCTAGCCCCTCTGCTGAGAGAGACAAAAGGCAGAGATCCCAGGCAGAGATAAGAACTATTTACTGGAAACAGCAGTGAGATAAGAAAATTGATAGCAACAGCAACAATATTAATTAAAGTGGTATAAAAAAGAGGGTGATTTGCATACAAAAAATGCTCCCTGACCGATCAACCCAACCCAGTGCCACTCGGCTCCTTGAGACAAAGAACAAGGTGGCCCCTGTACCCTCTGCACACACATCTTTTTCCCCAAGCCCAAGGCAATGAAAAACAATGGCAGAAAATCCCTCCAGTTGAGACCAGTGTTATCCCACCACTTCATAAGCTGAAAAACCAGCAAAACAGCAGGGGACCCTCCACAAGCTACCTGTTTCCTTCACCTGACACCATGCCCACTTTCTTCTCGGAAATGAGAACCAGTTATCTCTGTCCCCTGGCAATGATGTAAGCGATAGAGAATAACAGCATAGACGCCCACATGGTCCCAGGCTCTGCCCCCTCAAAGCTACTGTGAAAAATTATCCCTATTCTTGGCTGAAACCAGGACACCTTGTTAAACTTCGTAAGGTTCACACAGACCCACCACTCAGGCATATCAAAGATGCTCTGAATGGCATCCCTTTTCTCCAGAGTGCTGACTGCCTCACACAGCTTGGTGTTGTTGACCAGCTTGCTGAAGGTGCAATCAATCCCACAACTTCTCAAATATGGAGGATAGCAGCTTAATCACTTCCTTGGCCCATTCCCTCAGAACCTGTCTATGCATCTTATCCACAGGTCCTATGGACTTGTGCATCTTCAGATTCCTTAAATGGTCTCAGACCTGACCTTCTCCTACAGCAGGAGGTTCAGCATTGTCCCATTTCCTTCCTTTCCCTTATGTGATTTGGGCAGCATGGCAGGAGCACAATTACTCAAAGTAAAAATGCCTTTATCTATAAAAAGAATCTTCACTCATTGAAAAGAAACCATACAGAAGTCAAACTGACTGCTAAATAAGCTTGTCTGGTTCACATCTGGTGGGAGAAAGAGGAAAGCAAAAAACCACCAAGATTTTAAGTACAAAGAGTCCACTGAGAAGTAATATATATGTGTTTACCTTTATATGGTGTTGTCAAAGCAATAATATCTGTAAATAATTTTCAAGGAATTTTTATAAATCCTCCTTCAAACGAAAGAAAGTGACAAATCCTAAGCCAAGCATTTTGTCCACTTAAATCAGTTATGAATTTTAACAAATGAAACAATATGTGTTACAGCTTTTCTCTCTTGATTTCTCACCATTTCAACTAGAAAGGCTCAGCTTACTCAGATGGGCAGATGTCTCACATTGTGGGAAGCAGAGCATGTTCTAGAAACACCATGCACTGTGCTCAGGTTTCTTTTTCTTTTTTGTTGTTATTTGGATGGTGAGACAATTGATCCTGAGGGCTGTCTTTCCCTCTCATCTAGCTTTGCTAAGACTCTGGACTTTGCTAAGACATCCTGAAAAGTTTGGTCTATTATCATTAAGAACTTCCCATGTGAGCAGGCAGGCATTAGTTGTTCTTCCCACTCTTTCCCTAATCTTCAGTGTGATTCTTCTTTTTTATGGAGAGAATTTATATCCACACTACTCCACACTAATTAATTAATTAATTAATTAATTAATTAAAAGATCTGCATATGACCAGAAACATGACCTGAATAAAGTTAATATGGTGTCAATATTTGTATTGTTCAAATAAATACACACTTTATCAGTTTCACAGTTCATAGTTGTTCCTGGACTACTTTAGCATTAGGCCACTATAATATGTATCAGTTAGAAATAGAAAAGAATTGGTGTGCCATCCTGCTGAGGTTTGCACCTGAGCAAACAGCATGTCCCACAGATTTATTCTCTCTGAGATTCTATTACAGCATTACATTCCTTACATCCTTTATAACTCTTACATAAATTTTATAGAGCAGTTATCAAATATCTGTTGGATGGAAGTGATGAGGAAGAAGAAAAAAATTGTACTTGTATAAGAATGTTGGCATGATATCTATTTCTACTTTTCTGCTGTTGTAGAGAAAGGAATACAACTTACTGTGCTCAAAACCTACAGATAATTTTCTGGTTTCTCACTTGGTCAGTGAGTTGAACTAGCTTATCATGAGTCTGTGCGTTATTGCAGATGAAATAACTTTAAACAACAGGAGTTCTGAGATAACTTGCCTGTTCAAAAAAGTTGAATCTGTTTTGATTTCTGAGTAGACTGGAGCACAAAGAAGAACAAGTCTTTTCTAGGGATTGAATTGGGTTGAATTTATCTCTTCCCCATTCCTCCCCTTTGTTCAGTCCTTCTGTTTTGGTCACATGCCCCTATCCTGGCAAACATTTTATTTTCATCCTCTTCAAATCAATGAATACAAGAACATAATATTTTACATCTATATATATACACATATATGCGTGTATATATATGTATAAACAGTTCTCTTCTGAGTTAGCTGTCTATTGGGGTAGTCTTTTGAATTGTCTATTGAAAGGAAATGGACAACCGTTGATTCAAGACAAGTGAAGCTGTGGTAGCTCCGGTCAGGAATTCCAGTACACAAACTCTTACAGCCCTTGGAGATATGCAAAAAGATTAAAAGAAACCCCAACATTTTGCTAAGCTCACCTCATTATACATCAAGCTCAATGAGATTGCTAGATGGCAAGCATAACTCACAAATCATTGGCTCTATGGAGATGCATAACCTTGGTAAAAAGTTTTGGATTTGGGGGGTTTTTTTGTTTGTTTGCTTGGTTGGTTGGTTTGTTTTGTTTTGGGGTTCTTTTTCATTTGTTTTTTAAAATTTTTTTGGGTTTTTTTTTGTTTTATTTACTCTCCTGTTTGCTCACTCATACCTAGAAACATTGTTTGATTTTTAATTCAAATTGACTGTACTAGACAGATGCATTTCAATCTACTTTGGAATAAAATTTTTAGTTCTTTATACTCAGCAATCTTCTACTCCACAGGGGGTTGAAAGACTACGTTGGCATGCAATAAAGAGTCTCAACATTTTGGCTTGCTATAAACAGTGAAATTTCACAGAATGGTTGTTCTGCTTCTGTCTCATGTTGAATTTTGTTCACAAGTAAAAATCACTCATGTTTATGTTTCAAATGCACTAAACCAAACATTTTTTCATGTGGTACAAAAATTTTACACTATGTCAAAGTTGGTCTCCAGGTATAATAACAACACTTCTCATAAGAAATGTGAGTTTAATGGCCCGAATATCTACTTGTGCTGCAGTGAGAGGTGGCTGGAGGGGTAAAGTTACTTTCTCCGGACAGAGTAATACACATCTGTCTAAACACAGCTCAGAGATCAAAGCCTTTGAGGAAATTAGTGACTTATCTTACAGGAGATAATTTGGCCTTCATCACTAGCATATGTCCATTGGTGAGCTACTGTTGCAGCCCACAACAAGAGTATTGATATAGTATAACTTTTAAAGTGCTTTGTTATCAAGTTGTTACTCCCAGGGCAATTGAACACAGAGTAATACAATTAAACTCTGACCTTTGAAAAAAACCCTCTCCCTGAGAACTTCTATTCAAGTACAAAGGAGATGCCACTTAATGAACTTTGTCAGAGAGCCATGGAGGTCATAAGCCACAAGAGCAGATTACAGGTAAGGAATTGTGAAGAAAGGCAAGTAAGGAAATGCTGATTTAAAGATGTAGACACAAATCTGTCAAGATAAATGCAGAAAAAGGAGGGAAATATCTGTGTAAGAAGATGGGGAAGATCAAAGATACACAACTATATATGTATAAATCAGTGTAGTTCTACTGACTCGAAAGGAGCTTCACAGATTACCTAGCTGAAAAGAATTGTAATTAAAAACTGTCATTCCATTGAAAAAAATAGCTGTCTGCAAATGTATGATTTTTTTGCCTCCTTCAACTCCTATAAACCCTGTATCGAAACCAGCTGAAATAATTATGTCTGGTTTTAAATTATTACACATAAGCCACTAATGCTTCACCATTACAGTCTTAAAAAAAATCACTCTAATGCAACATACACTTTGTACCAGCTTATATATTCTCTTATCACCAAGTATCACTATTTTCCTCCCCCATTCCAGTATCAACTGTTAAAGAGCTAGCAGTTCTTGATTTAAAGGGCAGCCACACTGAGTTACCTACAGCAGCTTGGGAAATTCTATTTTATCACAGTTCAAGATGTGTATTATATCTTGAGAGCCTAGTAAGTATTATTATGTATTTTTTTTCTAGCAGTAAGCCATAGCAGAGGGCAAGCATATAACTGCATTTGAGCTGCCAGAATTTCATAGCTATTTTAAGAAACTGAGTTAATATCTACCATTTACTGGTTCTCCTCAGACCTCTGTTCAGGTCTCACTGCAACAGAAGAAAGTTTGGGGGGATCTGAAAGCAGGAAAGCCTTTTCTAGCAGGACACCATCTGCAAGGGCAGAGATTACATTTGTAAAGGTCAGACAAAACCTTGCCAGAACTCTGCTTAAAATCTCAAATGTCAGATTGTTCATTTTAATAAAATACTTCTTGGATTCCCTTAAAACTTCTTGCTCCGACTTATCAAGTTACAATGAACAGTCCCACAGTGAACCCCTTTGCAGATTTAGACTGAATAGTTCTCACTGGCTCCTTTCGCCATCTGAAAATTTTAGTGCATTCATGTTTAACCAAGGTACAGTAAAACGACAATTCAGTCACTTGATCCTCAGATACAAGCTAATGAAAATTACAGAAAAGCAATATAAGATTCTTGAATACCTGGGGATTCTGTGAGGAGAAATAGACCACTTTCTGTCTTCCTGAAAGTACTGAAAAAAAATTTAAAAATTGCAAGTATTATATATGGGGAAAAATAAGATAAGTGCAAAATCCCTGGAAGTGACTGGGGAACTATTATAACAATCTTATAATATAATTATATCATTGTAGTATTACAATTTTGTTATTCAGTGACCCGTTGCAACCTGGATCTTTTTCCAGGTCTAACCAGCCTTCTCAGAGCAATGCCAAGGCAGACACATACTTTGGGTGTGGAGAGGGAAGGGTTATTTAGCACTTATGTATTGTTGTTGCATTCACTGAACAAATGTGTGTGCTTGGAAGGTGCTATGTTTTACTCTTGTCACAGTTTAACCCCAGCCAGCAACTCAGCCCCACACAGCCGCTTGCACACTACCTCCATGGAGGAATGGCAGAGAGGATTGGAAGAGTAAAAGTGACAAAATTTGTGGTTTGAGATAAAGACAGTTCAGTAGGTAAAGAAAAATCCTTACAAACAAGCAAAGCAAAACAAGAAACTAATTCACCACTTTGCATGGCAGGCAGGTGTTCAGCCAGCCCCAGGAAAGCAGGGCCCCATCATGTGTAATGGTTACTTGTAAAGACAAGCACCACCACTCCAAACGTCCTCCCCTTCCTCCTCCTTCCCCCATCTTTATATGCTGAGCATAATGTCATATGGTCTGGAATAACTCTGGGGTCAGTTGGGATCAGTGATCCCAGCTGTGTCCCCTCCCAACTTCTTGCATACCCCCAGCTCCCTTGCTGGTGTGAAATAGAAAAGGTCTTTGCTCTGTGTAAGCCCTGCTCAGCAATAATGAAAACATGACTGTGTTACCAACACTGTTTTCAGCACAAATCCAAAACACATCCCCATGCCAGCTACTGTGAAAAAAATTAAATCTGACACACCTAAAACCAGCACAACACCAAAGAAAACCAGTGCATGTACCCAGACACTGCTTGGTGGTATGAAAGACAGCATGATAGGTGATGATGAATAGGTTATTTGTTTCAAAAGCAAATACCCAAATAAAGCAAAAATACTTATATAGAAGTACCTTGGATACCCTTGGCAGTACTGGGTTTGGATTCAGCAAGTAAAGCAACAAGAGTCCTTTTCTGTACTAATTACAGCACTGAGAGCCTTTTAACAGTACACATCTTTGGTCTGAATAACCCCCATGGAGGGAAATACACTCTGGATGTGCACGATCAAACATGTTTTAATTTAGGTGCTATATGGTTACATATCATAACTACTATAATATTACTGTCTGTTAGATAGGTCTGCTGAGATACTTCTCCAATATCTGGTCTAAATAAAATTAAGAGAATTCATAGTTTCCTCAATACCAAAAATAGCTATGGAGGGTAACAAAATAGCTAGGGAGGGTAACAAAAGGCTATCATGGATTTCTAGTCCAGTCCATTTTATGATAGCCTGACAGATAAGCCCTTTTGACATTCTTAATATCCAAAAATACTAAAAATACTAAAGCAAAACATTAAAAGGCAAAACGAAATTTGGAATTCAAAGAAGATATATTTTTTTTTAACTTTTAAACATTTTCCATTAAAACTGAGAACAACATGGAAATCTGTGGTTATGCATTCCAATAAATATTTCATTTCACAGTGCTTCCAATAAGTTAAGTGTTTACTACTTAATTGCTGATAATTTATCAGAATGTTAGCTGATATTTACCAGCTACCAGCATCTGAGTTCATGGGTCAAATTTAGCACATGCATTGTGTGGCATCATTTTTACATTTTTATGCATTTGTCAGTCCTTTCCCAGCTGCTAAATAACCTCAGAGAACTGCAGCTAAGAGTATGGTTAATAAGGTGGCACTAGGAGCAGATGAAGAGGAGATTGTTTTAGAATTAGTATTGAGGTGGAAAACAAAGTAGAATTTATGAAATTTTAGCCAGACAACCAGAGTGTAAACCTGCATTATTTCTACTGTCTGTTCCTATCAATAAAGTTTAATTTCACATTTATGGTAAGAGCAAAAAATGCTAGTCGAGTATGCTTTCAAGCATTACTTGTGTATGCTTTGCATTGTCCTAAGAGAAATTAAAAGACCTGTTCTGCATAGTTAAGCTTACTAAAACTTTCTTTTGTGATCTGATACAGTCTGTGGTGAAAATATGTGAACTTGATTAAGAGTTGCACATAAAAGACCCCGCAAGTTCATAGGGAAAGTAACACAGCTGAATGTGACCACTTGAAATGCATGCACTTTAAAAATCTGCTTCTTTTCTGCAAATGGTAATGCAAAACATTCTCTCTGTTGTGGTTTAGAAAGGTAGTAAGATCCCAAATAAAAAACCCGAAAGATATCTCTAAAACAGTGTTTAAAATCAGAAACTGATCAAATTGACAAAAAGAAAATAAAAATCAATGCTTCTCTAGATCATCAAGTCTGTCAAACTGCATCTGTGATCAACACAAAATAACACTGAGTGTTTCCTCACTGGGACACAGCAGAGCTAAGCCTTTTTTAGGAGGATTACAATTGCAAATACATTTGGAAGTCTGATTTCATTCTGTTTTTTCCAGCATATGAGGTCAGTCATGCAAGGTACACTGAATGCTGACAGGTAGAAAGATAGCTTGCTTTCTCCCACTCTCCCCACAAAGCATTTTACATTACTGGAGAGTCTGTCATAACCTTTTCCATACAGCTACACATAGTCGTATGACTATATACATTCAGGATTGAGTGGCAGGTGGCTAAATACAGTCTCTGTCTTTGCCTTGCTCTCTTCTGTCTTTGCCGGCTGCTATACCTGTCCACGGCTGTCTGAAAGCTTTAATTCTCAAAGACAGGTTGGCTTAGATGTAAGACTTCATCTGGAAACGCCTCTGCCTTTCTTTCACCAGACTTGACACAGTTGAACTAATCTTTCCGGTTCAGACCATGTTTGTTGACTGGAACTTTTTATCCTGCACAGACAGCAGGCATGCTGGTGATAGACATCATGGCAATACTCTTACCTTGCTCAGTATTTTTTTTTACTTCTGTTGTATGTTTTATACTCAAAACGCAAACAATGATTTTTTTTCCCCTAAAATGTTTGGGTGCTAAGATACAAATTTTTAATTGTCAATACACACAATAGGGAAGAAAGAGAAAAAAATCTTTAGAATCCTCAAATATCTAGTAACTTGAATCTTCATATAACCATATGCACAAAGCTGAGGTTTGCTGTATTTATACATGCCTGTCTGATTTTTAAATGTTAAGTGTTTGCTTGTAGGACCTACAAAAGCAGGTCTGAAATGACTGTGCATAAATATCCAACATCTGTTCTTTTTAAAGTCTTGACCTCATAAACAAATTAGAACTTCCAGCAGGTTCATATACAGATATAATTCAATAAGAGTTCCTGAGAATGGAAAAAAATGCAGGTTATTTTTGTTTTATTAATATTCCCCAAGTTCTAAGCTTCAGGATGTGTAAACAGACTTTACCAAAATACAATTTTTAAAAGATTAGCAGCTACAAATAGATGGAAGGAATAAGATACAGAATGTCACTGTGGTACGTATTTTCTATGCCTCACTTTGAAAGGCTGTAACATTTTCCGAAGATTAATCAGACTAAAATTTTATTTTCATCACAGGCACCTCCTTCAGGTGTTCATTGCAGAAAGCTACTTAGAGCCTTCTGACATACTGCAGGTTTTATAGCTACAGGTAATCATTACCTGTGGTGAGTGACATAATCCACAGCCAGCTAACTGTAAAGGTGCTTAGCACACAATATCAGAAAAAGCAGCAAGACCCTTAAAACTGCTGGGGCTCATTTGCCACAATAACAGTGTGTGTGGAACCTAAAAATATCCCCTTCCTCCACATATCCCCCATGCAAAGTATAATGTGCCAGTTTTCTGGTGGACCATAGTTTATTCTTCCAAATGTGATAATTTTCAATCCAATACCGTATACAAGACATCAGTCCAATTCCTGAAAATACAAATCAAGAACAATTCACATCCTACTATAATATTATTACTTCCTTCTTTCACTGTACACAGTACACCCTGTGTGTCTGTCTGTATGGGCAATTCATTCTAGCTCATCTCCATTTACTGGTGACTTGAAGGGTTACTGAGAGGAAAGACATTCAAGCACACAGTTGATAATATTTAAAAGGCAGCCTATAGAATTGCAGAATAACACTCCTGTCATTAAATTCCTAGACATATATTATGCTCAGATCCACATGCTTTGCAGTGAACTTCATGAGAAAACAATACACAAAAATAACCGTGAAAAAAACCAAGAAAACTTAATAGCAAAAAAACCATTTCTATATCCAGATATTTTCATATGCTGTTTTGTTTCCACTCTGAATATGATTTATAATGAACCCTAAACAAGAGTGAATACATTAAAAGTCATTTTGCCTTTAGATTGCAATATTACAGTACAGTAACTTATTTCATGTTAATTAACACATTATAAAAATGATTACAAGATATCTCTGTTGCACATATGGGCACATGTGATTAAAACTAGAGAAGGATTTGATTTTGCAAGTAGAATATTTTAAACAATTGTTTCTCTCTAATATATGGAACTATTCCCCTTTCCATTCCTTTTAAATGTTCTAAGATTTTACAGGGAAATATATTTCCTGAAGAAAAAAAAAAAATAAAAAAAATAAAATAATAAAAATATCAAACAAATAAACAAGACCCGAACACTAAAACCAACAGAGTACAGGAGATTTCTACACATGAAAGTTCAAACACTTGCACTCTGTGCTATAACCTCTTCAAGAAGAGCAAGACACATGGGAAACCAGGTTTCCCATTACACCAGCTACAGTTCTTTAAGGCGTACAAGCACGCCAACTTATCCCCATAGTGACCTCCAAAAAAATTAAATATCAGAGGAGAAGGCTGCCAACATGAAACTGAGACAGAGTCAGTTATTTTTCAGTATTTCTGAACATAACTCATACTTTGAAGAATGTCTGAGGGAATTTTGAGTCAATGACAGTAAAGCACTAGCAGCAGTTTATGTGGGACTTCAGCTTATAGGGAACTAACTCTAAGGAAACACCATTTTGATTTCTTTTATGAATGTGTGAGTTCAGTTAATAAAGGCAGCATTTATTTTGCAAAGGTTAATTCTGCTCACAAATGGAAGAAAAGCAGTTCATGAATTATTACTAGAGTTTGTGGAGCTGTACAGGAAGATACTAAAATGGAAATACTGGAAAGCTGAGCTATTCTGCTGGTGTTCTGAGACAGAAGAGAGCATTCAGTGAAACTCAGAAGTCTAGTCTTTCTTCTGAGTCTGAAGCTCTCAGTTTTGGAAAGGGTCATGATATTTCCCTGTCTCAAAAAGATGTTTCATTGATTATGATTTTAAAGTGTCTCCGTACACTGCTGAAAAGCCTCGCAGAATACACAACTGCCCACATCCACTTCTTTCCTCGCTTCTTTTTCTAGGATGCTCCTGCTCCTGACACCAGCTCTGCTGTTTGCTTGACTGCATATTGTAGTGGTCAGAGAGATACTTGTCTGGCCCAGCACCAGTGTGCAGCTCAGTCACAGCAGAGAATATGGGTGTCACAATTGTTAACCCCTCATTATTCAGAAAGTCCTAAATACAAAGAAAATAAATCTTAATAAAGGCAGAAACACTTAATTTTATTAGCTTGCTTTCTTTCTAACTAGAAAAGCTGCTTAAGTAATTCATGGAGGAGCAAACAATCTAAAAGATAAGATGATGAAAATAGAAAGTTCTTCAGACAAAGGACAAAATAATTTTGGAGGAAATGCTTTGAGTTGTACCTCCAACCAGGCAAAGGTCATGGAACAGGAGTCTAAGAACACAGTGTTTGTTACATAGGAATAAGCAGTGGCTCACATAATTTTTTTTGTAGTTAAAATAGCACTGGGCAACTAATGCTTCACCACCACCATGCTACATACAGAGCATGGCATGGTTACAGAGCACATCACTGGGGGCTGAGTGATAGTTCTGCCAGTTTGATTAAAACAGTCAGAGTAGATTTGAGATCTTTGAGGACAGCTTTGTTCTCAGTGTGGTGCATGACCATTCTCTGTCTATGACTATCAATACAATGTCTGAATGTTTTTCTGGCTTGGTTCTTCTTGTCCTCGATTCATATTTGTTCAGGGACAGGGAGCAGAGCCAGATCAAGGGTTTGGGATGAAGCCAGACAGAACTTGATTAACTCACTTGCCTCTAACTACAGTAATTACCATAATAAAGACTAATGTATTAATTAGCATTTTAGAATACAGAAAGAGTTGAGATTTTCTTCAGTTCATCCTAGAAAAATAAATGCCTGTTTAGCTTTTACCTCCACTAGCTCGTGCACTAGCCTATGCTTTAGCCAAACCCTTGGATTTTAACAAATGGCATAGTACTGACAGGATGCTTTCTGCATGTATGTTCATGTGCCAGTGGATTAACAGCACAACTGTGCAAGGTCAGACTTTCACCTTCATGCCAGAAACTTCAAAGAGTCATGGTAGAGAGCCCACTACCATATTTCATTATGAAGGAAAAACATCAATTCTGAGATCTATTTGGTTTTTAAACAAATTTAATTTCATATATTAAGTAAAACATGGTCACCTCACAAATAGTGACAAAGACAAGAAGTGCTTAGCATATTTTTTGCCTCTGTCTTTAACATATATGATGGGCCAAAGGGGTTTCACTGCCTTGAGCTGGAGGACCATGACTGTGAGAATGATCAACTCCTAGTTGACCTTGATGCTGTGCTGCAGCTGGATCCCTACAAATCTATGGTGCCTGATGGGATTCATCCAAGAGTTTTCAAAGAGCTAGCTGATGTAATCTCAAAACCTCTCTCAATGATTTTTGAGTGATCTTGGTAGTCTGGAGAGGTCCCAGCTGACTGGAAGCTGGCAAATATTGTCCCGATTTTCATGAAGGGCAAGAAGGAGAACCCCAGGAACTACAGACCTGTCAGTCTCACTTCAGTGACTGGTTAAATTACAGAGATTATTCTTGGAGGTATTGAAAAATACCTGAAAGATAATGCAATCACTAGTCACAACCAGCAGAGCTTCATGAGAGGAAAGTCAAGACCTGACTTCCTTTTATGACAAGGTAACACACCTAACTGATAAAGGGAAGCCAGCTGATGTAATTTCTTTGGATTTAAGTAAAGCTTTCCACACTGTCTCTCACAGTATCCATCTGGACAAAATATCCAGCCCGCAGCGGAATAAACACAGTGGGTGATGGGTGAGCAACTGGCTTATGGTCAGGCATAAAGGGTTACAGTGAAGAGGGAGTGACACCAGACTGGTGATCTGTCACTAGTGATGTTCCACAGGGCTCCACCTTAGGCCCCATTCCCTTGAACATCTTCATACATGACTTGGATGCCGGACTTGAAGGGATACTTAGCAAGTTCACAGATGATACCAAACTGGGAGGAGCTGTTGACTCCCTGAAGGCAGTGAGGCCCTGCAGAGAGACCTTGGCAAATCAGAGAGATGGGCTATCACCAGACAATAGAAGTTCAACAAGAGAAAGTGGCAGGTTCTGCTCCTGTGATGGAACAGCCCTGGATGCACAAACAAGCTGGGGAATGAGAGGCTGGAGAGCAGCACCAAGGAAAGGGATCTGGGGCCCCTGGTGAACAGAAATTTGAGTGTGAGTCAGCAGCGCCCTGGCAGCCAGGAGGGCCAACCATGTTCTGGGGGGCATCAGGCACAGCATCACCAGCCAGGCAAGGGAGGCGATTGTCCCGCTCTGCTCTGCACTGGGGTGGCCTCACATTGAGAGCTGTGTGCAGTTTTGGTCACTGCAATATAAGAAAGATATAAAGTTATGATAGAGTGTCCAAGGGAGGACAGCAAAGATGGCGAAGGGCCTTGAGAGAAAGCCATATGAAAGCCATACTTGGATCACTTGGTTTGTTCAGCCTGGAGAAGAGGAGACTGATCCTACAACTTATTGCAATCTACAGCTTCCTCATGAGGGGAAGAGGAGGGGCAGACACTGATCTCTTCTCTGTGATGAGCAGTGACAGGACCCAAGGGAATGGCCTGAACTTGTGTCAAGGGAAGTTTAGGGTGGTTATTTGAAAAATGTTCTTCACTCAGAGGTTTCTTGGACACTGGAAGAGGCTCCTCAGAGAAGTGGTCACAGCACCAAGCCTGACAGAGTTCCAGAAGGGTTTGGACAAGGCTCTTGGGTACATGTTGTGACTCTTGGGATGTCCTGTGCATGACCAGGAGTTGGACTTGATGATCCTTGGGTCTGTTCCAACTAGACATATTCTGTGATTCTGTGATTCTGTAAGTCAAATGCTTTCCCTAAGTTTCTCCACAACACCTTGCCTTGTTAAAGCTAAGTACTCCTATTCAACAGAGGCAGGGAGGAGCTTTGGATTCCATGTGAATTGCATCATGAAAATTGAATACTCCTCTGTGCATGGAAATCACAGTTTGTGAATGATGGAGGTATAGACAGACTGATGTGAAGTAAAAATCTCAAATTCTCTTTTCTTTAAGACAAAAAAACCCAAACGAAACCAAAACAAAAGAAAACAAAACTAAACAAAAAACCCCAAAATCCTTACAGGGAAGGGTAACTTCTGACAGCACAGCAGGTGCTTCAAGATCTATGTTAGGTTCTTTTTCATCATACAATATGATGTACGTTTTTATGACATCACATTTTCAAATTTAGATTAAAAATCCACATCTGTCTCAAGGCCTAAAGATTTTGCAAGCAAAATTCTGACTATGAGCCATTATTGATATGATGTTTACCTAAATACATAGCATTCAAAGGATTCTGCATAGTCATACTCATCATTCATAATGGAGGTCACAAAAGCCTGTGGCAGTATGGTGTTCTCTAGTATTTACTTCATGTCCATATCAGTTGCAGGCCACAAACCTGTGTTATCTGCATGTATACTGATGCCTTTTTCTCTGGTCCTAGAATTATGAGGCAGACACAGTTAAGGGGACAAAAAGGGTTTACCTTTATAAGGATGAAAAATGCCAAAGCTGCACACCCATGCATGGCACGTATACAATTTTTATATACTTTGCAAATTAGCATATCTGACAAAGATTCCCCAATAAGAAGCTTAATAGATGAAGTAATCCCCCAGTTCTGGTACCTTCTGGATTCTCCCCCTGCCTTGAATAAGGCTTGAACCATATTTACAAAAATGTATCTTGAAGAATTGGTTTCAATGTTGGTTTCTATGGAGAACCAAGGTAGGATAGGGCTTCAGGCCCACAACTGGGAGACTTTCAGAATGTTTAGTCTTTCTGCATAGAAAAATACTGGAACTAAGTTACAATAATACGCTACAAAAGCTACAAATATGTGTGCTAAGAATCCAGAGAATATATAAAAGGTGTATAAAAGAAAAGGCAAAAAATTACCATGGCATCAATACAATAGGCAAGGAAATAAGGAATATTTTCTACAAATAAGTACACATGAAAAACATCAATAAAATGCTTCATGGCACTTTCCTCTTTTTGTATTGCAGATTTTTTGATGAGAATAATTGCAGTACCCTAAGAAGATCTGCTTAAAGTATAGGCAGGGAAATCAATGCTTCCTGAAGCTTGGAAGACCTTAATCTCATCTCTTCTCACACGTATTCAACATCTCAGCAGTCTCAGACTAGGTCTTTTGTCTCTGTACTTCAGCTCCTCCACTTACAAAGAGGTATAAAAAGGATTTTTTTCTTATCCATAGACATACCTGTGATAAAACTATTCAAAGATTTCAATAATTAGATATCTTAACTGAGTCTTAGATATGTTAACTGCTTGGGTCATGGGTTTGTAGTAGATCAGCAGGTGTTTTAGCCAACCTAAAATTTTCTGGAAGCTTTCTAGTGTCTTGGATTTAAAAAATCTAAAGACTCACACAATATCTAGGTGAATATTTAGAACATAGCTTCTCTGAGCAGCTGCAACAGACAGGCTTCCCAGGAGACACTGAGCAAGCATAACAGACATAAAAATACAAACCTCAGACAATTTGCCCTTTAGCTCCCCATTTTACAAAAGTTTTGCAGATCTAATTGCATACCCCTTGGTAGCCTCATGGAATTTGTTCTTAACTCTCTATGATTAATGCACTTATCAATATACTATCTTTTTAGAAATAGTTATAGAAGTACTTAGAAGATATACTTTTACTTACTTTAAATGATCCTTCTTAGATCATTTAAAATACATGTTTACCTCTTAATTAATTTTAAATGCCCCTTAGTGTGTTTTAATACTGTTCTTAATATGCAGCATATATTGAACATGCACATCTTCATTTGTGAGTAAAATAGAAAAAGAAATTAAGTAATCAGGAGATGTTTCACCAAAGTGAAAGTGAACAAAAATTGTTTAGTTCAATAGTATGTCAGACTGGTACAGAGTGAGAAAATAGCAAGAACAGAGACAAAAATAACTGATACTCCGGAGAAAAGGTGATTTACTGTGGAATTAGACAGACCCCTCCAGTATATTCCTAGAAATATTAAAGCCTTAAACTGACACGCCCCACAGTAGAACAGCAAAATGCTGAGGACTCACAATCCTCTGTACAACATTGCTTCTCTAGTATTTTTCCAAACCCTGCAGCTAGTGCAAGGTGCAGAAAACCTTAGCAATACTATTTCTATGATATCTTGCTGTTTGTAAATGTTGCTTCTTTCATAAGCAAGTTCCATTCAGAGAATCTCAAACACCAGCATAAATAAATATTCACAAGGTGAAAGCAGGCATTCTTACCTTTTCTACAATTTGCAATGAATGTACTGTACCCTTGAGTTTTTTAGAAGTCAGACTTAGAAACTAATACCAATACTTAGAAGTAAAGGTTCCTGTTTTCTCTTTTTCTCTAAAGGCATCCTTTAAGATAAAAGTAACACTTCTCTCCACTAAAGAGAGAGGGAAACTGAAGGTGAGTGCAGCAAAATTTGCTGTGGAACATACCACAAGCGGTGTGTGTCTGCCCTTGGTATACGACTTTGCACTGTTTTCCTCATTCCTAATCCCATATATTCATCCCATGCTGAGGATGTCACACTGCTGCAGAGTGCAGAGGCAGCTGTGGCTCCCAAAGGACGCTGAAAGCCCAGTGCCGACTACCAACCACTGCACATTGGCTTTACTACAGGACTGTCTCATATGCAACTCCCTGCCTCCACGCCTCCACAGCTGCTCCTCCTCATGCTGTCAAGCCTTCATTTTCCTTGTTTAGTAATTTCTAGTCTAGGATAAAGCAATTCGCAACTGAGCATCTCTGTGTGCTTTTTAATTTTGAAGATGTATACTATTAAAAAAATGAAATTATTTCTAGCAATAACTCCATAAATACGTGCTATGCATTATTGTGGTGAGAATCCTAATCAACAACTTGCCAGAAATTAACTATTTGACTTCAAAAACTAATGTTCATTTTATGTCAGCTGGAGATGAATGTCAGTACTAATTATGAAGTGCAGAAAATTAGAAATTGAGGATATTCAATTATTTATCCCTATTGATTATTATTGATAACTATTTGATTATTTATCACTAAAATATCATAGGCTGGTTATTCAATTTTTCACCAAAAAAGTGCAATTTTCGTTGACTTGAAATGATTCATCATCCATATTGAAAAAGGGAAGATAAAATGGATACAAAACCCATGAATATATACAACCAGCAAATCTGGAATGTTAGTCTAATAATTTGCTCTGTGTGATGTGTCTTTGGGCAGTCAGGCCTTTCAGAGAACTCTAGCTGAGTAGAAAGGCTCCTTACTGAAAAGGAGAAAAAAAATGAGTTGAACAGTAAGGTCTGTTTTGCAGCAGATTTCACCTACGCTGCAGAAATTGTGGAGTATCAGCACTTCAAAATTACAAACATGTGCTGCACCTGCTTCCTTGAACAAACAAAGCACAACATGGGACTCTCCCTTGATGACTTATTTTTGATGAAATCATTGAGCCAAGGCAGAAAGCTTGAATTAGAAAAGCAGCAGCCTGAATAGGCCTGCTTATTCCTGCTACAATTACCTTTTCTCAGTGAAGGCTGCCTATTTTGTCAATAGCTCTGTCAACATTTTAAAACCTCCTCAGAGTAATTCAGATTGTTGGATGTAAATAAGCCACCTGCTTTCAAAGATCAAAACAAGACTGATTGATTGATTGATTGATTGATTGATTGATTTAAACTGATGAAGAAGGGGCCCTGCACACAAATGAGAAAATACTCCCCATCTCTTTCTTTAACCTCTGTTTCTGATAATTCAGATGATGTTCTAACTGAAAAATATTTTACAGCAAAGGAACTTAACAATGCATGCGCTTACCTACATAACATCAGATGAATAGTGATGCCACCCAGAACGTGATGTTTTGACCACGACAGGGTCTTATCACATAAGATGGTAATATCAAACCCCTACTTTTCAAGCAATGCTGTCAATAAGACAAGGAAGGTATTGCCTTTCATAATACCCCACGGAAGACAGATCCTCATTTGTCATTGGTCCTGTGCACTGAGAATCTGCTGCTATGCCCAGAGCTGGTTGAAGGCTGGGAATTATGGGGTTCAGCACAATGCAATCTCTTCTAGAGTGTAAAGCTATTTGAGTGACAGAAATGCTCACACATGGTATTTTTGTTTCGGTGAATGACACCAAGCTCCTCTTTCCTTTCCTCTCAACATTTTTTGTTGCTATTAGAGTAAATACAGACTCTAACAGAAAAGGAACATGACAGACTCATTAGCATAAATATCCTTGTCATTTTAATCTTGTGCTGTCAGAACCTGTCAGGCCTCATCTTCCTGCTGCCTCCTTTTATTTTTTCTCACATCTACCCTCATCTCTAGTTTTCCTAAGCAGGCAACAGGGTAGATTTTAGTTCATATTTCATAAGCCAAAATCAACCTCTGAATTCTCTGGAACTCTGCACATTTTCTAGATAGCTATGCTTGACTATAATTTATCTGAAAAAAACTAAAACTTTATTTTCACTTTTCATTATCTTAGGTTGTACAGCATAAAGCAAATATATATACTTTTAAATTCTGAGGCAATTTCTACCTGACTTACTATATAAACAGTACATTTTGCAGTATGAAGGAATTTCATACTCTTTTAACCTCTCCAGTCTCAAAGTTAATCTCACAGCTGCCAGTGGGAGCTCTGCCATTGGCTTCACCAGGAACAAGTTCAGGTTTCATATTTGTAATAAAGATATCCATAAGAAATAATTTACTATAATTTTAAAAATTCTCCTATTACCATTGATACAAACAGAATCACTTATACTGACTGTATTCCAATATCAAATCCTAAGTATCTCCCAGGTGCCAACATTTTTTCACCATGTTTGTTTTAAGGTTTTTCTAAGAGCACAACTCTCAGTGCATTCCTTTCAAACCCCTGCTTCTTAAGTAGGAATTTTTTGGTTTCAAGACAAATATTCCATGCTGGTTATTCAGGCATTTTTCTACTGAAGTTGTTCAGAATAAAATTTGAGATTTGATGGCAACACTTATTCCTATATACCTGTGTCAAACATATTCCTTTTTTGTATGCAGCATCATTGAGATTATACAATAATGACAGGCAAACAAGACTTACATGTTTCTCACAAGTGGTGGATACACACAAACAACAATCCTACTATCCTTAAATTAGTGCATCTGATTTGAAATGGAGATTTTGGTATTTCTAGCATCCCACATGATCTGGGACATATTCAAGCAACGTAGGAGCATTTTACGTAAAAGATTACTATAGTGTAATATAATTTTATTATAGAGAATGTTTCAGATAAACTACTTTGTATAAACTTTATGGATCAATTTAGGTGAACAGACCAGTCATTGCAGAAGAGGCTCTTGAAAGAAAAACAAGCAGATGGCTCATTGGCATGTAATATATCTCCATTTTCTCATCTCATGCTGGTGGGATATTGGGAGAGGGACATTTAGAAAAGAAAAAAAATGTTTTGAAGGAAACCAAGTGCACAGATGGGTATTTCAATTGAAAACGACATGCAATCATATTCAGAGTTTCCACTTGACTCCAACCTTTCATGGAGATACCCACCTCAAATATTTTTATGTAATTCAAGAACTGTGGTATTTAAGGAGTAAAAGAGTGAAACTGGGAATTAATCTCATTCTCTGAGATTGTTTCCTGTGTCTTGAAGTGCTGTTTTGCAGATATGCAAAGGCGTAGTAGGGGAATTAGGCACATGTCACACACAGAATATGAGACATTTGTTAAATATCACAAAACTAGTCTGAGTTGCTGTTATGTCAAACCACTAGAAAACAGTGACTAAGATCAAAAACTATGCCCTCTGAACTACTCATGCAGTTCCTGTTTACATGCACATTACTTTCAGAGATATAATCAGAGGTCAACTATTGGTATTATGAAGATGAAGAGAGCAAGGGAAGAAGAGTGATATTTGTATGAGAAATACACAATCTAGCCAGATTTAAAAGGTGAAAGCTTTAAAGTCTGAATTGGCATCCTTTGATAAACGACTTGGCTGATGACCATAGCCTCTTTTGTCACAATTTCATTGAAACATGATGGCTTTGTATTTTGGTTTTTTTCTTCCCTCAACAGATACACTTAACTAGGAGAAAGAGATAAAATTCTAGCATTCTCCCAAGAATGCATAATTTTTCTAGATGAGCAACAAACCTTAAATTGCAGTTTTTGCTGGAAAGTGTTCTAGTAGATGTTCTTAACTGTTTTTTTGAGATAATTTCACAGAAAGAAAAGGTTTGAATCCCAACCTTTTCTAGCAGGGAAAGACCAAATATTTGGTGTTATTCAAATATTGTTTTAGAAATCAATGGAATCATAGGTAACAATTTCTTATCCATTTACAAATTCTGAAATATTTCTTTTCATAGAAAGATGTTATGCCTGAGGGGACTTATAGTAGAGGAGGTTTGAGAGATGTACTACAAATATAAAGGCTCACTTGAAGCTGATCAAAACAGCAATCAGTCTGAATCTTTAAATCAGACCTCCAGCCTGATTTACAAAATTTCTTTGAAATGGGTGAAAAAAAAGGTAATAACTCATTTCCCATTAAATACCAGTGTTCAAAATTTAAACCATAACATGCCTATTTCAGGCATTGTCTCAGAAACATTTAGATACATTTCCTGAGGCACCAATTTTGAAATGTCTCAAGGCATTCACACTGCTCTCAAAGTGCAAGAATATCATCCTCCAAACACGTTAATCTGCCCTACTCCTCCAGCTCAAGCAGAATTCAGAATTCATCAATTAAGTCAGAAATATCAAGGACATCTGAAGATCATGAGCTGATGTGCACACTCTCACAGGGCAACCAGATTTCCTGATCTCCTGACCTGCAGGCTAATATTTTTGCATAGCCAAGGATCACAAAATGCCCCATGGGCCTCAGGGAATGAATTTTAGGGTCATCTCACTAGAGGAGTCAGTACTCCATTCCTGATGGAAACAAGAGTAAATTGAGCTCTGAAGCCTTGTTGTCTGTTCTGGGCTGGGATTTTGGATTTACTGGATTCTGAATTCGGTGAACGAAGTCTGCTGACAGCTGGTTTTTTTTGGCTGTGGATAGACAAGTCCAGCTTAGTAGTTATTGCTCCTGGGTGGAGAACTGTAAAAACTAGCACCACTTCCCCACCATTGGCGCTCTATTGCTCTCAGTCTCTCCCACACTGACATAGAGACAGGAAAAGCTTCTTGCATCATCTCTTACAGCAGTTACTGAAGACATACCCCCAAGATAATGTTCAAAATTCCTTTGGGACGAGGGATCTCATACCAGGGAGTTTCAGAAATCATCACGCTATCTAATAAACGTCTCAAAAACAATGAAACCATTATTGTTTTCAGAAACAATTGAAGATTCATCAATACACAAATTTGATTCATCCATACAGGCATTTATCAATCAAATAAGAGTTACTTTTTTCCTCTCTCTGCTGGATACATAACTGTCTGTACAGAATCAAAGAGCTTCAGTAGGAGAGCCCTGTGTACACTGTTCTATCAACAGGGGATCTGTAACCCAAGGGAAAATATCCTGACTGTCAATACTGAGGGAAAGGAAGCATCCCACTCCAGGTTGCACTTGGCTACTCAAGTCACACTTTTTCCTTACAATCTTTCACTGGTTATTTCAGGCAAGTCTCTCATAGAAAACATGCAGATGCCTAGGTTAGTTTTGGAGGCTACATGCTGTAGTGGGTTTGGTACAGCTTTGGTATATTACCAAAGGTTTCAACTGCTGAAGGAAACTGGAGCTATGAATTATGATTCAGGGCAAATGTAGTTTAAACATTAGTGTGCCAGTCCTAGGAAATTCCCTCTATGTAACAGTGAAACTCAGTGACTGTGTCTCTTCACTACAGAAGGACAGACACAGCTTCTACTGTGAAAAGAAGGCACTGAATTTCACATCATTATCTACACATGCACGAAGTCATGTCAAATGAGAGCACAGAACAGTAACTAAAACAAAATTTAAAACTTCTGTTTGACCTAATGAGTGGCTAAGACAGCAGATATTTTTGAAGAAAATATGTTTGGCCTGAGTATACACATAGAAACAGCTTTTTAATTTATCATACCAAGTGGAGACACAGCAAGTCTTGCTGAAGGGCCAGATGGCCTGTGTTCTTAATTGGTATATGCAATTTGTTATTCTTGCAGAATAGATCACTCTCATCTTCACATAATGAGTTGCTTTTCCACAGGTTTCACATTAAGTTACTGGGAACAGGCAGTGAGAGTAGCTGCTGTTATCACTACCTTAATTTTAAAAATTCTACAACAAATAGTTGGCTTAGAAAAAACAAATATCCCTAGACATTTTCCTTATGCTAGGTACTTCAAGAAGTCAGGGAGAAGCTATCCCTCAGGATGAAGGAAAAAAGAGATGTTGTGTCCTTAACTTACTCTACCTCCAACTCTGAAGAACTGAAAACCCTCTCTGGCAGAAGATTTCTAAAGAAACAGAACAGGAAGCTTAATCTAAATGTTCACTGAAACACCATCCTCATTCTGAATCTGGGAACCTGTGAATGGCATTTTTTGAATCAACTGACACTGAAGAATAATAAACCTTTCAAATGTTTTCTAATTTAGTGTTGTTAGTTTTTTGGGCTTAGAATTTGTCTATAAGTAAGAAATGGTGAGAAGAACAAATCTGCAACTCCTTGCATATAGTTCCTAGCTTGTCAGATCTGTCAGGGTGTTTAGAGCTTAACTACAACACTGACGAGAAAAAGCCCCATGCCTGCCAGTAGAAATACTACCATTTCTTGCGTCTTTCTTGCCCGCCTTTCCTGTTATTTCAACATAGTCTTAAGAAGAGACTATACCCAGTATTAGAAGTTGACTGCTTTTCATGAAGAAGGGAACTTGGAAGAGCATTTTGCATTTTGCCCAAGAAATAAGCCCAGGTACAGTGCCTCCAATGTCAACTGCAAATGTGGGGTAGTAAAGAATATTTCACAGGTTATGGATACCACTAGTATAGATGCCCAGACTCAGATGTGTAAGAAAATCTGAAAACACAAGCTCAATGCACATGAAAGTCAGCAGAAGCCTTACATCAAATTCAGCATATACTAAATATGGGGATTTTTTTTGTTATTTTTGTTGCTCAAGTAGTTGGAACTTTGGCTCTTCTGGTGCACCAATGGTATTCACTAGTTGGCCTCCCTCTGATGGGATCTTCTGGATTAAACGTCTGCTTTCACATTCCATTTTTTCTCATCTCAGAAACAATCTCCTGTTGCTGAAAGTAGCCCTGAAGATATTAATAATCCCTATCTACACCGAGGAGTATTGTAAATAAAGAGTATGGTGAGGACATTGTTATTATATATCAATAGTGGTACTTTAGGACAGGTCATAATATTTCTTAAACAGCACAGATCACCCTTACGCTGACAGCCTTACATTAGGATCTCACTAGACTTCCACAGCAGAAGAAACCAGCAGTTAAACCTCCACAGTTTTCTTGTTTTATTTCAATGGTAAAAGCAAGTGTCTTATTATTGGAGTAATGGGATATGAAGAAACAAGAGCAAAAGTACAGGAAGTTATAGGTTAAGCAGAAGAAAATAATTCTGGTTTGTTTTGGTATCTGCTTTTTTTTCATACTAAGAGGCTAAATTAAAGAGGTATAGTAGGAAAATGAAAACCCTAAAATGCACATACACTGATATAAAAAATGGGTCTATATTGTTCTTGCTTGGATCTTAATACTTTCATTGTTCCACAGAAAAAGAGTTTTTACTTTAAACCATTTTCGCATATACACCACAAACTTCAAAAGAAACATTCATTACTTGAGCTTGGATGTTCTCTTCTAACAGCTGAATGGCTTGACACATGGTTATCTTTAGAGTGCTCTTCCATGGAAAGCTGTTTTGTTCTATTCAGTTTAGCAAGACAGTGTATATATCCTGTCTCTGATAGTTTCTGCAACAGCGAGCTATCCAATTCCCAAATTGTTTCTTCCTCTTAACGCACAAGACCATAGCACTGCATGCAGATGTGGCAGAATATGGATCAGCCAAGACACAATAGCATTTCAGATTTTCTGCAACCCATGTTTTCCTTATCATACAACAACAATGGAAGTCATTAGTATGTTTTCTATTGCAATAAGAAGAAAATTTTTCTAATCCAATATTACAAACTTTCTTTTGCATACAGATGCACAAAACCTAACAGATAGACAAGTTATTATTGAATTTTGAAATAGATTTGTTGTCATACAGAAAGGAAATGCACAAAAAATGAGATCTAGATTAAGGAAATCTCATTGAGATCCAAATATTGATATGAATCCTAATACAGATTGATGGTTCCTGAAGGTATGGTTTAGCTTCTGACATACCTTGGAGTTTGACTCTGAAGTGCCAAATTAACTTAATCTCAACATTTATACTGGTCATGCTCTACACATATCATCATCTTGTCTTTTACAGAGATGGATTCTCAATGCACCATTTTATTGTCAAAACCTCTTGCACAGGGGCAGTATACCTGCAACGGGGGTATTTTATTGCAACTATGTCAGACCTCCATCACAAAACTATGGTAATATTTTGCAGACTAAGATAGCAGATTGTAGGCTTTAGCTAGACCCTATTTTTCAAACCACCATTTCAGATGCAACTGGAGAAGGAAATATATTCCTTATAAAAAGGTTTTGCAATGTTTCACAAAAGTTTCATTAAGACACTATAGAGGCATAAAGAAAAACGTCAGCAAATAAAAGTGGACAAATGAATAGTTACGTGAGGAAGGAAGTGCAATATCTTAAATTCCTTTCTCTCAAGCAAGTAATAAATTTCTTTTGTAGACATTAACCTCGCTGGTACATTTTAAGTTATTTTTTCCTTTATATTGCACCTTTGTTCTAATCTCTTTTTGATCCTCAAAGATGTATAAGAGCATAGATATTTGACGATATTTATATTGCAGGGTTAATGTGTGATCTTAAGAGAATACGCAATCATGCTAAGTCTCATAAACAGTGCCTGCCATTATTATTCTTCCTAGATTAACTTGCATTTGGATTTGTGCATCCCTGTTGTGCTTGCAAAGATACAATCTCAAAACAGTCATTGACAGATTAAGTCTTTACTATGAGCTGAGGATGGTGAGACACTGGAGCATGTGGCCCAGAGAAGCTGTGGATGCCCCATCCCTGGAAATGTCCAAGGCCAGATTGGATGGGGCCCTGGTTTAGTGGGAGGTGTCCCTGTCCATTGCAGGGGGTTTGGAACTAGATGAACTTTAAGGTCTATTACAATCCAAACCATTCTAGGAAAAAAATGTTAATTGTGCTGTACTCAACACCTCCGGGACTCACTCTTCACTCAAAACATATTCAAGTCTTACATCCCTCATGCTTCAGAGCATGTACTAAAGACCCAATTTTATATGCAAGAAAAATTTAACCACCTTAGTTTCTTATTTCCAAAAACATGAAGTTTTAGGCAGCATTGTTGTTCTCTGGTAAAATGAATATATTTTACCGTAGGGTCTTAGACTTTTAGCAGCAGTTTCACCCTTTATTCCTTGGAATTGCAATATTTATTTGTATAACAATATAGCACAGCTTTGCCTTTGCCTTTACCAACAAAGTCTCTGAAGTCTTTATGCCAGGAGATAATGTTCAAGGAAGAGACAATCTACCAGGAGTGGAAAAGGATTGAGTCAGGGATTTCTTGATATATTTCATCCTGTGCAAGTCCATTGCACCTAATGAGATGTATCTGGGGTGCTAAGAAAGCTGCGAGATGTCACTGTGACACTCTATCATCTTTGAAAAAATCACAGAATGAGTACTCTTGATGCACATTCTGGGCAGTTGAAGGAATTAAAAGGTAACTGGAATGGTAACCAGTATGTATTTACTATGAATTAATATTACAAAATCTACCTGATTGCCTTCTAGATGAAAGAACTAAATTTATACATGAGGAGTGAGCAGCAGATGTCAATTATCTTGACAAGAGCAAGGCTTTCTACATGATCTCTCAAAGCATCTTTAAGACCAAGATAGGTTGACTACTAGATGGGTAAAAAGTGGTTTAAAAGGGCACTGGACACTGGTTAAAAGCAAAGTATGGGAATCCATAGTAGTTTAATGCATTTATCAATTACCTGGAGGAAATGGAGTGTCCTCTCATCGAGTTTGTAGAGTATTCCAAACTGAGGTGAACTGTGAAGTACACGCAGAGACATGGCGTGTCTGGATAGCTATGGAATAACTGCTGCTGGTAGCAGATGAGATAAAACAGATATAAACAGAAACAAGAGAGTTCCATTTGATGAAACTTTTCCCCTATGAGGAGAATCAGACTGTTGGAACAGTCTACCTGGAGAGGTTTTACAGTCTCCAACCTTAACAGTTTTCACGACTTAAGTGGATAAAGCCCTGAGCAACCGAGTCTCAAGTCAGTACTGGCCCTGCTTGGAGCTGGAGGTTGGAGCAGAGATTTTCCATGGTGCCTTCCAACCTACTGTGGTTCTGTTTGCTACCTACACATGGCTGTGCAACCACCTCCACCTTTATGTGCATACACATTTAGTCTTTCTGCTTAAAACCACAAAAACACTGAGAGATTGTACACTCTCTATTATAGACATCTGTTGTCAAATATAATCTACCGACCTACATAGTGCCAAAAAACACTGTTACTACTGAGCTGCCATTCCCTTTTTTAAAATTCCCTCTTTGTGCAACAAGAAGGTTATAAATTTTACAGCTAAATTCAGTTGTCATTTTCCCAAGGAGATATTAAAGAACATTGAAGTCTTTAGAACTGACAAAGAATTCATGTTCAAATCAAAACAAGTTTAAGAAATTTTCTGTTCTTAACAGCAAGGAGAAGAAGGAGTTTTTACTGAATGCTCTATTTTTCTCCACACAGAATGTGTCAGACATCTGCCACATAAATCGAGCAAGTAGAGAAGAAGGAGGCATTTTGCCAGGCAAAGACGACCCGTGAATACAGAACTATGATTAGTTTCATTTTAAGAAATTCATAATAATGAGGTGGGTAAGATACCTTTATTAAACATCAATGACACATTTACTTAGCTACATCCTCTTCCTACAGACCCACACAGCTCAGGGAGCCTCTCACTTTCCCTCCCACTTTCCTGGTATGTGGCATCACCACTAATCTTGGTGTCATTTAAAGAAAATGTCTCCTGTCAGTGCAATATTATGTTTCAGATATTATGTTTTAAGTATATGGCTTTGGCCTCAGAAATTCGTGGTTTTCTGAGCCATCCAAACCTCCCAAGTATGGAAGACTGGGCCAAGAAATCCCTAAATACTACTGCTCTCATGAAATTGTTACATTGAGCAAAACAAACAAAAAAGGACATACAAAAAAACCAAAGGGCTTTTACAAATTACACACCAGGAACAGTATGGTTTCAGGCTCCATTTTTGTGAATTGCCATCTTGGAAAGAGTGGTAATGTAATTGACTTCTAGCCCATCTCTCACTGATGGATAAAGCCACTGACAAAGTAATATCAGGAAAGCGACAGTAAAACAACACACCTGCCAAAATCCTGCAGCCTTGGCAATCAGGCTTTGAGCCAGGTCATAGAATTCAGAAAGCAGCAGCAGCACTAAAAGATTGTCTCCCCATGACAATGGATTGGCTGTTTCTTAATGCTGAAATTACTCAAACTCACCATAGTCTCCCGGAGTCAGTTCCTCAGGGTTGCTGTACCATTTAAATGGCATTTATAAAGAAAGCTTTTATAGTTGTACAATGAATTACCATTATGAGGATCCAAAGAGTAGTAATGGCAAATTGTTTCTCTACTAAGGACTAATGGTAAAATACTAAACAGGTTTACAACTGCATTACTTTTAAGGAATGTATGGATTTATTTTTTATGAGAAATCCTGCCCTATGCTGGTTTAGTTTGCACATGAAAACGAGTGACCTGCAAATATGCAAGGACACTATCCATATCAGATCAATTATGAAACCACCTGGTTGTCCTGCAAGTCCAGTAGGAGTTCTGCCAAGAGACTCTAGGGGCATGTGGACACCATCATTGCTCTGGGGCCTGGTGTTGTAAAATCCCTGCTGTTATACCAGATGTTGCAGGATCCTGGAACCCGTCACCAGCTGTTGCGGGAACCCATTGAAGGGAAAACTCATTTAAGAGAAAGACTCATTTAAAAGACTCATTTGAGAGAGACTCATTGAAGAGAAAACTCATTTAAGAGTAAACTCATTTAAGAGAGGGACCGTGACTTATCACCGCAACGACGAGGGGAAAGAAGCAGTTCATGATCAATATGATCAATAAGCAAGCTTCAATCTGTTTATTTCACAGGTTCTCAGCCTTAAGTACATTTTTTCCAGCAGCTAGCAGGTCTACATGTCATAATGTCATTGGTTAGTAAAACTACTTGCCACACTATTATTGGTTAATTGTATACAACTACATTATCTTATTCCCACCTGCTCGTGGTCCCCATAATCTGATGTTCTGTATTCTTTTGACCACAATTCCTCTTTCATAAACTTTGGCACTTTCCGAACCACCAAGGACATTGTCCTTGCTTTCTCTTACCAAGGTTTTGCTCGCACAACGCTTACTCTGTGTTCTGCAGGGGCAAAACCTGCAGAGGCAGAGCCTCCAGCATCCCGTGGCCCTGCTCTTCGAGCCATATTTCAACAATCTTTTTGCTCTCACACAATACCTACTCTGTATCCTGCAACAACCTGGGACAGCTTATGTACTATCTGATTTAAGCACTTAACAGCTGAAGCTGAAACAAGGCCCAGTATAAGCACTTCCTACCACTAGGTAATTAAATGCCAATTAATAAGTTTATAAATGTTATTCTGTATATTCTTTAGAAGTCCCTTCTGAGATACAAATTTTTGAGTTTCATTTGTAGCCTGGTTCTATTGTTACTTAGTGATGTCCTAGCATTTCCAGCCACAGTTTCTACCCAGCAGCCAAGTATCTCAGGGCAAAATTCCACTTAGAAAATCCCCCAGGAGAAATATAGATTTAATTGTCATACTAATTTGCAACCAGGACTCGAGTTTTTTCAAGGAAAAAAGAGTAATTTTATTTTTTGAGGTGAAAGGAAAAAATAATGCTATGTTTGCATAGCAAAATCTCTGTAGGCAATGTTAGGCCTTATCTATATTTGAAAACAAAAACCAGAATGAAAACAACACAGAAAAATCCAAGTAAAGTTAACCAAATTCAGGTGCAAGCACCACACAAAAAATATTATATGTTAATACAATTCAGAGTTGATTTTGAAAAATACTTTATTTTCAAAATCCTTTCTTTAAAAATCTTGTCTGCTTTCCAAATTACAGAGTGTTTTCCATAAGACAGTGTCAGCTTGGGAGTCATAAATATTTTGCCCACTTTAATTTTAAGAACATGAATTTTCCAAATATGTTGTTCTCTGTACATTGCCTTATTTCGAAAAGAAAAACAGATTTTAAAATAGGGTTTTTTTTCATATACCTGTTTTTCTTATTTAAATTAAAATGGTGGAAATATGGAATGCTCAGTATGTTAAGTATACTTCAGCATATCAGTGGGAAACTTGTTCTTCCTCCCTAGCCTTCTTACCTCATTACATGGCACTTTGATTTTTACCTGCTTAGATTAGCAGGGGTAAGTTTTACTACTTCAACTGTATTGCCTAGACTGACATGGTTTCAGTCTTTGGAAATACAGAAAAAAATAATAGTTGAAATATGTCTGTGAAGTATTTTAGGAACCCCTACTCTCAACCAGACTTCCTAGACAGTTGAGAGCATATTCCCCTATATGTTTGTACTCCAATACTTTTTATCTTCTAAAGTGGATTGTTTCCTTCTTCTTTTTTTTTTTTTTAATGCCTCATTTCTACATTTTCTGCCAACCCAAGAGGACATTCCATACCGAATTCTCTCAAAATCAGAGTAAGGATTTAAGGTTCTCCTAGATAGATGCCAGAGTAAGGGCAGGTCTGTGTTAATAGCATTTTCTTGGTAAAAATTTGCCAGTGCTAGAACTAGAAAAGAATTCATTCATGCCCTGAGTTTTGATCTTATCTTGGAAATATCTAGATATATCTATATCTTTCCTGCCTCTGATGTGCTCTTCTGGTGCAAGTGGAATCTAAACTTCATTTAATATTGGCTGAAAGTTAAGTACTTTATTGTAAACAGAGGAGAACATCAGTTATTAATCTGTATATGAAAGATATCTATCATAATGAAAATCCTATAACTGTCCATGCTTTTGAATACTTCCTCAATAGTCATAATTGCTAGTAGAAGACATAGGACATAACAGGGCAAAATGATAGTAGAAGAAAATAACAGTAATGTTTTGACCTTAACAAAACGGCCAAGTTTACTTTGAATACATCTTTGCATTCACAGCCTGATTCTAAGGTTACACAAGTTGATGAAAAATCTCCCATTTATTTAAAGGATCCATGGCATAGGTTCCAAAAATTTTCTAACTCTCCAATCTCTGTGTGATCTGGTTAATTCTAGATTTCTAGATGAAATTGCTAAATATATGAAAGGCTATTGTCAAGCATAAATATGAAATTTAACAGCAAAAATTTGCCCTAAGTAGTATGCAATAATGTTGCTCTTCCTACGTATACTGCTCCCTTTACTTCTATTAATGTTTTCATATTACTAAATTAAGATAATTAATGGGATAAGATGGCTCTGGTCTCTCAACCCTGGTCCTAGTGTCCTAAGCCTTTGTTTTATTAAAGGGATATTGCTTTCCCCATGTTTTTAATCTGTGCTGGTACTGCAAGAACAGCTATAAATTCTAGTCCATTACTTGAGTATTTCCATTCAGCAGTGTATGAAAGGTTCATGTAGAAATGGAAGTCACCAGATTATGCTTAACAGTGTTTCTAAATTTGATGGGAATGGTACACTAAAGCAACATTACCAATTCCTAGTAATAACCTTTAAGTTTAATAATGAGTTTTTGGACTCTTTTCTAAGTCAGGGGCTTTTAGCAAAGAAAGTCTTGTTATTACACTCCATGTTTTACTCACTGCATTGTACTAAGGCAATCACAGATATGGTGGTATAAATATTGTTAGTGGATTGCCACAAGCATGTTGCTGATTTGATGAACCTATATTACTGCAGTCAGATTTAATATTCTCCAGGAAAATCAGCAACGGGTAGAAGCATTGAGTGTAATGAACAACAGTGAGGATGCCCTTACTTGCCTCCTTTTATTAATACAGCCTTAAAATAAGTATGTATCCTTTAAAATCCAAAGTATAGTATAAATTAATGGAAACTGTGTTGTTTAGCGATCAGGGATCAGGACTATAAAGTCAAGACATTTGGGGTTCCATCTACACTTTATAGACTGTCCACAGTTTTAACGCTGTGGGCAGTTCACTCACTTCCATCTGGGTTAGTCTTCTCTGTTAAAATGTCTTGAGCCACAATCTAGCAAGACATCACCGAGTTAATTTAGAGTCCTCGCAAAGAGCAGATGAGTGATGACCAAAAATCCCACTTAAATAAGTTCATATTGAAGTCCATCTGTCCTCTGGAAGGCTGGAAAATCATGTGCAAGAACTTCAAAAAGCCCCAAATGACTTTCTAAAACAGGTTCCTTGCATTGCCTTAAGTTTGTTTTCATTCTAGTTATGTTTATTACATTTTCATGAGTTGGATGCTCCAACCTGTCCTTGCCATCAGCTCAGTTGCTCTACATGTGTCCTCTATATTTCTGAGCTAGTTCCCTAAAAAGCAAGAATTCAATAGGAATAACTAAGGAAACCTCAGAAAGATCACTAAATTTTGGTTCTTTTGTTCATATATTTACATTAAACATACTGCAAAAAGGGAAGTAGGGGTTTTTTAATGCAGCTGGAATGTGGTTTTGAAGTCAGAAATGAATAGCACCCTTTCTCTTTTGCTGTGAGTTAAACCTGGTTGTGCGTGTGCACATACATATGCATGAAACAAAAATAGCTCAAGAAAAGAGACTGAGGTTTTGAATATGTATAGAATCATCTATTCATTATACCAATCACAATGTTTGCTAGCTTTAGGTGACAGAATGAATAAGGGCCTACTGTATTTGAGTAATATAATTTATTAACATTAGCACAGTTCTACACGTGGGATTTTGTAGCAACACTTAACTGGTTTATGTAAAAAAAACTAGACTAAAATACCTTAGTAACTAGATCAGTGAGTAGATCAGATTTTTCATTCTGACATTAATTTTTTTAATCACACTTGCCTTCTGGGAGGTTATGCTGGTTTTGGCTGAGGTACAGTTAGTTTTCTTCATAGGAGCTGGTATGGGGCTGTGTTTTGGATTTGTACTGAGCACAGGGTTGATAATATAGAGATGTATTTGTTATTGCTGAGCAGAGATTGTACAGAGCCAAGGCCTTTTCTGGTTTCTGTATTGCCACACTGGCAGGGAATGTGGGGGCTCTTGGCAGCTTGGGGGGAGACACAACAAGGACAGGTGAGGTCACCCTAACTGACCTGAGGAGTATTGCAGATCACATTACATCATGCTCAGTATATAAAGTGGGAGGAAGAAGGAGGAAGGGATGTTTGGAGTGATGGCATTTATATTTCCATGTAATGGTAACATGAGGGGGAGCCCTGCTCTCCTGGGGATGGCTGAACAACTGCCTGCCCATGGGAAACAGTGACTGCCTTGTTTTGCCTTGCTTGTATGTGTGGCTTTTGTCTTCCTTATTAAACTGTCTTTATCTCTACCCAGGAGTTTTCCAGCTTTCACCCTTCCAATTCTGTTTCTGATCCTACTGGTGGGGGAGGGAGGGAGCAGCTGTTTGGGGCTTGGCTGCTGGCTGGGGTTAAATCACGACAGAGGTACTACTCAAATGAGTAAAATTCCAGGAAATGAAATAAAATGGATTAAAGAGAGCATACTGTTCATAAAGTACATAATACTTTGTCACTGGAAACATCAATCTCTCCCACTTTAAACAGAAAAATTACATCTTGGGCTAAATTGTTATTCAATGACAGAGATTGTTCTTCAAAAAAATAGGAATATGTTTGTGAAGATGTGAGATTGCTCTTTGCCTGCATGAGCTCTAGGGTTTAACAAAAAGAGGAAAGATTAGTTGCCTTGGGAACTATAGTGTCTCCTCTGCTCCCCACAATAATTACTTTTTTCCTTCCTTGTATTTTCTTTTTGTTTCTTTTTCCCTTTAATTACTTGTTGCCTCTTCTATATATATTTACACAAACACAGGCGCACACAAATGGGCTCTGTACTACCATTTTCAAACACTTTGCATTTATACATCAATCATTTACAGTGTGGAAAAGCTGATGTCACAAGAATTAAATAGCATGTTGAAGAGGGTGGAGACTCACCTGTATGACTAAACATGCAGTGTTTTATCTTGTAGATACATGGGACTGGCAAATTTTTTGGTGATCTGGTTTCACTTGGAAGCTGGATATACTGCTTATTCCTACACGACTGTAGTTGACTGAGCAAGGGCTTCTACGGCTAAGTTTGTCCAAAGTTTGCCAAATTAGTTAAAAATAACATTATTTTAAAATATAAATGTTTAGCATTAACGTGTTTTACTTTGCTCTAAAATAGCCTAGGGGGTGGTCCCTCTGTTGCAGAAGTAAGGAGGTGTAAGATACTTTTACAGACTTTAAAATAGTGTTAATAGTCCCTCTTCTCCTCTATCTCAACTCTCATCTGCTTGTTAAAAAAACAAAACATCAGAGTAATAAAAATCAAGCATTACAAACATCAGAAATGCCACAATTGGAGCCATTTTGCGCTCATGTGTTCACATATCCCACTTACACTTGTACACTGGTGCTAGGAAATCATTCAGTAATACGTGCTGGTTTCCTCACAAGGTATCTGCTCCTCCCGACACACCTGAAATTATATTCAATATGACTGGCTTCCTCCCAATGATCAAATAATGTTCCAGGTTTTTACTTAGCATACACTGTGCTTTCAAAGCAAAAGTCCAAATGTGAGGGGAAAATTACCAGAATTTATGGCAGTACCTATTTTTCCAAATTCTTAATCTACAGATGAAGACGTGGTTTGGTCTTGACAGCTTCGCATCTTGTCGTCTTCCGTTCAACTGGATCCAAAACCTGAATAATTTCATCCTTGAGAGAATCAGGTTTCACATTTGGGGTAGAACCCCATATATAGGTATTTTACAAGGGAATGAGGTCTTTATTCAATTAGAGTCCCCATGTAGGATCAGGAAAACACAGATTCCAGGCCTTACAGGTACAGCTTTGAGCATATCACTCAGAGAGCCTTCAGGGCCTCCGTTAGAGCATCTCAATCTTCTTCATGGTCTATGGAGAGAAGGAAACTTCTTCAGGGTGCGGTACAGTTCATGACTCTTATCGACGGGATTCTAAGCTGGAGAAGTTAGGTGGAAAGAAATGGAAATGAGGAAGCTAAATTAGTTGTCCAAAAGTGGGTGCTCTGGATATATCCCCTCACAGTGCAATTTCTTGTCAGGATTAATTTGGAACGTGGCTCTTAAAATATCACTATGATGCACAATCCAAAGGACAAAATTTTAAATCAACAGCTATTGCTATAAAGTCAGTCTGCATTACCTCAGAATACTCACAGGAGGAAGCGGAACTGTCCATTATCTTATCCTTGTTCCTTTCAGGTCACTTTCCATCTACCGATTCTGTCATCACAAGCTTCTGTGTTACTATAAGGTGGAAATAAACAGGAAAAGAAAACTAAAGTAAATTTGAGCCCTTCGTTTGAGCCCTTTTCCTGTCTATATTGATGTTGTCAGACAACAGCAGAAATGCTACTGTTGCCAAAAGGAAGTGGAAGATTGAGACAGCACTAGGTTTGGAGTGTGAAAGGATGAAATGGAAGAGCCAGTGTAAATTACTTATGAAGTTATGATGACTTTCTTCACCATGTATTGGCCTTCTTGACCATACATTGGCCTTCACAATGAGGATGATGAAGCACCTTCCCATCTCTGGAAGTGTTCAAGGCTAGGTTGGACAGGACTCTGAGCAATATATTCTAGTTGAAGGTGGCCCCATCCATGTCAGGGGTGTTGGAACTAGACAACCTTTATTGTCCCTTTCAACCCAAACTGTTCTATAACTCTATGATTTTCACATAGACAATTCTTTGTAAATACATTTCAGAGGCATTATCTGAGAAACAATTTAGAAAGTCTCAGCAGACATAAAGAATACTAAAAGGCCAGTATCCCATGGCTATTGCCTAAAAGCATAATTCAGCCATAACACTTCATAATAATAGAGTCATCCATTTAGTTAAGTGCTATGTCATGACTCATCATATTCATGAAGCAGAAAATGCAAGGTAGAGTAGTGTTTATAATCACCAAACAATTCAAATTAAATCAACACAGTATTGAGTAAATATATACACAAATCATACATATATGTAGTCTGTTTTTCCAGTAATTAAAATTGAAGTGCTTTAAAAAGTAAAAGAAAAAATTATATAAGGTGATAACCCATTCAGTGATATTCACCTGAACTTCCCTTCAATCTTCAGGTTTATGCCTAGAAGTAGAGAAGAGAGGAGAAAGAAAATAATAGGCGATACAACTAGTAAAGGTTAAGTCACTGTATCTTCCTGACCTCACTACAGAACACTTACATCTTACACATTAGAACCTGCTAACACAATTCTAGAGCTCTGGACAACTCTGGGCATGGTTCTGGGCAGACTGCTCTAGGTAGTCCTGCTTAAGCAGGTAGGTTGTACCAGATGACTTCCAAGGCTGCCTTCCAACCTCAACCATTTTATCATTTCATGATTTGATCATATGTGATTTTTTATGACAGTGCTACATCTTGTATTGTGCTCTTACAGAAAAGCAAAGTCACTAAACATATGAGGTCACAGTCCTCCCCACTGAGGTCTACAGTAAGACTGTCATTGTTTCAATAAAGCTACAGTTTCATCCAGAGCTAAATTTGGTCTTTTATTGAAGATTTTAAATGATATTCTTAAAATATTGAGAAAGAATTCTAGTATTTCCCAGAGTTTAAGAGGAACAGATTGTCTTTGGAAAATACTGGCAACAGTAGCAGCAAGACACCATCACAAATTCATGGTACTTTTGGCATTTTCCTCTACCACTTCCATTGAGCAGAAATGCTAAGTCCACTAGAGGCTGATCTTGTAGCATCTCAGTTAAGAAGTATGAGAGTAAGATTTTCAATCTATGTTTGCAGAACCAGAAAATATAGTCACTTCAAGACAGACATAATCAATAGGCCAAGAAAAGCACCAAGGCCCGTTAGTAAACATGTAGTAAGGAAGCACATGTGCATACAGTCTGTGAGTGGTATTGATGAACTGTCCAACACCAGTGGAATCTGATGTAGTCTGTAAGGGAGGAGGAGGATAAAACATAATGTTAACTGCTCTGAGGAACCCATTTAATTTCTGGCAATGACTATTGATGAATCACAAGGTCTTTCAAAATCTTTTCATTAATGCAACTATACAAAATGCATAAAGGCAGCATTTTCAGTTGACTTAAATGTATTCCTATCTGGTATTTTTATAGACCAGGTAGAAAGGTTTTTGTTATTTACATCACAGTAGCACATGTATACATTTTTGTAACCCAGGTATTGTCAGCATTTAACTTCTGTAATAGAACACAAAAACAAAAGAGGAACCAAAAATTTAGCAAGGAAGAACATCAGAAACCCAGAAGATAAAACTTTTAGTGGTTAAGTTAGCATTGAGTTTAAAATTGTGTCAATCACTTTTCACTAATCAAAACAGATTTTCCAACACAGAAAAAATATGTTTATTTTGTGTTTTATTTAGATTACAGGAAGCTGCAGGCTATGTCATGGTAATCCATAAAATAACTTAGTTTATCTACTAAAATTTTAGTTTATATTATTTCAGAAAAAAAATTGAAAACTGGGCTGGTATTATTAACAATGCTTCTTTATATCTATAACATAAATTATAGATGTTCTTAGTCTTCCCATAACCAAGAAACATGCTTTTGTGTAGGTAGCATGAAATTCAGTGTTCTTGTAGTTCTGTTGTCTGCCTTTATATAAATGTATAATGTTCTAAATTTTTTTTATCAGTTGAGATAACCTCCATTTCTGAGATCTTCATAAATCTTCACATATGCAACTTAGAATGCAGAAGATGTTGGATTTTTTATTTTGCAGAGGAAGAGTAGAGTTGCAGTGGTCTAAGAATCAGGCTTTAAAGGAATCCCCTGAGAAGAAAAAAACTGATATAAATGTTGTCCCTCAGACAAGTTATGATTTTCTTTAGGAATTGTCCCCTCTGTATTTTCTTCATCAGTGTATTTTGTATATTAACTTTTTTCCATTTCTTTCTTTTTATTCCCCCTTTTTCAATTTTTTTTCTGAGAAGGAGCAGAATATGTGAGCTATCTGTACCATTTTCTTCTGATAAATGAATGTGAAAAGATAGTTGTCATCATTTGGTTATTTAAACTAGAGAAATGCACTTATTTTTTCAATGTAAAACAATGTAAGCAGTGCACTGACTTCCATGTTCCAGCATTTAATGAGCATTTGAGGACAAAACTGTAAATAAATTATGTACATTTTATCTGCAGAACAGACACTAATCAATTAATTGATGTTTTTTGGATACCATAAGTGCTCCAAAGAGATGGTTTTTATGAGATATTTATCACCTGCCAATCTATATATTCCACAGAATTAAAAATAATTTTTGAACTATGTGTAGCAAACCAGATAATGAAGTCCAGTTTTAGCAATAAAACAAACTCAACAGTCAGCAAGGCTTTTGTGCTGTTTATTTTTGAGTTGGAACTTCTGCAGTCTGACACTTACCATACATGGATTTGATAAATGGGCAATAACAATTAAAAAAAAGAATAAAAGTATTTCTGGCTTTGTTCAACCTTGAAAGGGCATGAAATTTTGTTAGGAAGAGTATTGAGTTATTGCATATGGACATTGGAAATGCAGTGTTGATACGACACAGTGATATTCTGTCACATATATCTACCCTAACAGATTTTTTTTTACAGTGGTAAAAAAATCCTTTTCTCAAGGAAAGAAGTTTCCTACTTCTCTAAACTGTGATTAAAGGTTTAACCCACCTATATAGTTTACTGCTTTCTGTCCTTTTAGTGATCATTTTTATAGTTCCGAATTCAATACTTTCAACAGTAAAGAAATATTCACTATTTCCAAAAAATAGCTAGTCATGGAGCTCACTGCAGCCTGTGGAGGAAAGCATGATAGAACAGCTATCCACATAGTAGCCCATGTAGGAGTGCCCACTGGAGAAGGTGGACTATTTCATGAAGGAACAGTGAACCATGGAGAGCCCTCCTGGAGCAGGTTTACCCTGATGGACTGTGGTCCATGGAGGGGACCCACACTGGAGAAGGGGAGAAATGTGAAGAGGAAGAATTAGGAGTGAGGAGCTGACTACAACCTCACCAAAATCACTCCTCTGTGGCCTTTGGGGGTTGGAGCAAGTCAGAAGTCAGAAATGAAGACATGAAATTGAGCCTGGGAATAAGGGGTATGTGGCATGATGTCGTCATTTTTTGTCTTTCATCCTTTCCATACAACTTTATTTTAATCATCAGTGAATTATTTTTCCCCAAATCATGTCTGTTTTGCCTGTGATGGTAATTGGTAAGTGATGTCCTTGACATTCTTTTTTATCTTACTTTCTCTCCCCATCCTGCTGCAGTAGGCAGTGAGAGAACAGCTAGGTAGATGTCTTGTAGTTAGCCAAGGTAAACAGACTGGAATAGTTTTCATTGCCTTTGCTGGAGGTGGATTTCTCTCTGGAGTCGAGACCCCACTTATTAAAGAGATCCAGTCACCACATCATGACTTATCCCTAGGGTGCTGAGCAAATAATTTGCTTCCTTGTTGCATGGGAACAGGGCTTGAAGACTCTCCCACACAACCTTAAAGAAGCTTTAAGGAAACAAATGCATTATAAAAATGTGTGCACCTATAAATTAGGAAGGAAATTTTTAGGTGGCCTGCTTACCTCACTGAACAGAAGAATCTCATTTTCTTTTATTTCTGCTTAGGGATATCTTCTCTTATGGTTAGTGCTGCAGAACAGATAGCACTGTTTTTCTTGAGATGTTAGACTTCGAAGGTTAAAACAGAGAGACTCTTTCCAAGTCACAAGCTAACAAAATTCCAGACAAATCTACATGCCTCAAAATTTAACAGCAACTTTACTTTCCAGGAAGTGCAGGGTCAAACCTGAATGGTTTAGACTTCTGTACAAGTGCTATGAAGACACAGGAACATCTTCATCTTCCATTGACTTGTGATTTTTTTTTGTGTGACTGGAACAGACAACAATATGTCTTGTCTCCTGCTCACTGTGTGTCCTTCTTTTTCATGTACTATCTTCTCCAAGCCACCTAGAATACTCTGTATTTACTACATGAAGTTACTTGATATAGCAGCTACTTGAAAAAACAAGAAAAGTATTTTTTTCTTCCATATTTCCTCTTTTTTTGGGCAGTACTGTAAAAGCTCAATGTAGACTGAAACAGCCAAAAGAGAAGCACAGACTTTACTCAAAGAACTTTAAGTCTGCAATTGAAATGACTTTTTCTTTCTTCCTCATGCCATTAGAAGTGTTAAACTCTTCTAAACTATCTGGTAGCCTAGAAAAACTACCCTCCAAAATCAGATGAAAAGCAAATAAAGAAAAAAATCCAAATATTTCTTTCACATACTTGCATATTTCATTGCATAGTTCACTCCAAGAGAACTAGATTTCAATTTCTCTACCGACCAACACTAGGTTATAAATCTTCATAGTAATAACAATAATAAAAGAATAGTCTCTTCACCCATGCTTTCTCAGATGAAAGAATTTTAGAATGGTTGAGGCAGGAAGCAAACTCTGGAGTTCATCAAGAGCAATGACCCTGCTCAAGACAGAGTCAAGGACAGCAGGTGGCTCAGGATATCATCCAGGGTTTTGAATGTCTCCAAGTATGGTGTCTCCAGAGTCAGTCTGAACAATCTGGACACCACTGGCAAAACTAAAGCTCCATCTTCTTCAAACCCTCCCATCAGGTATATAAGCACATTGCTACCATCCCCCTTATTCTTAAGTTCTCCATGCTAAATAGTCTCATCTCTCCTGACTTCTCCTCACAGATCAGCTACTCTAACTCCTTGGTCATCCTTGTGGTCCTTTCATGGACAAGCTTCAGCATGTCTGGGTCTTATACTGACAAACACATAACTGGACCCAGCAGCCCAGTCAGTCTCACCAGGTTTTTCTCTACCTTTTCCTCAAAAAACTTGCATCCATTCCCAGTTGCAGTGACAAATATTAGGTCATCTCAGCTCACATAAATGAGTGTAGTGCCACAGAAGGGAACTATGCTTCGGATGGTTACAAACTAGCTGAAAAGCTGCCTCAAAATGTCATGATTTTATGTATTTTCAAGCCATTCCCTCTTTAGTCAGATTGTGTCTGGTCTGTGTACAGCTTTGGTACATGCTAGAATATTTGAAGGCACATTTCTTTTACTACAAGTTTCAAATGACCTTTTAATGAAGGGCTGAACTGATTTTCAAATGCAATTATGTTGTTAATTAAACTGCTATTTTCTCCTCAATCCACTACCAGCTTCACGTTTTCATATTCCTGCTTTTTGGTACAGTCACTAGAGTTTCTGCTTTCCTGAGCATGACAGTTACCTTTACAAGCACTTGTAAAATACCACCTCCAGCATTAACTTTATTAGATTATTTCTGAAGAGCAGTAGGTCAGTTTCAGCAGCACCATTCTTATCACCAGCCAGCACCCTCAGGGCAGTCTTATTTTAGTTTTCAAAGTTAATAAAGAAGTAGCAGTGATCTACCTCCTAGTGAAAGTGCTAACTGAATTGAACAGGTTGACTGTAATTTTTTTTCCCTGCACTAATCTCTGCAGACAGTCTGTTTGCTTAAGTCTAGTCCTTCCTGCTCACAGATTGAGCTTCAATACCTTTGCTCTATCATTAATGTTTTTACAGCCCAGAATCTTCATCAGTGCATCTCAGGACTGTTGGTGCCAGCTGCCTGGTGTAGAGGGGGAAATCCAGAAGTTTAAGCTAGTAGTAATATCAGGCTTCCATGGAGCAGGGATTTACACTGCACATTTTGTGGATTAGTGCATAATTCACAGTACAGTACAGTATAATGCTATCTGTTACTACAAATTATATACTGGCACCTATGTGTTTGACATGTATGAGTAACAGCAACAGCTGGGTTTTTAAACAAAATAATGTAGGATTTTTTTTCAAATAAATTTCCCCTGAGAGTAAAATTTCATCTCTGACCTAAATTGTACTACTTACTACTACAGTTTCTTCTCTCTGGTGGATAAGCACTGACTCCCAAACAAAGGACATGGTGTTCCCTCTGATACAAACGTAGGCACAAAGAACTTTCCTCAAGGAGCTGAGTGGTGCTGCTTTTATATTGCACAAGAGTCTAGCTCTAAGTAAAGATGGTCCTTGTTATTTGGAAGGAAGTTTAAAACTATTAAGTACTCTATAACTGTCCTGTATTTTACATGGTTTGAAATTATTTGAGAGAATTCTAGTATTTTAATTTCAACATTCATTATATAACCTTTCTACAAAGAGAGCAATGTTATAAACAAATCCTGGTTCTCTTGTTCTCCTTAAGCAATATCAGAAAAACATTTGCATATGAAGACTCTAGCATGGAACTGGCAGATAAAGCCTATCTTCAAGGAGTTAGAAAGAGGAAAGATTGATTAAGACTGATACCATAAACAGAATGTTCTTTGTAGAGGAAGTTCTCAATGAGTCATCCATGACCTGCTGGTCATGAAAAGAGTTGTTGATGGTTAAGATTTCCAGGTACTATAAATGTCAATGAAACTTGGTAAAAAAACCATGATTCTCAAAGATTGTGGGTACTGCTTTTCCCCATGGATTTCACCAGGGAGCTCTCAGTCCTCAAAACTTGAAACAAAAAAAATCCAGGTAATTTAACATTAGCAGCTAATACTTTAGATACTAGAGGAATATTTTAAGTGTTAGAACTAGGTAGTCGGGATAGAAAAGAGAGGGAGAACCAACCTACAAAATAGGGTCTCTATTAAAGTGTCATTTATACAAGGTGAATCCCTGTTGTACAGCACTTATTCCCTATTGTGGTTTAGGAGTGGCACTCCCTAATTTAGTGGCACCCCTGCCTCTCCGAGGCTCTCACAAACCAGACACCACTTGCTCACTTCCAGCAGAGGGCAGAGATTATGAGCTGAGATAAGAACAATTTACTGGAAGCAGCAATGAGGTAAGAAAACTAACAGTAACAGCAACTATATAAATAACAAAAGTGTACAAAAGGGAGGGTGTGGAGCCTGGCTCAATCACAGCCACACCACCCAAACTGCTTCCTCCAGCTGAGATCAGAGTTACCCCACTGCTCTGTCTGCCACAGTTGCTCCACCCAAAAAGAATGCCCACCCCCCCACCCCCGGAAGCAAGAGAGCCTGTTTCATGATGTAAGATGGTATCAAATAACACAAGGTCTTGTCCACATCTATACTGCTCTTGGCTCTATCCCCTCTGGCTACTGAGAAAAATTAACCCTGTCCTTGGTCAAAATTAGGACATTCCCTTATGTTGCTGTCACTCTAAAATACTCTAAAGGGAATCTTATGAATATAGAATCCATAATCACAGAAATTTGGGGAAAAAAAACAAACAATGAGGCTTACGCATAAAAATGAATGGCATCTTTCATTTGAGATGTCCAGAACTGCAATTTATTAATTTATCAGATGCATAGTGGTTAAAGACTTTTTTGTTTTCTTCTCCTTTCAATAGACGTTTCAACACTTGCCAGAACTAATCAGCAGTTATGCATTAAATTTTATAAATGGAAGTTTTATTTTTCAGTATGTCCTACAGAGCATCAAGAGTGTAGTTTCTGTACAATGAAGTAACTTGGTTAGACCTAACTACCATTTCTTTTTAAATTACATATTCTGAAACAGGTAGCCTTTGTAGTATTCAGCACACTTTGATTCATGCTTAATTCAGCAATATGCATATTTACATATGAGACACTGTTAACAGCAGCTGTTTGTTCTCTGCTTATAGTGTGTCCACTTTCTGTTTACCTTGGCCTTTGCTTCCAATACAGAGACAGGTAACACTGGAACAATTTCTTGGTCTAGTAAAACGAGGAAGGCAAGTACTGAGATGTCACCACATGTTTAGTGCACAGTTGTAGCTTTGTTGTAGGCCTGAGTTATACAAAAGCAGCATAAATTACAGCAGAAAGATAACCAGGAAAAATTGCACTGCTGCATATTGTGTTGTATATACCATAACTAAAGATGTAGTGGCAAAACAGCATCATACCTTGACTGAAGGGAAAAAAGGTATTATAAAACCAATTCAGTATGTTGAAACATGAGCCATTCTTCTCATCTGGAAAGGAAGGTTTTCAAAGGCATCATGCTTTAAGAGTAAATGGGGGCTCAGTTCTAATCAAAATAATGGAGAGGTAAACAATCAAAGGCCAAATCTGAAAAAGGATTTAGGCCCCATTTTCAATGTAGCTATAAAAACACAACTGCTAACACCACTGAAGTAGGTAGCTTAAATTTGATTTGTGTTTGTTTGCAGTATGTATCAGTAGTTTATTCACTTTTGAAACCCACCAGTTTCTTTCTGTTTCTCTTCATGGCAGACACACCTAGGCTGGCTTTGTATTAGCCACCTGAGGTGCCAGCAGAACAGCAGTGGTCTACATTTCCGAATGTATTAAAAAACCTGACTGGTATTCTGAGGTTTCAACAAGACAGGAGCCACTGTCTTCAATGACAGCTAATGATCCAAGATGCAGTTGGTCACCCATTCAAGGTGAGACCTGTGGATTTATGTCCTTTTGAGCAGAACAGGAAATTGAGAAGCCTGGGTGCTCTGAGAGTTTGGTACTCATGATCAGAGTTCTGAGTGTGGGTTTCTCAGCCTTAGAGAAATATAGCCTCATGCCAACTTTCATGTCACAAACCAGTAACGTTTTAGGTGGTTAAGCAGTTAAAATTTTCGTTAGTTTCATGAAGAAGAAATAAAAAATCTGACACTGAAGTTTTGGAAGGAGCTTGGATATTAGATTAGAGGGTGAGAGCATGAATCAACAAATGAGCTTTGACTTTAAGTGTTTGTGTGTAGTCAATACCAACTCTCTTAACACAGTTATAAAGTAAAGCTTTGACAATGAAGAGTTGGGTTGCTATAAGTCACCTGCTACAGACTCATTCATACTCTATTTTCAAAGACATATCAATATTCAGGAATAGTGTATGTGGAAATAGTACCATTTTTCAGAAGTCAAAAAGACACATATGAGACAGTCTTTTTGCAATACTTTTTCTGCAGCAAGAGACTTGATATCTGTCATTCATCTGTCTCCTGTCAAATTGAACAGATAGCAAGCAAAGTAGAAAAAAACTTTGCATTGTGTTGAAATAATTCCTTAATTTTAGCACTGAAGAGTGTTAAATCTGTATCATGTTTGCTTCTGCTGTTCAAACACACAATATGTTTTATAAAGACTTTAATAACTTTCAGAGTTTGTAGAAAGATAAATCTATTAAAGGAATCAACATATAGGCATGTTTATCTAACACACAAAATGCATGTAAAAATTCTGCAGAAGTCCCACTTCAGACACCTACCTCTTTAATTGAATTCAGGTATGACTTCTAATGCCCTTATGAATTTACCACTCTCAGGTTCAGAGAGTTTTCCACTTCTAATAACCAGGACATAAAGACCTGCCATTCTCTGTGATAAACAGAAACAATAAAGGCAGAAATAATGCTGCTTTTTGTGATGGTTCAAAATGCAATGCAAATGAGCTACCTGCTACCTAGATTGAACCTCTATATTCAATGAACAGCAATGAAAAACAACTCAGATAAGACCAGTTATGCTTTACCAAGCACTAACTCAGTATCTTTCATCCAGAAGTAATTTTTGTCTTGCAGTTCTATAACCAGAACACTGAGGATTAAGAAGCACTTTTAATGATAAACTAAAGCTTTGCTTCCTGCTTTATTTTACCTTGCTGGAGTACTTAATGATGATGATCTTTCCAAAATATATATGCTAGTTAAATATCAGTTCAGACACAGCTCAGCAATATTTTGGTATTAGTTCCAAGTTAAAGAACAAGGGCAAAAGGAGGAAAAAGCAATTTCACAAAAAACAAAAGTTAAGTTTCTTCATGGAAACAGCCAAATTCCCATAGTTTTGACAGACGTTTTTACAAAAACAGTGTATTTGAACTTTTTAAGAACTGGTTTTAAGAATTGTTCACTAAGCTCCTAATTTCTTCTTCTTCAATGGAAAATTCAGAAATATCCTCAAAATTACAGCAAAAATCTGACCCAATAAACTTTGTGTGGCTTTATTGTATCAATGTTGCTTTATTTTATCAACTATTTCAAAAGGTGGCAGAAGAGGGAGAGTCCCTGTTTCAGGTATTTTAAAAACTCCACTTCAAAAAGACCATTACTTTGTGAAAGGATGAGCTCTCAGGCTAGTACGGCTTCTGCTGAGGACCTCACCACCAAGCTATCAGTGGGATCCCTCCCCCACTTCCTCTTAATATCTCATTCATGCTGCTAGAGTGAGCTGCCAAGCTTCTAGAACAAACCAGAAAACTTAGGCAAAATAATGGACAGACCATTAGAGTAAACAAAATTAAATTTTGCTACTAATTTAAGGATGACAAAGATGGAAATAGGCGATTTTATATACGTACAATTTAAAAATTAATAGATCTAAGAAATTAAAAAATATCAAACTAATATCTGTACATAATTAGGAAGCTAGCTAATTCTTTTGTCTGTTGAACCAGTACATCAACAACATGATACACAACATTTTAATAGGATGCTTGTTTAATTTCAACCGGCCCAATGAGTGACGTTTTTTCTTGTCTAAGTGAAGAGTTTCCTTAGAAATTGTAACCTCCTGTTTGACTCCTGGAATTCCTGAACTGTGCATCACTAGGACTAAATATCTCCTTGCTCAAAATGATGTGAGGAGCATTGCTGAAAGAGTGCTGGTCTGGCTCAAAGCTAAAGATCTTGTTCAGAAATAAACGTAGTTTTGTCTTTGTCTGTTACTCACTGTCTTCGTGATAAAGTGCATCTTTTTTTGGTTTTTTCAAAGGGAGTGGTATAAAGGAGATTTAGCTAGAGTTGCTAAAATGGCTCTGAGCATTAATATTACTGTAACAGGATTTATTTTTTTTTGGGGTACTGTGACACCTTGTCTTTTCCTTCATATAATCTAAATGAGTTTCGGCAGTTGCACCTCCATGAAGTACAGTTAACTTATGCAATAGAAAAAATTATGTGCCTATGTATTAAACTGTTTCTTTGATGACACTTTGGATTAAAGTGGAGAAAAATCTCCAGTGAGTAGATAACTGCAGTACAAGACTGAGTATCTTGCTTTTATACTTCATTGCTTTGTACTGTACTGCCAGAAAGCTATTTTTAGATCTGCTCTGCAGTTGCACAGTTGTTGCTTATATCTTGTCTAAAGGAAGCAAGGTTGCCCTACTGAGACTTTGCCCTTCTCTCAAGGGTAAACTAAAATCCATTAAACTTAAATATATGCTGTAAACCCTGAACATTAGTGGCTGTGATGGAAATATTATGTAGTTATTTATAACAAGATATCCACTTGGGAAAGTGAAATAGATAGGCATATTTAAAACCTATTGCCTCTCTATTCTCCTCCTGAAGTCATTGTCTTTGTGGCTAAAGCTTGAAAGTTTATTTTGCTGGCACCATGGCAAAGTAAGAAAATGTGTCTTCATAGAGCAGATCCCTGCTGCCTATAACACCACAACAAATAGTTTGTGAAAATTAGCACAGACCTTCAACCAGAACCTATATTGCCCCAAAGAAATACAGAGAAATTTTTCTGATTACAGGGGATGTTTTTCAAACACAGATACTCATATTAGCAGGAGATAAATAAATAATATATTCAGAGAAAAGTTGGAATTTAATCTAACTAGATATAGTTAGATAGGAATAAACATATAAGGATAGTGATAAGCAAGAATCTACCCATGCCCACACCCATGCTCATGCACACACACACATACATGTGCACACACATTTTAAAATTGACTGTAGACATAATGAAGATGTTTTATCCTGACTCCGCCGTTACAAATTTCAAAGATTCAGAAAGATATTATTTAAACATCAGCCTTTGCATTGATGCTAGAACAAGGTACTGAAGATGAAGGAAACTGGAACAAGACATTCCTTTGTGACCTTCTGTAACATATCAGCCATGTTGTAAGATACAAGACACTCTGAACTAAAAGAATATATTACACAATCCTAGTTTTTCTAGTATCGAGCAATCACCTTCTCTGATCTTCTAATAGTCTTTTTTTCTGAGTCTATGCTATACATCCAAATGTTCTTGAGTTAAAGCACTAGTATTACAACCAAAAGCAACACCCAGTGATTTACAAAGATGTATCTAGCTGCGGTATTCCCTGCTAGTCTGTGCAGGGATCCTGTACAGTTCTCACATTAAATCCACTTTGATGAAATTTATACACACACTAGAGCGAGGAATTGACCTTGCCAGTCTGGCAAATAAGTCATTTTGCCTCTCAATGAACTTAATCAATCTATGAATTTGCTCTTTATAGCTTATGGAGAAAAGCAACGAGAGGTGCAGTAACAGACAGCTAGTTGATCTTGCAAGATTTGATGAGGTCTGCAGCCAGATGCCTTATAAAATGTTAAGAAAAACAGCCACAGTAAAATTCTTAGCTGTAAGACTTGAAGATGTACTGAAATTGTAGGTTTAATTCTTCTGGCTAAAAATTCTGAACAAAACTATTACTTCTCTGAAACAAAAGAATATAGATAGCAGCCACCTCTAAGTTTCTGGGTTAGGAAGCTGAACATAAGTCTCTTGTTTCATGCCTTACTATAAAAGAAGGCAGACATAATGAGAAAAAAGGATAATAGTCGTAAAAAAGTACATAAATGTATGTGAGAACACCTCGCCTCTCTTTTTATAATCACTTATTCCTGATCTCCTGTCTCTTTTAACCAAATCTGACCACTATCTGCATTTGTTTGCATATACTTGGGGAAAAAAAAATAAAAGGGAATGTAACATAATGAACACATAGGATGGTATTGCTCAGTGTGAAAAAGACAACAAACCAGAGCAGGGCATGGCACTCGCTGGATTTCTTGGCAGCTAGGGCTTACCATGAATGGGTTTTTTGAGTTTGGCACCACAAATGACTCCACTGCCCTTTTAGCAGTAGAAAGAAAAAGATAGGAGGTAATCTTTATTCAGATAATTATGGGAACAAATCAAATGTACCCTTGAGAACATGTCTATCCAAAATTAATGGCATTAAACACAGATAATCTTGAACTAGAATGGCACATTCAGGATATATAATGATTTTTCTGAGTTTACCTTGACATTCTAAACTCAGAGAGGTCTGTGAGAAGATTAAAAAAAAAAAAAAAAGCTTTGAAGAATTTGAAACAGTTGTGACTTTACTAACATATATCTCTTCTGGCAGAGAGTAGCATGTCTTGTATATACAAATGCCCAGAATATGTTTTGCTTCAAGTTCAAAGCCCAAGCTGTCACATTTCTGTGACCATTTGCAGTGTCTGACAAGCAAGGTTCATGTGCAAACAAACCTCGAGACAGGTACCTTGAAACAAGACAGATAGGTAAGAAGGAACTAAGAGGAGTTTCAGAGATCCAAAACTAAAATATGCCAAAAGATTTTAAAAGTTTGTGTCAGCTTCTGTCCTACTTTGTGAAACATACTGAATTCAAACAAGCTAGTGTGCATAAAAGAAAGAAAAACTTTCTCTGCTCCAAAAGAGGGCTCGCCCACCCTAAACCCAGTATCAGCAAAACCAGTAATACTTTTGCTCCTTTGGCCATTTACCTCCTTTCTATTTAAGCATACACTGCAAACAGGACTGTGATTACCATGATTAGGAAAACCATCGTCCCATCATCTTCCTCCCTAGTCTTGCTTCCCACACTAAATTCTGTTCTGTGCTTCCTTTGATGTAAGAATGTATTTGTTTCATTGAGAGTCTTCCCATTCCTCATGCACATCATGTCATTGCTTAACACTTTCTCCCAAATATTTTATAATGTCCCAAGTACAGTCTACTGGCACCTTATCTACTGTTTACATAACTGCATTCCTGGTATTCGACACTGCCTCTGCTCAGTATTTCTAATTTTATAAAGGGGTAGAGTACAATGCCCTTAAATTCTCCATCTTAATTTAAGAGTTACCCTTGTTGTATTAAACAGTGATCCATTTCCTTTCAGCCTTGGAATGGTAAATGCAGAATTTTTGCAATCAGCCAGAGTAAGACCTTCCATGGTAGGGCACGTTTAACCCAGACCCTGCCTGACCTACACTATGGGCACCTAAAGCTCAACCCTGTTCCCCCATATCATGTTTTCAGACAGTGTAAGAGGCAACCATTCCAAAATTAGTTCCTTCCCCTTTAGTTTTAACCAATCCCTTTCCACAAATAAGGAGAGACAAATACAAATAGATATAAGTGAGAAGATAACCGTTTACTAAAAATCAAAACATTAACAGGTAAAAAACAACAGTAAATAATTACTAGTTCCAAAATTGTTGAAATGCCACAGATTGCCCAGGAGCCAGGAGGAGCTCAAAATGGTGGCAGAACCCCTCCCCCAAGATGGCAGCGGAACCCTTCCACCAAGATGGCAGCGGAGAAGCCCCTCCCCCAAGATGGCGGCAGAACCCCTCCCCAAGATGGCGGCCTCTGTTGCCGACTGTGTGTAGGGAGACACAGGGGAAAGGTGGCAGCAGCCATCCCCCCGCCCTTATCTCTCTGGCGGCAGCAGCTCCATCGGCAAAGGCAGATGGCACTCTCTGGCAGCTGGATCCACCAGGGCTGGCACCGCAGCCTCCAAGCCACAGGAGCTGGTGCTGCTGTGCTGGGTCTTGTCCCAATGGAGGGGACGAAGAAAAATGGGCTCTTGAGCATGGAGGTGTGGTGGCCCCACCCTAACCAGCTCTGGCTTCACACTGCCAACAGATGTTGCAAAATTCACTCTGAAACAGTTTCTGATTGCAAAATGAAGATTCTTGCATTGCTTGGCTCTTCATTGTTGCCACCTGGAAACCTGTCTGAAGCAACCCCTTGGGAAAGAAAGCTAGAGGGCAGCCTCTGCCCCCAGCTCACTCTCCCTGCAGGAACAAAAGGCAAAGAGCCAAAGCCAAGAGAGCTCTGCTTGGGCAAGACAACTTTTTAAAAAGCCCAGGTACTCCCCCTCAGCCACGCAGCTGGGGCTGAAAGAGGCAGTAACAATTTTGGGCACAGACAGATGTGGAATACAGCAACATTTGGGGTTAGCCAGGACATCCCATGACCGGACTTAGTGACTAGATCTGCACTCTATGTAGCCTTATCTCTGTCGTTTTGGACCTATGTTACAGGCAGATTGCCTCTAGCTCTGGCTTTGCTGTTCCTCATTGCACTTCCAGGATTGACCCTGACTGTGGCTTGTTACTTCATCTTGGACGAATGATCCCTGGATTGCCAACTGATCCTGTAACTACCCCAGTTTGGCTCAGCTCAGAGCTGGCAGGAACCCCCTCGGTGAGCCCCCAGCCTGCACTGAGGCCACTTATAGCTCCCAGTTTGTCCCCCTCATGGAGCAGCCCTGTTTGTGCTGCTTTCTGCTGGGATGGCTATTGCTCTCACCAGGCAACCATGAGTTACTGGGGTGCCACTAGAGCTGCTGATATGGAGCAGACACAAAAGAAGATCATCTCCTTTTCTGTGTAACTTTGTCAAGAAAATTAATCCACAAACACCAGGGGTTTATGTCCAAAAAGGAGACAGAGGAGTCCTGTAACTTTATTAATGAATAAAGGAAGAGGTCATGGGCATTTCCCATGGGGTCTCTCAAATTGTTAGAGGACACAGCCTCTTTTTATCCTAATTTCCCGGCTGCATTTCTCTGTCTCTTTCCCCATTGGCTGAGATACTCGAGAGGTACAGACTTCCCAAATCACCTAATAACCCTAAGACCCCCTTCTAATGTACATCCCCTACACACACCTTTTGTTTTCTTTCTCTCACTGTTCTTTTTCTCTAAGTCCAGGGTTTAGCACGGCCTTGGGTGAGTAACAGTCTGTGACAATTAATGGAATTCCTATGGAATTTATGATTCCTCCCATTGCTTCTTTGACCTATCAATATCTGGCCTTATCTACCAGCAGGCCTCACACTTTGTTTGTAGAGACATCTCCCTCTTGTTCCTTTCAACCTAACTGTATTTTACTCTTGTGGCTATGCTCCCAGAGTTGACCATGCCCACTGTGCCATAACTGTATTGGAAAGAAAAAAAAAAGACACAGAGAGCTAAAATACCAAACTGCAGCAAAGCAGTACACTGAAATGGCATAACCATCTATGAGATCAAAGAGAGCATGTAGGATGTATAAGCACTATCACATTCTTCTTTACCAGTTTTGACACTTTGAATCCAAAACTTTGTCTCTTCTACTAAGAAGACCTAGTAGAGCTTTTGACGACCATGCTTCCTCTGTGATGATATTAGATTGAGATATAAAATAGTTCCCACAACCTGTAGAAAATTTAAACATTTTCAAAAAGTCCTTTTCCCAAACTAGGGAAAAAATAAAGTCAGAATATACAAAATGTTCATGGTTCAGAAATCCTTTCTTACATATCCAAAGCAAATTAAATTAATTTTTTTTGTCTCAGTAAATCATAATGTTCTATTTCAATAAGAATTGTTTTCCATTTTAGCTACCTTAAGGATGAGATTTAAAAAAAAGAAATCACTCTCTACTACAAAACTGGAATATTTAAGTTCGACAATTGCAAGCAGGAGTTTTGCAAAACCAGAATATTTCTTTTGTATTAAATTATTCATAAATTTTCAGTGCTGCCAGTTAGTGAAGTCTATTCTCAAGCACCAGACTTTCTCAAGACCCTGCAGAAATAGCTTAAGGCACCCACTTCAGCAGTGACAACTCCAGAGTGGAGCCAAGCATTTAAAAGCTAGTTTGAAGGGCAAGCATTAGAGATGCTGGAGACACAATAGCTGTACTATAGTCCCCAAATGACCACAACTAACCATTGCAGGCAAAGATTAAACCAGCTTGTCAAGTACTTGCATACTAAGCCTCATCTTTATAGAGAAATACAAACTCAATGCCGTGTCTCCTGCATGAAGAAGTGTCCCTTTGATATCATATTCTTTGACATCTCCATGGCAATATCTATTCAAATATTTAATAAATGTGCCAATTCCTCTTCTGAGCAAAGTATACACTAAAATCCAGAAATGAACAAATCAGACTGGGGGAAAAAAAGGGCAAATTAAAAAACCCAAGACCCTGAGCAGTCTTTTCAGTCAGAGGCCAGATATCCCTTTAAAAAGATAAATATAGAGTATTTCAGCCTTCTGGATTTTTTAAACTTGTTTGCTTGTTTTTTGTCTGGTTTGGCTGCATTCCTCCTCTTCGGCATTCTGTGCGATCAATCTCAGGTCAAATTCTTTTTGCAAAGCTTCTAGTGAAGGTTTTTCAAAGTTTGGGCTGACATTGCAGATTCTTGGGTATCTTGTCTCAGTTGCCATGAGGAAAAAGAAAAAAGTCTTTTGCATTCCATGTTATGATCCAATTATTAAGGTTCTTTAGAAATACCTCTGCCCAAATTAACATGCAAATGAGACCATATGTCAGTCAGTTAGTATGGGGTTTATTTGATAGTAAATATGACAGAGAGAGAGAGAAGAAAAGAGAGAAAAGGAGAAGTAGGAAAAGAGGCGGGGGGGACAGAAAGAGAGGGACAGACTAAAAGAATATCACCACCTGTGATCCCAACGATGTAGCATTGATCCTCTCCAGCTTATCTTCTTGGTGGTGATGGTCCCCCCAAAAAGCATAGAATCCCATGGGTTAATATACACTCAGGCCAGGTGGCAATGTCCAGGCATGTCCCCCCAGGGGAGGGACAGTCTCTTGCAGCAGGCTTTGCTTGCATCACATGCAGTCCTGTGGTGCAAGGCCTCTGGGGAGCACTTTGGGGGGTCTGTGACAGATTAGGACACCCCCTCAGCTGCCTCTCATGTGAATATCCTGTGGATGTGGCCTGTGGGCTTGGGGCTTCCACAGCTGGGCCAGTTTGTGTAATGGAAGATGGGTGTTTATTGCCTCTCACCAGAGGTTATGCCACTGCACCTGAAACCTCCTCCCTCCCCCTTGGCTAGGGGAGAAGTCTGTGTAGACCTGACTTTGTCAGCTGTGCTCCCCCCACCCCAATACTCAGCCAGAGGTGATTCTCAGTGCAGCTGGTGGCTTTGGCCTTTTGTGGATGCATTCCTTTCCTTCAGCCTGAGATGACTGAACAATAGGTTTCCCTTTGTCTAATCTCAGCAGTTTGACTTTCAGTCCAAAGTCCCAGTCAGGTATCCTCACCGAGGCTTCTTTGGTTGTAGTTTCTTTATACAGTTTTGTTATATCAATGTTTGAGACATGAACTATTTCGGACTCTCACAGGCCATATTTTTAATTACTAACTTATTTCTTTTTAAAATGTCATTTATTATTGAAAGTGCTTTTAAAAAAATTCCTGTATTTGAGTTGCATTCAAGGCCTGTCAGTTAGAAATAAAAATTGGCAGTTGAAAGGCAGCCACTGTTAGCTTTTAGAAAGGTTACCCATCCTTTACCTCCTTCTGTGAGACAATACAACCCCCAGGAATCAGGAGGCTAAACCAACTGTGCTCTTTACTTTTCTTGGCTCTGTGGCAGCTCTCTCCCACCTGAGACAATGCTACATCATTAACATAGAAGTGTGCTGACAAAAATAGAACCAAAATGTCACAACTGACACTACAAAAAGTCCAGTGGGGCAGGCAGTCACAAATCTTAGTTTCAGGAACTAAACACAAAGGTGAAATATTAATTTATGCATTCATTCTCCAGAAAGACACACTCATGTAATTTAAGAAGCACCAGTGCTTACAGAAGAAGGAATAGGAATCAAAACTTCTGTAATGGATTAATAGTCATCAGGAAGTGGTTTGGTGCAGTGATGTTGTTTTGGCAAAACATATGCTATCAACTCTCTCTGGCATATGATGCCAATATATTTGATCCAAATTTTGCAAAACTGATCCTTCAGTGGAAAATGCCCTTTGCTTTTCAAAGTCTTTGTTATATACTTGAAAGAAATAGACAGGCAAACATAATTTCTATGGTGAATAACAATAAAAAGATTCCTTTTCTGTAAGATCCAATGGAATTCTACACAGAGATTTTTTAAAAGCACTCAACATTTTATAAAAGTATATGCCAAATGTCACAGGGAGAAAAATCCCTGTAGTACCTAAGGGTTGGAAAGTACTCTTTGTTGTTGTTACTTGAAATAACAACTTGAGTTTTTTGACAACAATTGCAACCAGTTGTTTTTTGTTTTGGTCTTGGTTTTATTTTGGTTTTTTTTCTATTACGCTTTACACTAGATGCCTTCTTCTGTGTGTGCTTCTAAATAGAAACTAAGTAGGGAAATTATGTCTGTCTTGTAATTTGAGAAGACTCATGTTGAACCACTTTGTTGCTGGATGACAGTTGGAATGATAGCAAACAAGAAATTTGTCACCTCCTTTTCTGTCTTTGTCACAAGCATTACCATAAAAAATGGTTCACATGGGTTAAAGAGTTTGTTCTTATTCAGACTTTACCATTAAAATATACTCTATAGTAAGACATTCTGAGATTTTTCGAAGCAATTTTCATTGTTTCCTTGCAATATCCCAGGATATATATGCTATATAGGCTGAATGTGAAACACATTGCAACCAAATCCCCTTTGTATTTAAAACTGCATGTTTATTTCATATGTTATTGAGCAGTGTCATTATATAGTTATCATACAAAAGTAGGGAGAGGAGACTAAATTTTTATTAAGTTCTGCTTTGGAACTATGGGACTTGAAAGTTTCTAGTCCTCCAGATGACAAGTTGCCTCTTATGTGTGGGCTAGACCATTTATAAAGTAGCAGAATGTTACAAAAATAAGTATTTTGAGCCTGGCACTAAAATCACCAGAAGTGAACAAGTGAGAAAAGAATTAGTAACACCAGAATCACACAGAGAAATGTACATGTGTCATGTTCAGAGCAGCTACTACAGTTACTGTGGTTTTTTTCATGATTTTTCTAAGGGCTAAAGAACCAGAAGGTAACTCCTTATATAAAGAACATCACGTCTTGTGTTAACTCAAAGAAATCAAAATTGCACATAATGGCCATTTTTCTCTTTTTTAGCTGACCATGGACACACAAAGTGACTTGTAATCACAAAAACTGTGCTGTGCACTTGACATCACCATTCAGTTTGCTGGCGAGCAAGGTTTTAAGCATATTTCATCTTGATGATGGCTAAGAGTTTATGTAGGACAAAATTGCCAACATCTCTTTCCTGTCCTTTTGGGTCCTGTTCAATGTCTTTAGCTTTCAATTTATTTCCTATTTCAGACTGCAGTGTGCAATTTCCTCTCTTTAAGGGAAAAAAGTCTTTGATGGAACAGATGTACATAGTAGGAATATCTTGGGTCTACTATTCACACCTAAGTCTGTTAAAAAATGATGAAGGCAATCTCTGTTTTAAAGACTTTATAAATGACATGTAGAATGACAATTTTAGAATTTTATCCTTCTTACTTAGTAAGGCACACCTCAGATACATTGAACCTCACTGGAGTTAGAAATAACAATTGTGTTTTGTTTTTTCCCTGTAAATGCTTTCAAAATATCTTCAAAGTAACATGCTTTGATCCAGATACATTTTCTGTGAATGCCTCTATAATATGCTTTCATTGACAAAAACCATAAATGATGTGTTATCTTACCATTTTCCTTGAACAATAGTCTGCAGATTGCTCACTTCCAAAGCCCACATTTGTACTGAAAAGACTGACTTGTGCATGTGAGTAAATACTGAGGAGTAAAAATCAGCAAATCAAATGTCTAGCTATTCTGGACATAAGGAGGCAGAATCAATGACAATTTGGCTGTGTTTACTTACTTCAGAGTCAAAATTCAAGTAAATATAAGAAAATAGTCAGTCAAACTTGCCACAGAAACTTGCACTGGCAGTTTACCAGTACAACATTTTTTCTCTTTATTCAGGTAGCTCCATCTGTATCAACAAAAAAACCCAGTCTGAGCATTAGGGTCAAACCACTTTTTTAGTTTTCTCAATTATTGTCCTTGCCCATGGCAGGGGTATTGGAACTAGATGATCTTTAAGGCCCCTTCCAACCCGATGCATTCTATGATTCTGTGATTCTATATGTGTATGGTTTGTATTTTAATCCATGCTTTTGAATTATTTCAATTATTTTGTGTATTAAATTTGAAAATAAAAGCAGAAGTAGACTGATAGCATCTAGTGACATGTTTACATTAGGTCTACAAGATTGTGCTTTTTCTGCAGCATCTAAATCCCACAACTTGTTGTAATGCTTAATTGCAGTTAACATCCTGTTATATTCATTGTATGCATTATTTGAATAATGCTACTATGTATTAAGATGCTTTTTCTATTTTATTCCTTTGCCAGCCTAACTACTGCTGTAATTTTATTCTCATTACCACAGTATGATTTTTACTGCTCAGAATTATACCAAAAAAAAGTAATATTTATTTTTAAAGGAAAGCAATTTCTCCCATATAGGTTGGTTTATACTCTGGGATAACAAATTGAAGAGAAAAAAAACAGCTCCTTTCAAACTCTCAAACTGAGAAATTTTGTTGAGCATGCATGAGTATATATTGTAAGAAAAAATGAAAGAAACATGAAGGTATTTGTACATAGGCAAATTTTGCAGGAAAATACAATATTTCTGTATTCACCATTCCAAGAGGAGCAGATGAATTCTCACTGCCATCTTTAGGCATTTAAATAAAGGCCTAAAACTAGAAATGTAGGTTCACAGCGTACTCAGAAGAGAGAGGCAGATGTCTACAGAATGTGTTTGAGGGCACCACAGTTACAAAACTAGCTGTTGACTGTTTCCAGTACTCTAAATAGCTTCTTGGAGATACCAAACTCACTCTGTGAAGTGCTGGAAGATACTTTTTCCCTAAAGTAGACACTTGTTTTAGGTAGTATATATACACCTCTTTCCTCCTTGTTAAAGTACAAACTTCTGTTTCCACATACTAGACAAGATGTCACACTTAAAAATATGTGAGCAAGGAGAAAGGGATTACTGATCTTAGATCAGGTGATTTCCATTTCTAGGGTCAGTAGTCTTTCCTCCAGACCTAAATGATTCACTTAGTCAGAGAGTCAGTAACAGACCTGCAGCCCAGGAAGAGTCCACACAGGGGTATGTTTGTCCTGATGGACTGTAGTCCACCACAGTCAAGCAAGCAGGTGAAAAGTGTGAGAAGGCAGGAGTGGCAGAGAGCAACTGAGCTAAGTGGTGACGTTGATTTCCTTGGGGGGATGGATTTCATCCAGCGGGACATTGACAAGTTTAAGGAATGAGCTCATCTGAACACCATGAAATTTAACAAGTACAATGCCCTTCATGTGGGCCAAGGAAAAACTCAATATCAACTCAATTCTGGGGACGAACAGATTGAGACCAGCCCTATAGAGGGCAACGTGAAAATACTGGTGCTTGTAAAACTGGGCATGTGCTGGCAATCTGCTCTTGGAACACAGGAAGTCAATGGCTGCCTGGGCTGCATAGAAAGAAGCTTGCCTAGCGGATACAGGGAGGTGGTTCTTCCTCTCTATTCTTCTCTGGTGAGACCCCACCTGGAGTACTGCATCAACCTTTGGGGCTCCCAGTGCAGGAGAGACACAGACCTATTAGAACAGGTCCAGGGACGGGCCACAAAAGTAATTGGAGAGTTGGAATTCCTCTTCAATGAACAAAATCTGACAGTTGCTGTTGTTCAGCCTAGAGAAGAGAGTTTTTGGGAGACCTTGTTGCAACTTTTCTTATAAGGGGCCCTTAAGGGGTATTGCAAGAAAGTCAGCAAGAGGCTTTTTACCAGGGAATATAGTGACAAGAAAAGGAAAAATAGTTTTAAAGTGCAAGAGACAAGATTAAGATTGGATATAAGGAAGAATTTTCTTTTTATGATAAGGGTGATGAAACACTGAGAGAGGTTGCTCAGAGAAGTTGTGGATGCCCCACACCCAGAAGTGTTCAAGGTCAGGTTGTATGGGGTTTTGAGCCACCTGGTCTAGTGAAGGATGTCCCATGGCAGGGGAATTGGACTAGGTGATTTTTGCAGATCCCTTCAAGCTCAAAACTTTCAATGATTCTATGAGTGTTTTAGTTCAACTTTCTTTTAATAGGCAATAAATTAATTTTCCTCAAGTTGAGTCTGGTTTGCCCATTATGGTATTTGATACTTGATTTTCTAGTCCTTATCTTGATCTGCAAGCTTTTGTTTGTCATTTTCTCCCCCTATCCTCTTGTGGAGGGGGAGTGAGAAAGCAATCATGTGGTATCTGGCAGGCACCCAAGATCAACCCACTACGCTATATCTCTTGAAAGCAGCCCAAATTTACCTTAACTGATATGTCTAGAATTATAAACGTCAAATAAAATTCTGTCTGCAAAATATTAATAAGAGTTTTACTCTTTTATTTAAAAAGTCTGCTGCCTGTCATGTCTCTATTTCAACTAATGAGTTGTGCCTTATCATTTTTGTTAGAAATGGTTGCACATTTTCTGCCGATAGGGAGCTTTACAACCTATATTGAAATTAACTAATATTGCGTGGGATAAAGCAAGTCCTAAAGGAAATCCGTAAGTGGTTGATGACAACCCCTCTATGGCTGTTGTATGATGAATCTGGGGAAAACTGTAATCACATGGTTGTATGTAATGTCGCTGAATGAACCTACATTAAGAAATTTAATTAAGATTGGCAAGCATTTTTATTTGATTACATTTAAGCATTTAACTTTCTACTGGTAGTCTTTCTTTAAAAAAACCCCAAAAAACCAGCAATATCTATAGCTTCATAAACATCCAGAAAATAAGCCAGTGAAATTCTGAAGAAATTTCAAAGTCAAGGAATAGCATTATTTCATTAAATTTTCTAGTGTCCTCTAAAATTCCTATGAACCTTGAATTTTATGGCTTTCCTTATGTTTTTGCTAATGTGGTTGTTTCTTCTCCTGAGGACAATGTTGCTGTGGAAGATATTTTGTATGTATTTGTATACACTCAGCTTTTTTTTTTTTTTGGCACTTTTATAATTCTACAGATATTTCAGTCAGATGTGCAATTTTATTCTTTCAGATGTGCAATTTTATTCTTAAAATTGTGTACACATGAAAACAAGGAAAAAGGCTTATATCGACTGTTCACATTAAAACACAGCCTCCAGGCATATCTTCAATGTGTATTAATCTACTCATGATTACTCCATGTTCCTGTAGCCAATATGCTTATACTAGCTATACTTATTCTTGCACTTTTTCTGTGTAAAAGAAGGACGAAACCAAAGCAGCTTAAAATCTACATACTGGAGAGATTCACCCAATCTGAGTCTACAGGTACCAGCTGCCATTTATTTTAGGTTCTTTTTGAGTAGAAACAGAATGAATGTAATTGAATGCATGAAGACAGAATCATTTTACTGAGCTAAGCACATGATAGCAGGTGCCTGGAAAAATTGCTATGACAGTGTACCAAGGAAGACATGAAAACTGCATTCTCTTATGTAGATTAGAAGGGAGAAAAAATTAATATTATTTCTCTTAGCCAATCTTTTTTTCATTGCTGATTTGCAGGGTATTTTTCCAGGGAATATAAGGCTCAAAAAAAAATGTATTGGCAAGGAGAGGATCAAAATGGATGTTTTCTCAGTAGCAGAACTGTAACATATATTGAATTCCAGGTTAGCAACTGGCAAACATTAAAAGGATTGACTTAGATTGTCTCTTTTGCATTTGAGAACTGATTCAAATCTGCCTAAGCAAATGGGAATAAAAAAATCACTGTTATGTGGTTCAGTTCTTTAAAAAATCCTTTCACATAAGAAACTCAATATAGTTTCCTCAAAGTTTTTAATACATACACTGGAGATAAGCACTGGGACTTCAAAAATTAGGTTGATCACAATGCAAATACAGAGTTTTGGATGCCCATATTTTCATCTGGTTCTCTCATCCAAAAACCTTGGAGCATGATTTTCAAAAGCATAATTTTAGATCATGTCATTTGAAAAAAATTTTAATTTTTCTGTTGAATCTTTTCATTTTGAAAACCACCATTTCCTCTAATTCTAAGCATCCAGATGAAGTGTTGGCCTACAGAAACTATTTTTAGCCTTGCATGACTAACATATATGTTCAGAAAAGACCAAAAGAACAAACAACATCTCTCAAACATTAAGCTAGCATAAGAATAGGTGTGCAAGAAGGTATGTTAATAACCTCAGTATTCCTACTGGTTGCAAAAGCAGTATAAATCTAATTAAATACGTAATTCACCTCTTCAACCACAGTTTTAAAGTTATTTAATAAATCATCATACCCAGTGTTATTTGAAAATATAGATCCTCTCCTAAATCACACATAATAGTGAAATGTTTGTGGCTTGAGAGTGGAGGTGAAGCATGCTATCTCCTCTTGGAAGCCACAGCTCTGCCTCTTTCCTACCCTGGACAAAGAAAGAAGCTGCCCAGCACAGTGCAAAGCTGTGGTCTCTGTGGTAAGTGTAAGAAGAGTTTGGTTGCAGCCAATTCTGTAAGAAGACAATTGTTCTGGTAGGGAGAGAGGGCAGAATTTCACAGGGACTGTGAGAAAGCATCCCCGAATGAGTTTCTGCCTGGACAGTACTACACTGATATTAAGTATTTACTTTCAGAATATGTCTGTTTTTTCAAAATTCCTATGACAGGTCCAGTTATTTTACTTCTTTGTAATCCACATAGTTTCTGGCTACAATTCTCAGTTTATTAGGATATTCATAAACACTGTGACTAGATATATTAAAATTCTGGTGAAATTGTGTCTCTAAGGGAATCAGATGTTTCATCTGAGACATGGACAAGTGATAGAAAAATCAAGGGAAGCTATTCCTTCTCTCCCTGTCCCTGTATTTCCCATCACACTAACACACACATCACTAACACAATTTTTATCCTATAGAAAATTTGAAGGCATTACTATTCTTCTGTTAATGTAAGAAAAGTAAGTTTAAAAAGACATATTATAATACATAATAAACGAGTTTTGTTTTCTTTAATATGACAAAAGCTAAGGTTGCATTGCTAGCAAGTTTTCATTGTATCTGAATAAGCACATTTGGCTTGCAGCTCCTTAGAGATAATTCACTGAAGAAAAGTGAACTTCAATGGCCTCAACAGATGTTTAAATTTCTGCATGTACGGGAACTGAATAAATATTTGCATGAATATGGAGTGTTATAACCAAGGAGTTCTCAGTCAAATTTTGGTCTCCTTACTAATATTGGTAAAGATAAGAGGAATTCTAAATATTCAAAGGCAGAAAAAAAGAACTTTAGCAAATCTAAGAGTTACCTATAACAAATGTGAAGCAACTTTCAGAACTCCTAAGAAACCTGTGGAGCAAGTCACTTCAAGCAACATGAATGGCAGTGCTCATTTTCATGCAGATCATGGTTAGTCTGATTGTGCATCATCCTACAATCCACCCCACAGTGTTGTTTTATGCTATCAGTTATGAAAAGACAGAGTTGTTCAGAAATAAAGACAGGGCTACTGAATTGTCTTTACCAAATTCTCCTCTGCCTCTATCAGACCTGATGTTGTGTTTAACCCCAGTCAACAACTAAGTACCACACAGCTGATCACACAATCCTCACTCCCTCCCCACATTGAAGGGGAGGAGAACAGGAGAACAAAGATAAACTTCCTGTGTTAAGATAAGAATAATTTTATAACTGAAACAAAAAAACAAGCAAAGACCAACTCCAGTTTACTTACTGAACATGATGTTCAGTAAACCACCCCGACACCCCTAAAAAATTTTTTTTTATGGGATCAGTTAGGGTTAGGGTTAGGGTTAGGATATGGAATATCCTTTTGGCCAGTTTGGGTCAGCTGTCCTGGCTGTGCTCCCTCCCAGGTCTTTGTGCAGCTCCTCACTGGCAGAGCACAGGAAACTGAAAATCCTTTACTCAGGGTAAGCACTACCAAGCAACAACTGAACCATTGGTGTTTTATCAACATTATTGAAATACTAAGTTCAAAACACAGCACTGTACCAGCTACTAAGAACAGCACTCCGTCCCAACTGAAAGCAGAACATTTTAAATAGTAAGGAATCCGAATTAAGGGTAAGGCTGTTTTATTTCATTATGTCCAACTATATCTTGTGTATTTAATTTGTTCAACCACTGTCCACAATCTTGGAATTAGATTTTAATACTTTGACAAGAACAGTAGAACAAAAGAGCATTTTACTCTAAGAACAATTGAACAGAACAACACACCCATGGAGAAGTCAATAAAGGATGTAACTTAAGCAAACAAAAGTCATGAAAACATAAGCAGGATGCCAGCTCAGCTCTGCAAGGCTGGCAAAGTAGAAGTTATGCAAAACAATTATATTGTGCTTACTCAAAAGCAGGGGTTGACGAACAGCTATCTAAAAAGGACATCAACCTTTGAAGGTCACTGAAGAAGATCCCCAAAGAACCATATTGTGACTTCCAAGAAGAGGAGGGACTATGTAAAATAAAGTATTACATCAAGGACATTTGGAGAACTGATGAATATGTATGATAGAGCAAATCAATGTGTATGATAAAACTCTGTTCACCCAACACTGCACAGTTGATTAGAGGAAGGATCCTCTGAGTGACCAGTTCATTACAATAAAGAATGTCTGCTTTTTACTACTCAAAACTGGGTTAGAATGTTTCTATCTGGCCAGTTTTGGTATCAAATTCAAGTCTGAATGATGCAATTCTGGATGCAGCTCGAACTCAGACCTCTTGAAATATTTTTAAATTTCATTAATTCCATCACCAGTCATGTCTCAGAGTAATGGACTATGGAACTTCACTACCAGATACTGCCTTAATCCTGGTATTTCATGGGTCTTGAAATGCAGTCCACCAGGTGACGTAATCTTTGATTCTGTCCACAGGGAAGCACAAAGGTGGAACGATTTCTTTAAAAAAATTGTTTATTCAGCACAAGTGGGGTTTTTCCAAATCTGTCCTGGCATACAGCAAACGAAATACTCCAGTTTTAAACAATTACCATTTTTGCCAGCTCTTGTTTTGTATAATACACTCTGGTGACCAAGGACATTTTTCTACAGAAATTGCAAGACTTGAGCAACAAAAGTCTGTGAGTGTTTTGTGAAGCAGGGGTTTCTGAATTTTCTTTGAGAACAGCACATTTTTGATTTGAATGATTACTCAGGCACTCATAGAAAATGAGCTTAATATGTTTCATAGAGACTATATCTTAGCATTCCAGCCCCGGAGAAGTGGCAAAAGCGATGCTGTAGCATGTGTCATCATTTTCTTAATGTAGCTGCTAAAACCAGTATCCATAGGTCCTGATAAGGGATGTCTGAGGTTTTCTCACTAGTCCTTTCTTTCCTTTTTCCATTTCCCTAGACATTTTTGACATTGAGAATTTTTATTCACAAGTTGCCGTTGTCTAGGAGATGGGGGATAAGCCTTTTCAACAGAAACTGTGAAAAAGAGAAAGAGAGAAAATGAGTAAGAAATTGAAATGACAGCTTTGGTGATGGCTTTTTGTTCATCTAGTCAACAGTACTATAGTGCAGCTGAATGAGCAGTTTCCACTGTACCTCAGAAAAAATATGAAGGAGCAATGAGTACGTATTTCTTTCCTCTTTGTAGCGCAGCATACGTCTTTAATGGTGTTTCAGCTTGCTGAAATAAAATTGTTACCAAATGTTCCTTATGATAGAAGTTGTCATTGTCTATGAAGTTTTAAAGTAGTAGTATATATAAAAGTATATCAGCCTTCCATTATACCACAAGTAACCTAAGAGAAAAGTAGCAGTATGAATAGTTCCTATCATGTCTTGCACAATTCAATTTTTATACTTCTTGTATCTGTTCAACTGGATCAATACAGTATAAATCAGCTGTGTACATGCATTTTAAACTGGTTTCCAAATACACCTCCTTGTGTCTCATACTTACATTTTGAAGACTGTATAGAATCATAGAATTGTTTGGACTGAAAAGAACCTTAAAATCATCAAGTTACAACTCCTCTGTGTTGAGTAGGGACAACTTTCACTAGACCAATTTGCTCAGAGCCTGGTCCAACCTAGCCTAGAACACTTCCAGGAATGGGGCATCCACAACTTCTCTGGGAAACACGTTCTGGTCCCTCATTACCCTCATAGTAAAGAATATTTTCCTAATATCTAATATAAACCTAGTCTCTGTCAGTTTGAAGCCACTCCCCCTTGTTCTGTCACTACATGCTCTTGTAAAATGTCCATCTATATCTTTCTTGTAGCCTTCCTTCAGGTACTGGAAGGCAGCAATTAGGGTGCCCACAAGGCTTCTCTTTTCCCAGCCAAATAAACACAATTCTGTGAGCCTTTCCTGACAAGAGAGGTGTTCCATCACTCTAATCAACTCTGTGGCCCTCTTCTGGGCTCACTCCAGCAGGTTCATGTCCTTGTTGTGCTGGTGATCCCAGAGCTGGATGTAGCACTCCAGATGGGGTCTCACCAGAGCAGAGTAGAGGGGCAGAATCACCTCACTCATCCACCAGCACCCCCAAGTCCTTCTCCCCAGGGCTGCTCTTGATCTGCTCATCCCCCAGTCTGTAGCAGGGGTTGCCCTGACCCAGAGGCAGCACTTGGTCTTGTTAAACCTCATGACATTCCCATGAGCCCACGTCTTGAGCTTGTCCAGGACCCTCTGGATGGCATCCTGTCCTTCAAGTGTGTCAACTGCACCACTCATCTTGGTGCACTTGCTAAGGATGCACTTTATCCCTTTGTCTATAACATTAATGAAGATGTTAAATAACACTGATCTCCATATGGATCCCAGAGGAACACCACTTGTCACAGATGCCCATTGGGACTCTGAGCCATTGACCACTACCCTCTGGATGCGACCATCCAACAACTTTCTCATCCATCTAAGAGCCCACTCATCAAATCACTTTCGTTCCAATTTAGCGAGAAGGATGTTGTGGCAGTGTTAAAGGTTTTACAGAAGCCCAGATTAATGACACCTGTACCTTTCCTTTGTCCACTGATGTAGTCACTCCATCATAGAAAGCCACTAGGTTGGACAGGCAGGACTTGCCCTTGGTGAAGCAGTGCTGGTGTCCCAAATCACCTCCCTGTCCTCCATGAGCCTCAGCATGGCTTCTAGCAGGATCTGTTCCAGGATCTTCCCAGGCACAGAGGTTGAGGCTGACAGGTCAGTAGCTCCCAGGGTCATCCTTTCTACCCTTTTTAAAAATGGGTACAGTGTTCTCCCTTTTCCAGTGATCTGGGACTTCACCTGACTGTCATGATTTTTCAAATATCATGGAGAGTAGATTGGCATCTGCATCAGCCAACTCCCTCAGGACTCTAGGATACATTTCATCAGGTTCCATAGACATTCAGGTTCCTCAGGTGGTCATGAAAGTGATCTTTACATACAATGTGAGGGACTTTGTTCCCTCAGTCCCCATCCTGCTGTCCATCCACTTGAGAGGTGTAGGAAGAGACGTTGCCATTGAAGACTGAGGCAAAAAATCTGTTGAGTACCCCAACCTTTTCCTCATCCATTGTTACCAGTTTTCCAGCACTGTTTATCAAGAGGGTGTACACCTTTTTTGACCTTCCTTTTCTGGTTAACACACTTGTAGAAGCCGTTCATGTTATTCTTTGTGTCCCTTTCCAGGTTCAGTTCCAGCTTTACATTAGCCTTTCTCACCCTACCACTACACAACCAAACTTCATCTCCAGGTCACCTGTCCCAGCTTCATCTGTCTATGCATTTGCTTCTTTCCCTTTAGTCTGACCAGCAGATCTGTATTCAGCCATGCTGGGCTCTTGCTTTCCTTCCCGGATTTCTTGCTCTTGGGAATTACTAGCTCTTGTACTCTGTGGAAGACTTTGCTCTAAGGTCTGCTAGCTCTGTTCCAGTCCCTTGTCCCTGAGGACAGTTTCCAAGAGGATCCCACTGACTATCTCCCTGAAGAGCTGAACATCTCCAGCTAGAATTCCTAAATTTCCTAGAGTTCAGGGTCTTAACTTCCTGACCCATATCCCTCAGGACTACGAACTTCACCGATTCATGATCACTGCAGCCCAGGCTGCCTCCAGTCTTGATGTCCCCAAATAGCTCACTTTCACTGGCGACCAACAGATGCAGAAGGTATTCAATATGAGGGACCTAAGTTCAAGTCGTAACGAATACAAATTGCTCACTAATTAAGAAACTGATTTAGATTTACATCTCAGTATTCAGGGATTTCAAGAAATCTTGGACCTTGCATTTGCTTGAAGGCAACGTATAAAACAGTTAAAAATAGCAATATTTTCTACTTTCTATAAACAAAATTTCTTATCAGAGAAAATAAGAAGCTTTGCATATAGTTCTATATATAGCAATTATGTTGTACCTATGCCTGCATTAACCAAGAAATATAATCATACATATCTTTTTAAGGGAAAAAGGGTAGGAAATAGTGAAGAGAAGATACTCTAAATTTTAACACTGGCTATTATCCATATAAGATGCTAGATTCCTGAAAATCCTGAAAAATCTATAATAAAAGTAATTCTGGACACTTATAATGGTTATGAGCAATCTTAGACTATGTGATCATAGATCTTGATTATGTTGCTTAAAACATTGCCTATAAGAGATGAAAACAGGAAGCAAATTGTAATGAAGACCACACAAAGGAGAGAATGGGAGACAATCCCAAATCAATACAATTTCTTTTCACTTGTAGTAAGATTATTTAACTTAGGCAGATACTTCAAACAAACAGTGTGCTCACGTGCAGGCATTATGAAACCACTCATGTTGAAAATGGGATGGGATAGCACAGTAAAATGTGTAATAAACACTGAGACCCACATCCATAAGCTACACTGAGATAAAAGAGCATATGCAAAGCTGCTGCCTGTACTCTGATAGATGCAATTTATTCAAGTTTAAAATTTAGCTCTGTGGGGATACAGAGGGGCATTAGTGCCTTTGTGCTTCTGTTGGTGTATGCTTTGCTTCAGAGGTTTTAAGGAAGAAAACTGTAATCTTGGGGAAAGCTTCTAACTATTTCTGGCTGCTTTCATTGACAGAAACAAAAACCAGTGCTTGCTTTTTAGTTCTACATCATACCTGATCAGGCATGAATTTCACATTTACTTTATGACACCTACTATATACAATACTGTGAACAGTATATGAGGTGATGAAGGCTGGGACAATGTCCTCCTTATAAAAATACACACACACCACTTGCATGTATGTTTGGCCAAGGTACTGGATTTTATTCTGACTGTCTCAAAGGAATTGTACTTTTGTAAATGATTTTATAAAAAATGATCATTTTATGTAAAATGTAAGCTCTGATTTCTTCTGGCTTTAAGAAAGGTATTAAAATACACAAGAATTTTCCATTCAGTTAACAGTACAAATCAGCAGAGTTGGCACAGGCCAAAAAGAAATCCAAAAGCAAAAAGCCCTAATCTGTCTACAAAAAAAAAAGGATATATTGTCTGCTTAGAAATTCTACTAAAGTAATTTTTCTTTTTTGTTCTTCTTTTCTTTTCTTACTACCTTTTAGGATGATCCCTTGGGATTTGGTGGAAAAGTGAGTTTTGATATGTGAGAAATAGCTATCTGCTAGAGATTTACAATGTTCTTGAAAAAATACCATAACCTTATTCAATGGACAGGGAAATGGAGGCAAAGCAAGCTGGTAGCTCACCCAGCAGAGCAGTAACAGGAATAAAAGTGGGCATACCCAAATCCTACCAGCTAGGACACTTTCTTGTCATTTGTAGTGACACACAGTCATGCATTTTCCACTTCATTTTTCCCTTTAGATAAATTACTATTTCTACTGTTATCCCTTGAACCATTTTCACAGTGTTATGGTCTTTACCCTCCTCTTAATACACCAATGTCATTCTCTGTAGAGCTGCATCCCAGCTAAACATGCTATGGGATGTCTTGTTATGAGCACATTGGAACCTGTACATTTAATTTACAGCTTCAATATTCTTTGAATGCAAACTTTTATAGTGAATGAATATTGTAATTGATCCATTGTGAACAAAATGCTTGAATTTAGTTCACTCCTGCTACAAAGCCTTGCCTTGAGATTTCAGGCTCTGGAATGAATAGATAGGTAAAAAAGGATTTAAGAACATTATAATGAGCAGATCAATAATACGTGCATTCAAAATGAGTACAAGGTGATAAATTCTGTGCAACTGAAACCTGGTATGCTGCTTCAGCTGCAGGGTAATACAGATTCTTCTCGGATTCTCTATTATGTCTTCTCTACATGAAACACAGATGTGGAAGGAGGTGGTGGGTGTGAAGGTTTGGTGACCTACTATTTGTACAACACCACACCCTCTGGAAAAATTAAGCAAGTTGTAACCAAAGTATCTAATCAAAATGCAAATCAACTACTTATTTAAGTATTCCCACTGTATCAGACCTACAGAATCATGAGATTGCCTGTTAGCCTACCCACTTTTACTTTTTAGGAGAAATTGTCCTCAAAATGAAGGTCTGCTCAACCCATAAAATCACAGGCATTCCCATGCTGATAAAGGGACTTGCTGTTTTCCCCATGCCTAAGAACCCAGAAACATAGAATTAAATTAAATAGCTTTATCAGCTAGTGACCTTTCCAGCTCCTCCTATAAATTTCATCCATCTCTACAGGAATGAATGCGAAATAACTTTCAGCCCCTATCTTCCCCTTCTAAAATTATTCTTTCTGCCCCTCTTCACAGCCCATTAAAACTGAGCTTTGAGAACTAAACCTTATTTTTTCAAAAGCTATTGAAAAGTTTATTTTAAGATATCATTGGAAAGGAAGAAGACAGAAAGAAAAAAACCCAAAACACTCCAGTTCTAAAAAAAAAACACTAAAGAGTGCTTATGAGATATGACTTGCGTTTGAAATTAAAAGCTCTTGGGAGACCACCCATTTTAGCTCTGTGAGACTTCCCATGGTGGAGCTTTAGATTAAAGCTTTTAATGAAGCTCAGCTGTAGAACTCACAAAATCCAGGTCTATTATTGTCGTTTTGATGAATTACCATTCATTTCATCTGATAGAAAAACAGCGAAGAACACTGGATTAACAGTAGCTACGAGAGGCCAATGCAATTTCAGCACTAATTTGCACAGCATGGAAGTTCCACCCCATCACATTTTCTGGTTCCATCTCTCTAATAGGTGTGATGTCCCTGGCTTCTCTTTTTGGCAGCTGCTGGGAAGTATCAAATCTCTCTAAGTAGGTAATGGCTGCTACATGGGCAGTAATGGTTTCTATTTCCATTATTGCTTCTTTAAGACAGAAAAAGAGATAAACTTAAAAGCTAGTTTTTATTTTATTACAGTGCTTGTGCATTTCTAACATTATGGTTGTCTGATGTTCCTCCAACCAAGCATCAGCTCAGGGGGGAACAAACTTCACTTGAAACAAATCTAACTTATCAAATTTCTTTAGTCTTATCTTGAAAGATCACAAATGACTTCATAAATTGAGAACATATAATACCTCCTTACCTCTCAATTCTGGAAAAAAAATTTTAAAAAGCCAAGAATCGTAACAAGCAATTGGATATGTTTTATTTGTTGGAAACTGAAAAGACAGGCTAGGTAGGTAACATACTCAGTGGCCTGGAAAATTGGCATGCTCTTCTAAGACTGTACAGGGTCTGGCTGGTTTTGAGTTAGCATAAACTGTCTTCATAGCAACTCCTGTGGTGGTGTGGGTTGGATTTGTGCTTAAATCAGTATTCATAAACCAGTACTTTGACCACTGTTAAGCAGTGTTTACACAGCTTCAGTGGTTTCTCCTTTCCCATTTTGCGCCCCCATCCCTCCACAGAGAGTAAACAGGGTGTCAGAATGAAGCTGAGAGTTGACTGGGACAGCTCTCACAAATTTTTTGAAGTGAAATTCCATAGCATATAAGATCATTGTTAGCATTAAAACTGGGTTGCAGGGAGAAAGGTATGGATCTCCTTGGCTTCCAAGGTGGCCATTATGTGGAGACTGGCTGGGCATCAGTCTGCTTGTGGGAGATGGCAAATGATGAGATTCCATTGTGCAGCTTTTTCCCCCTCTCTTTCACCTATTAAACTGTCTTTATCTTGATCCATGACTTTCAGTCTTTCTGTTCTCTCCCCTGTCCTACTTGGCTGGGCTGGAGGAAGGAGCAATGAATTCCTGTGTGTGCTTTGCTGCTGGCTGGGGCCAACTTATCACAAAAAGAAAGGAGGCAGAAAAAAGGGAAAAATATTCCTTTTGTAGAAACAGTCAGTTTCAGCTTAATGGGGACAAGTTCAGAGTGGTACAGATTAAATCCTGTATAGCAAAGTAGACAAATACATCAAATGAAAATCACCACAAAAGGAATTTCATTTGCCTGGAATTTTATTTCAATGAGAAAAAAATACCACAAAAACCAATCAAAACAAACCAAAACAAAAACCTAAAACTGAAACATCAAAATTTATGGTTACTACATACTTAGGAGAAAATTATTTTGTCCTTTACCAAAATATCTCTGGTTTTTTGTAATTCTGGTCTTACAATGTGCAAAGATTTATATTTGAAGTCCAAATCCAAGCAAAGGTTTTGATTGCTCTGTCTTTTTACTGCTATTGTTGATAGTAATGTTTTTAGAACATGTTGTTCATTGAACTTTGGAAGAAAGCCAGCACAGAATTTGCTTTGAAATTAGCGCAACCTAAAATGAACAGCAAGCAAGTTTTATATTGGCTTACTTTAGTTTCATCTGCATTGGGCTTAAGTTATTAGCAGTTATTTGCAACACTTTTAAGTAGTCAAAACCTTTATGGTCTTAACAAAAAAATTTCAGAAGAAATGTTTTTTATTTACAAATGTATTTTTTTTACTTCTACTCCTTGATTTTCCAGCTTAACTGTGCTATATTTCACTCAGTGTCTTCCTAACTGGCCTCGCTGTCACTTAAAAGTGAACTAAACCTCAGACGAGTCTTTCGTTCTTGATATAGACAGAATGTCAATGTCAAGCAGTCATGTAATTTAGGAAGTAAGTTTAAACTCAGCTGCACTAACACCAGTGTGGCAAAATTACCAGTGATCATTATTCCAAACCACAAAAATTCCCAGTTCAAACTCATGCTAGCTCATCTTCAATATGAATGTATTCATCTTCAGCATGCTCAATGGGATCCCAGCTGATTCTGTGTCCTTTCCATCCAAGGCTTTTCAGAATGTGGCTACTTTGTTTTTGCCTTCTTCTCTCTATCTAAAATCCTAAATATTCAATAGTGTCAGTTTCACCTGCTGGTACCACAGTACTTCATAGGGAACTTCTATGTGTTTTTCTAAGAGGTTTTAGAACTTCAAAGGTGTTTAACCCAGTCATCATATCTTCACTAATTCATGGTGTTTAAGAGAATTTCTCTTCCCTTAAATTCTTCCAGTACGCAAGATGTAATTCTCCAAGAGTGTCTCAGAGGTCTACATCTTATTGAAAACCTTCCATACAGGAAATAGCAGAGTGAAAAATGTTGTCATACTCCACTGCACAAAATTAAAGAGGAACTGAAGGATATATTGGGAAAGATTAATTTCTTGGTTATGAATGAAAACATAATATACTGAGATATCACAATCATGGCTGCATACCAAAGCACATCTTCATATTAATCTTCCAAAGAGCATTCAAAATTAATTAGAAGTTCAAGCACTCCCATTCCTTCTGGAACATAAATGTTTTATTTCAGCTGTAACCAGGAAGATAATCAGCTCAAGCATTTGAAGGGAAATTATGTTTCGAGATGACAGTGCTCAGAAGCCCCAGTGCCTTGACACTGCTGAAGCAGAACAAAATTTTTCCTCTCACATGGCAGCCTGGATGAAAGCCATTCCTAGAAAGAAGTGCATTTTGAACTAGCTCAGTGTGAATGTCTGGCCTTAAACATCATTCATGTTCGTGTTAAAGTTCTGGCACATGAAAAATTTTTGTTTCTAGCTTTTTGTCAAAAAAAGTGGTTGATGCTCAGCTGCTTTATTTTATTTTATTTTATTTCTCTAGTCATATCCTGCAGTTTTAGGGAAGCTTTTCTGAAATCGAAGCCTTCAAAGTCTAATTACAAGGAAACAGGAACACTTTTCACACTTTTTACTTCAACTATTTGCTTATCCACGCACACAATAACTTAATCTGCTTAACTCATGTAGGTCAGATACTAATGTGGGCAAGACATAACATAGGATTAACCCTTTTTATGAGTGTGTGACTAGTGATTAACCCTTTTTATGAGTGTGTGACTAGTGCAGAATTGTCACTGTCAGCTACTGACTTCAATGCTGCTGGAGTGGCGTGGAGAAGCTCAGGCTGCACCCTCAGTTAATTTGACCAGTGGAACACCCAATGTTATAATTTTTTAGGCCTCAGTGAAGGAATTGCTGAAAAATAACTTAAAATATACTTATTTTAGAATGACATTTATAAGAATACAGCTTTTACTATGTGTCAGATTTCCAGCTCTCTTGAGTAAAAGTAAAATTGAAGTGACAGGAAATTGCATAGGGAAAGGTTTACTTGTGGAGTTGTGCATATACCCTTATTTCCAGTGGTGAAGAGAAAACCTGTAACTATAGCTTCACTGCTGGAACTTCAGCACTGCTGCCTTGGCCAGCATTTCAGATTGCTAGTGGATGGGAGTAGGGAAATCACTGGAAAGAGGAAAGAAAAAAGAAGGGAGTGGTGTGTTCCCCCAGCATCTTAGAATTCTTGGGAACCAGCATCTAATCTGTGTGTCTTGTGTCTCTTCCTCTTGTTCTTTTATGTATTAATTTATTGATGGATATGATTCTGAAGGCTTTAGCCATTTGAGAGGGAAGAAAAAGGAATGGCATAGAGTTTCACATATCAAGTTAAGAATAATAATTAACAGTATTAATTTTTTTTAATAGTATGTATGACTATCAATTTCAGAGTTTAGAACTTCACAAAATGCACAATTCAATCTTGTGAAACCTCTTCCAGCAGGCTTCTGGGGTGATAAAAGACAGGACCTTGGATTACAATTTGAATTAGTTTCGACTTCCAGCTGTACCCTTTCAATGCCTGCAATGTAGACACCGTGAAGGACTATTTCCTAATCCATGAATAGAAGTAATGATATTGGCTATCAAAAATAACCACAGAAGAACTGAGTCACATAAATTACTATTAATATGGGGAGAGTTCAAAGCAGGTAGAAAATAGGCATTTTGCTGCTATTCTTATTGTCACCTTCAATGGCTGTTAAGCACAGTACTTCCAAGTGTTCAGGTGTTCAAAGCAGCATGAAACACATTGGTTTATGAGCATCAGGTCCTGACAGCATCAAGGACATCACTCAGCCATATCTTGGTCCTGTGACAAGCAAGAGTCTCTGATCCCACAGCTGGTTCAGCAAGCAGAATCTGCAAAAACCTTCATAGTGAGGAATCAGGAGTTTGCCTTGCCTGACCTGCAACCCTAATTCATTTCAGAAGAGACTGGGGACCTTGAATGTTGAATGTTTTTGTTCAGTGACAGAATACCTACTTGATCACTGAAGTCCTCTATTTCAAAATGGTTGCTAACTAGAAACACATATATTCCTCTTGAGTTTCATTAGTCTGAAGCAAATATACATTCACTTGACTACTAAAGAGCCCGACTCCAGTCATTAGCTTCTGCCTTATGTTTGCCTTCTGTGGTACTGGGAGCTGCTAAGCTCCCAGCTGCTGTGCAGCAGCACAGCACTCTGTCTCGCTCTACCTCTCTCTTGTTTCCAGAGCTGGAGGGAAGGTGCAAAGCTCTGCAGCTCTGTGCTGGGTCTGGCTGGGATGGAGTTAGTTCATCACATTAGCCCATATGGCGCAGTGGTTTGGATTTGTGACTAGAACAGTGATGATAACACACCAATCTTTTAGCTGCTGCTAAGCCGTGTTTGCACAGAATCAAGGCCTTTTTTTCTTCCATTCTATAAGTGTGGATCAGGCGTCCACAAGCATCTGTGAAGGCACACAGCCACAGCAGCTGACACAAACTGACCAGAGTGATACTGCATACCTTGAAGTGTCTGCTCAGCAATGAAAATTCAATGAAAGGAGAAGGAAGAGATGATGCTTGGTGCTATGGAGTCAGTCTTCCCAAGCAGCCTTTATGTCTGGCTTCTCAGGAAGCAGTCAGAGTCTACCTGTCAATGGGAATAGTGAATTAACTCCTAATTTGCCTTCCTGTGTGTGTAGCTTTGTTTCACTTTCTAAACTGTCAATCTAAGCCCACAAGTTATCTCACTTTTGTGTTTCTGGTTGTCTCTTCAATCTGTGAGTAAGTGAGCTACTGTTGGGGGAGGTAGCAGGTGGATGGAGTCATCCCCCCACAACCTGAAAGAATACATTATAAATATATACTTCTGTACTCACACCCTGCCTATTCTGCCTGCCTCATTTCTGAAGGTTCAGGTCTCCAAATAGCCCTTTCTATTCATGGGACATATTCATACAGTGCAACAGGAGAAATCAGCCCATGCAATTCAGATCAGGGAAGCTTTCCATCCCATTGTGATGTAAAATACATGCAACCAACTTTTCTTCACTTGAAAAATCAACTCAAGCAGCAGCTTAGCTCTAAGAACAGTAAATGAATGTGTACTTCTAGCAGACAAGTGGTAACTCAGAAGCAGACCTATGAAACCTTTGTTTAGTGGCTTATTTCTCACAAAAGAAAAGAAAAAGTGGTAAAAGAACTTTCAGTTCTGTCTGTCTAAACCTTCTGATTCTGTCTGTCTAAACCCTACTATCACCATCTATCTCCTATCATGTCCCCATGTAGCTCTGATTTTTTATAACATAGTATAGCTTTAAGGGTATAATTCCTACAAACTCATTTCACTCAGTCATTATTAAATATTCTTAAAATGGAAGATTAGTTCTTAAAAAAGGAAGCCTACTGAAACAGGATCTCACTTCACACTAACTACTGTATGGGCCCTAGTACAAGACTGAAATTTGTGAGGAGGGCTCTTACTAGAAGCAACAGTACAAATATTGGCAGAAGAAAATGCGATACCAAATTTCTTCATAATTTTTGCTAAGACATGTAGTCATTGTAAAAAGTTGTTAGAAATTGGTCCGTTTGATACAATAGTGGTGACCCAAATTTTACGTTTTTTTAAATAGCGTACTGATTTTGACTGGGATAGCTAACCTTCTTCATGGTAGTTTGCATGGTGCTATATTTAGGATATGCGATCAAAAGTGTGTTGATAACATGCTGCTGAGCACTGCTTATGTAGCATCAAGACCTTTTCTGTCTCTCCTGCTGCCCCTGCAGCGTCTGGAGTGGGATGGGCAAGGAGTTGGTAGGGGACACAGCCAGGAGAGTTTGTCCAAATGAATGAAAGAGGTGTTTCACGTCATGAGATGTTGTACTGAGTGATAAAAGCTGGGGGTGAAGAGGGACAAAGGGGTGATATTTGGAGAAATTGTGGTTTGTTTCCAAGTAACCACTATTCTTGATGAGCCCCTGCTTTCCGGAGCATGCTTTGCTTGCCTGCTCAGATTTTTCTTTACCCACTAGTTTTCTCACTTTTATCCTTCCAATTCTCTGCCTTCCTGCTGCATGGGAGTGACCAAGATGCTGTGTGGGACTGAACTGCCTACTAGGGTTAAATCACAACAAATAATGGTTGTTTCACATGTGAGACACATATAATCCCCAAAACCTGAAGAATTTATCCAAAAATGTCTCCTTTTCTTACACTCTACTGTCTTCTGTGTTGCCACATGCCTCAGAATCTAACTACAGACTAAAAAATTTAGAAAGCTGGTCTCAGCTGGAAGACTTTTATTTTTATATCTTGAGCTATGTCCAGAGAAGGAAAGATAATTAATCATTAATCTCCTTTAATCTGGTCACTTTCCTAAAAGTATCCACCAAAGTATCATACCAAAAATTTTTGCTACATCAGTTCAGTGGAAGTTCATGTTACGTTGATAGTCTCTATGCCCTTTACAAAGAATTTTCCAGGATAACATCTCCCAGGCTTCATGTATAAATATATTGATTTGCATATGACTACGTTACATTTGAGCATTGACTTTACTGCATTTGAATACAAATATTCTATAATGAGCATGCTCAATTTTTTTGTCAGATCATAGAGCAATAAAATAGAAAACCTTCAAAAAGTCAACCTTGTTAAAAGTCCTATACAAAATGTACAAATTTCAAAGAAAGAATGAAGAATTTAGAACATTATTTTTTTATAAAACATGTTTGACTACCATCAGTTATACTCCTTTTGTCTTTTACATGAATAGTATATCACCTAGTCTGTTGTTTTACTTGGCTAACAACCCTGTAGAAAATCAGATAATTTTCTAAAATCAAAAAAGGTGTGTTTATTTATTGCTTGGGCAAAGAGTGGCGCAAATGGGGGAGGAAGTGTTCTAAATCCAGTAACAGCTTCTGCTCATGTCTAGACATAACTGAAACACAATGAGAGATGGATAAGAAGGTTGAGCAGTTTTCAATTTCTTGGAAGGAGTTGTTACATGTTTGTGCTAGTAAAACTAATATCAGAATGTAGAAATGTAAGAATGACATTTCAGAAATAGTGACTTGAGCTTTATCATAGGAGAAATCATAACATCTCCTTCCTTTAATAGCATATCTGCCTCTAACTTATCCTGGCAATAAATCTGATGCTAATCCAACCATCTTGTTGAATGACAAAGATGGGTCAAAGTACAGTTGCTTTTCAAATATGTTTTCAGTTATGCTGATACAAACATTAAAAACCCTTGATGAGTTCCTTGATCTGTCTAAACATGCAGTCCTATAAAAATTAAATCGGCACAACTGAGAGGGTGTAAAGAAACATGAAAACAGAGAAAAGACAGAACTGTTTGAACTGGCCTTGACTGCAAGGAAAGAATTCTCTGTAATGATATTCAATGCGACCAACAGGAATTGATTAATTTTTTCCCCCCTCAACTGAACCCAGAGTTGATTTCAATTAGAATTCATAGACCGTGGCAATAGTGTTATCATCACTGCAAAATCACATAACAAAGGGCATAAGTTAGTCAAACTAAGATTAAAAGTTTTCTATCGTTTCAAGAAGGTTACTCTAATTAGAGTGTATTAGAGTGTATTACTTGGAGGCTATTAGATTAAATTACACATTCACATTCCTTTTAAAGTTGGTGGGATTTCTAGATTGAAAGAAGATATTAGATTCAATGGTAACAAAGCAATATTAACTATGGAGTAGTTAGGTAAGAAAAGTAAACAAAATGGTTATTATGTCATATATTCATTTCTTTGTGACAATCAAGACAAAATTTAAAAGAATTTATCTCTGGAAGAGCTTCCTATTTTGATCAAATCTATACTGCCTCTATAATATTAATTCCTTAAAAACACAGAATAAACCTCTCTAGAAAAGTAATTACTGAAAATTTTCCGGCTAAGTAAAGACATTGGCATGACAGATTATTTTCACAACTTTATTATCTCCAGGCTATAAAAAGTAGAATATGTTAGCCATTTATTCAGTACCACAGGTCAAAAAAGCCCAAATCAGAAAAGTTTATTAGGAAAAAAATAATGGTGAGAAAAAAAGGCATTTTCAGAGGGAGACTAACAATATTCTTCCCAGTTTAAAATATTAAGAATATAAAGGATATATAAAAACATCCCTACCCTTCTCTCAATTCCTTTTGCATGTAGAATCACAGACTGAAGACAATTTGTATGCCATGTTCTTTAGTTTGGAGGCTGCTGTGATTTTGTTTGTTTGCTTGTTTGGTTAGTTTGTTTTGCTTTGTTTTGCATTTTACTTTGAATCCTTAATCAATACTCAATTAATTGTTTGTTTGTGATTCTAAGAATCACAAATACAGTTTGTTTTGTTTTATTTCAAGAAATCCTTCATTGCCAATTCCTCAAAAAGATAAACTGAGCTTTTTGTAGTCTCAGGGGTATTAAGTATAAAACAAAATACTAACAGGAAATACATTTGCAATCTCACATTGAATGTTGCATTTTATGGAGATATTCCCTACTGATGAGTAAGAGTTTACTGAAAATATGCTTATGCAGTACCTGGAAGTTTGGTTTTGATCAAACAATGTCATAGTCAAGTCTATGTCTCAACAAGAATGCAGATCAGGCTTATTAACCAATTATTTAACTGGCATTTCTCTGGAAAAAAAAAAAAAAAAAGCAGAATAAATAATCTCAGTAGTGCTCACAGCAAGTGAAACAATCGAATGACAATAAGGAAAGAACTATTGCAGAAAGTACTCAAATTAAAATGATGGGAAATGAATTATTTATTATATACTGTTTTGAAAATACTCTTTCCGTGATAGACAGACCAATTCTACTCCTAAAACCTAGCATTAGCAATTCTCTGTTTAGTTAATAGAAGCTATCATTCATGTTGACAGTTAGTATGGTACTATTTTGGTTGCAGTTCTCAGTGGAACCATTTTCAAAATAACTTACTGCATGACACTGAAGTAAACATTAACTGAGTACCTTAACACTACATACCAAAGCAAAAAGATAGGAAGGACTTTTTTACTGGCATAGACAAGAGAGACCCAGGCCAATTTGGGAAATGTTGCTGGAAGATTAGCAAGAATTCTGTGTTTCCTTGAAAAAAAAGCAAAAAAAAAAGCTACTTGTTTCAGTGTGGCAATGTTTGGAAACAAGTTCTAGAGGCATGCAGCACTGTTCATCACATTAAGTGTCCACAGAGAGAAAAAAAGGGCTTTGCATTCAGAAACTGGAAAGTATTTTGGCTTACTGTTCCTTTTCCCCAAATCCACTGCAAAGTCACCTATTTTGTTTTACAGTTACTTTTCCAAGTCTCAGGGCATGTTTGATTTTAGAAATAGACAAAACGGAAAAGGATAATAGTGTTCCTCAGATTTGAAGCTATGTGTTTCCTTACATCACTGGAGGCCAGTGGTGTACTAATGACTGCAACAGTCATTACTGGTGTTTAGTGGCATCTGAGGGTCCATACTGGGTCCACTCGTGCCTAATATCTTAAACAATGGACTGAATGATGGGACAGCATGTACGCTCAGCTAGTCTGCAGGTGGCATAAGACTGGGAGAAGCAGTGATACCTTGGAGCATTGTGCTGCCATGCAGAGAGGGTGACAGGCTGGAGGGATGCACTGACAGGAGACCCATGAACCTCATCAAAGAGAACTGTGAAATCTTGCACCAGGGGATGAACAGCCCCACATGCTGAGGGACAGCCACCTGGAAAGCAACTGGGCAGAAAATGCCCTGGGCTTCCCAGTTGAACATGAATCACTGATGTGCCTTTGCAGCAAAGGTTACTCATATCTTGGCCTTCATTAGACAATAAAGAGCCAGCAGATCAAGAAAGGCGATCTACTCCCTCTGCTTAGCACTGCTGAGGCCACACTTGGAGTACTGTGTCCAGCTCTGGGCTCTGCAGTACAAGAGAAACATGGATGTGTTAGACAAATTCCAGAACAAAACAACGAAGATGTTCCGGAGACTGGATCATTTCACCTGTGAGGAAAAGCTGAAACACCTGGAACCGTTCAGCCTGGACAAAGCAAGGCTCAACAGTAAGGTTACTGATTTTGCTAAACACCTGAAGAGAGGGTGTAAAGAAGACAGAAACAGATTGTTTTCAGTGGTGACAGGACCAGAGAAAATGAGCGCACAGGAGGTTCCCTATGAATGTCAGAAAACATTTCTTGTCTGTGAGCGTTACTAAGTACTTCCACAGGTTGCTCAGGGAGACTGTGCAGTGTCCCTCTTTGGAGAACTTCAAAAGCTCTCCAGGACACTGACTCCCTGTGGCCCTGCTTCACTGGGGATATTTGACTAAATGATGTGCAGAGGTCTCTTCTAACCTCAACCATTCTGTGATTCTGTGATTTTCTGACTGTTTCTGTAGCTCTAGGATAGATAAATTCTATTACTCTCAAATAATTTTAGGTGATTAGCATAGTGGTGATTTAATATTGGATGTTTGTTCCTCTGCAAGATGTTCTTGAAAATAAGACCAAATAGAAGTCAAAGAAAGATATAATTAAGTTAATTGTGTCTGAGGCTTTTAAAAAGGACACAATCCATTTCTCTTCATTGAAACAACTGAATACCAGAAGACATTAAATATCTGCTATTTCACTTCTTTCTAGCAAATTCATTAATATCCTGAACTACACGGGAAATTTTAAATAGCATCTTCTCCCAATATAGTTTTGCAGTTCTTGTCACCTTACCAAAAAGACTGCTGAACACATTGACCAGTTGCAATATATTCACTGTGATGCTGACTATTCCAGTTCTCTATTTTTTTTTTACTAGATTGCACAAAATATCAACATTAAAAACAGTTCAAAAGTCTAAGGCTGCATTCAAAACCAGCTAGTATAGGTCATTCTTTGTGGCCTGACTTTCTATGAAAATTTGCAAGGCTTTATGGGGTCAAATTTTTGTAGTGAAGAGTCTAATAGACTACACAATAATAATACATTTGGATAAGTAATTTTGTATCGTGGCAGATAATGAATAGCTTAGGATGTCTCAAATACCAGTAGCAATTGCAGGATAAAGATGTTATCTTCTGTTTCTAGGATTTTCAGGAGATTGACAGTTAAATAGTTCATCCTACAGATGTGGTGAAAAAGAAAAAACATGCCCTCAAATTTTCTTCCTGAATAAACACAAATGTAAGCAAAACCAATAAAGAACCACGAGCCACTCAAGTAAAGTTACTGAGAAGTCAAATTACTTGAGAAGAGTTAATCATTCAGAATGGAACAGGACATATGAATGGACATGATGAACATTTTTTCTTTTAGGGTAGTCATTTTGAAGATCCATAAAATTTTACTATGTATAAAAGAAGTATTTCCTTTTTTTTTTTTCTTTCACAGCAATGAGAATACATTGTGTAGAAAAAATGGACACATTAGAAGACAAATCAGGAAATCAGTCTGATTTTTTGCCACAAAATTATTATGCAGCCCTAAGTGGTTCTGGTTTTGACAATTTTTTTCACAGTAACTAGTATGGGGCTATGATTCAGATTTACGCTGAAAATAGTGTTGACAATAAAGAAATGCTTTTGTTACTGCTGAGCAGCACTTGCATAGTGTCAAGGCCTTTCCTGCTTCTGCTATTACTCCTCCAGCAAGGAGGACGGGGCTGCACAGAGAGTGGGGAGCGGAAACAGCCAGGGCAGCTGATCTCAACTGACCAAAGCGTTATTCTGGGCCCTACAGCCTAGTGGTCAGTGCATAGAGCTGGGGGAAGAAGAAGGAATTGGAATGTTTAGAGTGACGTTGTTTGCCTTCCCAAGTAACCATTCAGCACGATGGAGCCCTGCTTTCCAGGGAATTGCTGAATATGTGTGCCTGCCCATGGGAAATAGTGAATGAACTTTGTTTTGCTTGGATTGTGTGAGCAGCTTTTTCTCTAGCTATTAAAGTTTTTTTTATCTCAGCCCATGATTTTTCACATTTTCACTCTTCCAATTCTCTCCTCCATTCCACCACGGTGGGAGTGAGCAAGTGGCTGTGTGGGGCTTAGTCAGTGGCTGGGGTTAAACCACAATATGAATGAAAAAAACAGATTACACTTTTGCCTGAGAGTATTATACTAGGCAACTGATTTTACAAAAATTCAAAATGTCATCCTGATACAATAAAAGAAAATACCATAGTGAAAATCCTTTTCAGTAGCTATTTCTATAAGAATTGTAATGTTTATGTGACAAATCTTTCCATTCTACTGAGTAGTTGCTAACATTTTTCTGAGTATCACATCCACAGTTAAGAAAGAAGTGAGCCAAAATTGTCTAGAAAGGAAATACAGAAAGAATCAGGGGTACAGTTTAGTAAAAGAAAAGCTTGACTTTGCAGGAGAGACTAAACTACCAGAGTTTTCAGCAAGACAGGAAAATACCAGCAAGAATTTTAGCAGCTTGCATGGACTTAAAGGATTAATGAAGCTCCATCACCCTGCCTTTGGTGAATAAGTCAAACTGTGGTTGTAGAAAAAGGAGATTTATAAAGTTTTACTTAATACTACTTTGCTGGGAAGCACTTGGTTAGTTTGAAGACGAAATCTATGGAATTGCACCACAAGGGCGTGGGACTTTTCTTGCTCTCTCCAAGACCAGATCAGGTAAATAACTGCCAGGACAAAAGGAAGCATGGTCCTTTTAAGATAGAGATGTGGTGCAGATGACCTTTGGAAATCCCTTTTACTTTTTTTCCTCTACAAAGCCATGCTTCTACTTCATTATGCTATCACTTCAGTATCAGAAATTCTAACAGAGTTTAAAAAAAAGTTTAAAAGGGACCTTGCAATACAAAAATACCACTTTTCCTAGTTTTGACCCAAACTGGAATCTGTGTGACAAAATCCCTGTCACAAACTTATTGAATATCAAACTTAAAATGCATTCCTTCTCCCTGTTGTGGTTTGACATTGGCATGACAGCCACTCACTCACTCTCCCCTGCCACAGCTGGGCAGAGGAGAGAGAAATAAAATTATACAAAGGGGTTGTGGGTCGAGATAATGACCGGGAGGAAATACTCCAAGGGGAAAACAGGCTCAACTTAGAGTTACAAAGAGAATCTATTACTTACAGAGACAGAGGAGAATAATGAGAAGTAAAATCAGCCTTTAAAGACACCTTTATCCCCCAACCCTTCCCTCCTTCCCACCGACAGCGCACGGAGACAGGCTGTGGGGGTTTGAGTCAGTTCATCACCAAGATCTTCTGCCGCTGCTCAGGGAGAGGAGTCCTTTCCCTGCTGCACTGTGAGGTCCACAACCTGCTTCACCATGATCTTCACCATGGTCTTCACCATGGCCTGCAGAGGATTCTTGGATCCAGCGCCTGGATCACCTCCTCCCTCCTTCTCCACTGAACTTGGTGTCTTCATTTGGTTTCCCTCACATGCTCTCACCTCCTCCTCCTTCTCTGGCTGGGAAAAAACTGTGTCACCTTGTTTTGCTTTCTTCTTAAATATGTTATCACAGAGGCATTACCATCATTTCTAATAGGCCCAGGCTTGACCAACGGCATGTCCATCTTCAGAGTCATGAGGGATTGGCTCTGCTGGACATGGTGGAAGCTTCTAGAAGCCCCCCTGCCCCGCTACTAAGAACCAGGCCAAGTAAAACCAACACATCCTCCTGGCAGCTAGAACCTTGTACCCTCCAAGTGGGTAAAAATTCCTAGCTCTTGCTGACAGGAATCTGCTTGAGTGTCTCTAAGTGTCTTCAGTTATAGGTCAGTAGCTGCCCAGGTCTTGCAAGCAGAAGCATAGAAACAGTAGGTCTATACAGTTCATTGCACACAAAAACATGCAGGTTTTGTTCTGTTTAGTTTTATTCTCCTCAATAACTCCAAAACGAACCCACCTTTTAATGAACAGTTACCAGGTGAGACATTGATTTATTTTATGTGCTGTTACAATTCTTATGTCCCCTCTGACTGTTGCAGGTGGAGTGGGAGCTTCAGACAAAGTTTATTAGAGAAGTCCTCCCACTGAGTCACAAGGTGCCGAAATGACTGTCTTTGTTTTCTAAACACCTTCTCAGAGAGGAGACTGGGTGCAAGCTGCATCCAATCTTAACCCCAGACATTGTCAATGGTTTAAGTCCAAGGAATTATGGAGGTGTGAGGAGCATTTGTACAACTTTGTCCTTCAGGATTAAGGATGCCCAATACAGAAGTTAAAACTACTAGTATAGTATAGTAAGTACAGTGTGGTATAGTATAGTATAGTATAATATAGTATAGTATAGTATAGTATAGTATAGTATAGTATAGTAATGTAGTATACTGTGTCAAAGCAATTACATTAAAGCAATCATATTAAAGACAGCAAAAAAACCCCAACCCCCAAATTTTAAGTAGAAATTTATGTTACTCACTCACACCAAAGACCACAGACAAATCTCTTTCCCTCAGCCTTGACAAGTAACCTTGAGGGGCTTCCTCATCCAAGGGAAGAATCTCCACACACACTTCAAGAAGGGCTATGTTAGAAGAATCTAAAATTTGAAAGTGGAAATAGACTTTTGGAGTATAAAATTGTTGACTGACAGTCATATGTCTTCATGCCGGCTGTGCCAAATTAGCATTTTTAGATAAGGATGCTTTACAGTATCTGCCCCATCTTCACCTCACTATCAAGATGTCTAGCTTTGGAGTTGATGAGTCAGACTGGTTTTAGCATAACTCAGCACCAAAAGCAGCATGCCACCCCCTCCAGGCTGACTACTGATAGCTGTGAAATAGGACATTTTTTGAGGTGTTTTGCTCCACTCCAGGCAAAGCATCCTGCTGCACTGACATTGTCACAATAGGGCACTTTGTATTAGGCAGAAGGTTTAAGGTCCAATCTCAAAACTGGTCATGCTTTTACCCACCATAATGAGGTTTTCTCTTTGCAGACTGTGAAACCACTGTGACATGCAGAGATAGCATCTCACTGTGAACAATTGCAAGACTGCTGTGGTGACTAGTGATCATCTTGCTCCACATGCTCTCTGTTCTGAAGGATATTTTAAGAAGCTGAGAGCAGATGTCCTGTGGTAATAAAAGTTTGTCACTGAAATTTTATTGATCATGGCATGACTTTTGAAAGGTGCTTTTCACTGTGAAATATAAAAGGCATATCCAGCATGGACAATTATTATCTCTTAGCTTGTCTGACACATTTTTTTCTCCCAGCCTTGATGTGTAGAAATGCTGAAACATGCTTAGAAGCAGAATATGGCAGGAAAGACAAGGTAGGGAAGACTAGCAAGACGCTAACTAGTATTTAATGAAGTTTTAGAGACCTGGACTTCACATCCAGTTTTAATAAATACATATATCACCATCTTCCTTATTCCAGGAGAAGTCACAGAAACAATCTTTCCCAGGGACATGGAGCCACACCAGCATTTTAGCACGGCAAGACTGAACACTAAACACCAATATGAGATGCTATCAAGGCCACTAGTGTCATATTTGCATTCCAAAAGACCTATTGCTGGCTGCATCTTCTTCTACAACCTTAATATGTAGCCAGCAAGTCACAGGCAGCATCGGGCCACACAAGGCTGCTCACCACAGTACCTGACAGACTGAGCATGTGCATACGTAACTATAGCACTGTGTAACGCAAGCTTCAGCAGGGTGTGCTTGAGCACTGTTTGAAGATGACATGCCGTGCCATGACTTTGACTTTTTGTTCCTTCTAGGCTATTAACCTGGCTAATCCTACCGAGTCACTTTTTAGAACAGACTTTTTAATAAAGTTTAGATTGATGTTAATTGGTGCCATTCAAAAATAAAATAGAAATAATACGTTTATATAAAATTAAAAGATTCAAGGGAGAATGTACTGAGTTTTTCCTTCAGACATTATAGACAGAGAGAGCAAGTCTTGAAATGGAGAAAAAAATTGCCCTTTTAGTAGTTGAAATCATTATCCTTGTTTCCAGCTATTTTTTTACTTTTTTCTTTCTGAGCAGTGAACATTTGAAAAAGTTACTCTGTTTCGTCTTACACTATACACAGTTTTCAGATAGTTTCACCACACTATTAAAAACTATGGTACTATGCTATGAGATTAAAAAAAATACAGTACAGCCATCACTGAGAGCATTGTTCCCACATTCTATTACTGGCTGGCAGGTGGGTAAAACACCTGGCAAGAAACTAATATAAATTGGAAAGAATACTTAAAAGGCACTAGAAGTCTCAGTAAAGCTTTAAATATTTTACAAAAGCCATGATCCACAGGCTTTGACTTCAGCCAAAATCCACTCAAAGTGAAACAGACCTAAAAAAACCCCTCTGCAATAAATAGATACCTCCTGGAGATATTCTAGCCAGAAAATCTCCGCCTTTGTGTTTTGAACAAAAGCTTCAGGAAATCTTTGAAAAATCCTCCATGAAAGATAGAAGAAAATGGGAGAAGATTTTTTTTCTGCCTCTGTAAGTTTTTCTAGTTTGCCTTACAAAAGATCTATTTTAATAGCAATGTCAGGCCAATTTGGTGTCAGCACCAAGTTCTGAAATACATGTTCTAAAGTCCTGATTCTCAGTCAGTTTCATTCTATTCTCATAAGTACCTTGTCAGAGAAACATAAATGTTTTTCTTGATCTCAGCACAATGACAATGAACTTTTGGGAAAAGATAGCATGCAGAGAAAATAAATTCATATATATTTATTTTTATTTACTGCATATACAAATTATAATATTGACAGCAGAGATAATGATAAACCTAGATGCACTTATGATGTAGGGGTTGCTGTTTTCTGTTATAGAAGATAGAAAATTCCTGGCATTTTAAATTTCAGGTTGAATAGAAATATTTTAAAATTAATCCAAGTTAAGTGAAGTACTATATGACTGGGGGATAGTAAAGGGCAAGAAGTGATCTTCTTAGCTACAAATCTGTTATTTTGCTCTGAAGAAAAGGTAAAACTTCAGCAAACTGTGAGCTAAATGACAGGTGACTTAATAAAATATGACTCTACTAGAGAAAGATAATTCTGACATGATGTACTTACTTTCTTCAACATATCATTTACGTCCATACAGGAAACTAGAAAAAATAATATTCCTGGACATCAACAAATGTTGATTTTCTATCATGCCAGGTGGAAAATAATGGTGAAATCTGGAAAGTATGGGTGTCAGATGTGTGAGATAAATGAGCAGCTGGCTGAAGGAAGAGCCCAAAATGAATTATACTGAAAAAGGAGTTTTAAGACTGTAAGACACATACCCAATGAATTCTCTAAAATAAAATTTGGGATCAGTTTTATTTACACTTTCCTTTAATGATATTAACAAACTAGTCAATATACACTCATGAAATTTGCCATCACTGGGCATTTGGCAAGCTGTCAATATAAAGAAGTCCTGGAGACAGAATAGCTGACCTTGAGGACTGGAGCCATATAAGTGGATGAACCTCTTTATTATGAAATACAGGTTCTCAAACCTGTGAAGAAATAATAAGCTGAGAGTTCAGTAACTGGCAGAAATAAAAAAGCAGACGGACTTCTTGAATTAATCACAGGATGTGAATTGATGAAAATAAACTTGGCCCTGGCTATTAAAAAGCCAAATATAATCCATAACTAGGAGCAGTGTCTAACAGGCATAAGGAACTAAGAGAAGTGTAAGAGACATAAGTGAAAGAAAAAAAAAGAGAAAGCAAATGGAGAAATCCTTCAAACCTCTTAAAATAAGAAATTCAGATCATCAAATAAAATTATCAATAAATGCTCAATAAGGATTGTGTATTTTCACAATATGCATAATTAATACTGGAGATTTTATCGCATGAATGAATTCTATATGATGTTGTAGACATCAGCAATATGAACAGAGTGTAAGGTAGTCAAATTGGATGCAGGATCCCAAAGAAAATTCCTTTACCTATGCTCCTAAAGTCATATATTTTTTGTGTCTTTTCCAGTGTTTATGTTCATAGCTAGTTATCATTCTATATTTTAAAATAAAAATCTGGGCATGTTAATTTCAATTTTAGTTGTAATATAGTCATAGATGTATACATATATATGTATAAATGTATATATGATATATATTAAACTAAATCATCTGTATACTATTACAAGAAGAAATTGGATCACAGACATTGAAATCTAAAAATCTTATGCCTCATACTGTGGGGGAAGTAGTCTCCAAGTGTAGATTATATTTCATAATTTTAAAGGAAATATTAGTCCTTCTACTAACCCACATTAAAACTAAGCTCATCTCATCTTGCCCTTTTGAAAACAAATCAAACTGCAGTAACCAGTAGAGGGAAGACAAATACATAAAACATCACCACACTAAACCGAATACCAGACTATTAAACAGAGTGTTAGTACCTTAAGTAGCAAGGCATATAATTTGCTATATACAGCATTATTTCTTCCTTCACCACAGAGGGTGTTTCAACAAATGTGCTAAATCTTTTTTGGGTTTTTTTTCCTTTTCATGTATCCGGCTGAGACAGCCCTGTCTCCTTATCCCACTCTCCTTTACAACACAGCTGTTATAGTTACTAGGTTTTGTGTGATACACAATTACATGTTTCCAAATTAGCTCTCTAAATAATTTTCTACTACACTCGCAACACCTACCTAGTTTAACCTAGCAACACACCCACTAAGAGTATCTGTAACCCTGCTGCAGGCTTTATTTTTTTACTTTGAGCAAATATGTCTATGATAATGCTTGCTTGCATTTTGTTAGATGAGATTGCAAATTTCCTTCCAAATTGCAGTGCTTGCAAGTACACCCACATGCTTAAGCTGATAAATGAAATGCTTACAACACATGATTATTATGAACACTTTTAATGAGTCAATATTCAGAGGAATATCAAGCAGTTCTGCAAAAGTTCAATGTATGTAGCCACTGCTGCCTTCAAAGAAAGCTTGTCATTTAGAAGGAATCAAGGTCACAACAAACACAGTGATACATCTTGATGAGTAACTCCCTTGCCCCTCCTGATCCAATAGAGTTACACTGAAAAGTAAAGAAACATTGGACTTTAGACCAGAAAGTATAGTTCATATTCAGCAAGTAACACAGCTCTGCTACCAAAAAATCCACACAAAGCAAGAAGTGGGTGATACTTTACATACTTTATAAACCCCACCCAGTTCCATCCAAAATAAATATTTTTTATTTAGTTAGACTTAACAGTCCCAGCAAATATTTAGTTGGGATTTATGTACTTTAGTATCAAATTCTATTCTGATCATCAACATTAAGAGTCAAATTCTGCCTATCCTTTCAAATTCTGCACCTGGTCCTAGTGCACACTGCGGGGAGTGAGGGGTTAAATTCCTCATTTTTGCTGCAGTCTTCTGACTGCTTGTGTATGTTAAGTAAGTGGAGCATGAAACAGAGCAACCAAGAAAAGGAAGGAAGGAGAAAGTGGGGGAGGGAGAAAAGTTTCCTAACCACCTACTAATCTGTCTGCTGTTAAATACAACACAGCCTAAATTTGGTGGGAAATTCCATTGCTGAATTCTAGATTTTACAATTATAAATGGTCACACAACAGATGCTCTTTACAAAGAGTCTATCAAACATCCATTTTGATTACAAGCACACACATAAAACAATTCTTCTTACCATACAGGGATGATACTAAGGACAAAGGAAAGGAAGAAGAGATGAAGATCACACCAATTACTAGATCTCAATATTAGCAGTGATTTTATAAAATAAAACTCCTAAATGATCTTAAAGGCAACTACAGTCATGCTGGAGAAGAAGTTAGAAAGAAAACAAAAATTTAAAATGGCTACTAGTAATTCCTGCCACAGCACCATCTCACACATCCCGACACCTCTGCTCAAATAGTCCCCATTTCCATGGAGAAAGAGCAATGTGCCTCAGATAAAGGGTATGCCCTATTAGACCTTTAAGATACAAATTAAAACCAGTAGTTCTTTTACAGAAATATGGAACTTTTCTTCCTTGCTATTTTAATGCAAAGCTTTTCTGTGTGTGTGCATATTCTTCGATAGGAAGCATAGGGGTAAGTATTGATTTCTTCACGCTCGTGTCCAGCGACAGGACTCAAGGAAATGGCATATAGCTGTGACAGGGGAAGTTTAGGTTAGAAATCAGGAGAAGCTTTTTCACCCAGAGGGTGGCTGGACACTGGAACAGGCTCCCGAAGGAAGTGGTCATAGCACCAGCCTGACAAAGTTCAAGAAGCATTTGCACAACGCTGTCAGGTACGTGGTATGAATCTCGGTGTGTCCTGTGCAGGGCCAGAAGCTGGACTCTATGACCCTGATGTATGTCTTCCAGCTCTGCATATTCTGTGATTTTATGATGATATTTTCAGGAGTGCAACTTGCTTCTATTTCAGCTTACAGAAGTATATGCATAGTGACACTGTAGAAACTCATCTTCCATAGGCAACAAATTTCTCTGATGAAGCCATATTCACTTCTTTTTGCAGAGAGATTTTGCATTTCTTTTACTGAGATTAAGATTATAAGTCTTATTGGGAGGAATGGAGTTTTAAATAAAATATGGTAACTGGAGCATTTTTACTATTTTGGTTAGCATAGTCCAGATATCAACGAGTGAACAGGGATTTCTGTAGTATCTTCTATTACATTGTTTATCTACCACCCATCTCCAATTTGTCTGCTATGGAGCACTGTTACCTGCTACATTCTTGATACCTACCACAGACACTGGAAAGGTATTGTGATGTGCCTAAATGTCAAATTAACCAGAACCACAACAAAGAATTGTGAGACAAGGAGTCAAACATGGGAATAACATTAAAAACTCTTCTCAAAAGAATCTGTATACTATGGGTTCCCTGCTATCACATGGCCAAATGAGGCTCCCACTGTGCTTCCAAACTCCTGTCACAACAACATCCATATTTATCTGTTGTTAGAAGCCTGGATGAATTCAGCCATGGTATCAGCGAGCGGGTAGGAACTGATGTAGTTTTTCTCTCTGAATATGATACAAAACTGTACCAGGCTAATTGGAGAAAACAACAGTCCTTCTAGTCCCTCAGTAAATTTAAGATTGTAAGAAGCTACATAACTTGCTATTTTTAATTTCAAGATAATTAAAATACTCCCCACAGTCTTAGAGTTCCCCAGTGTCTCCCATAGGAAAAATAAAATAACCTTCCCTCTTTTTAATTTTAAATTGTCAATCGTTACACTACAGACATAGATCTAATATATCAAGTGGAATAAATAGGCCACCATTGAGGACACAATTGAGGTTACCATCCCTGGGGTTGACCTGTACTGTAAAAAGCCTCACTTACAGTGACATTGTCCCACATCTACATGACATACTATGTTTGCTTATAAAGCAACTACTGATGCATAAGCATACCATAAGGTTCACAGTGTGAAATGAGATTTTTTTTTTTTTTTAACAGATCTTTTAAATTCTGGAATCCAAATTTAGTCTTAGTGATGCCTTATCAGTTTCTAAAAATATGAAGCAGATACAGCAGTAAAGGGAAAAGGGAATTTACCTTGGTTTGATAGGATCCTAGGTGCTCAACTTATCAAAGTTGGAAACGTGCTCAGAAGCACGAGAGAGCGACAGAGCAACTCCTATACAACGCTGTCGTGGGTTTGACCCTGGCTAAATGCCAGGCACCTATGACGTCTGCTCCCTCACATATTTTTACCTCCTCCTCCTCCTCCTCTAGCTATAAAGAAGTGTGTGCAGACGTCGTAGGTGCCTGATGTTTAGCCAGGGTCAAACCCACAACATTTTTTGGTGGCCTGTACGGGGATTGAACTCGTGACCTTGGTGCTGATAAAGCCAAGGTCGCGGGTTCGATCCTGGTAGCAGAGGATGGTTTCGATCCATCAACCTCTGGGTTATGGGCACACAGTTCTTTTTAGCTAGAGGAGGAGGAGGAGGAGGTAAAAATACGTGAGGGAGCAGATGTCGTAGGTGCCTGGCATTTAGCCAGGGTCAAACCCATGACAAACACGTACCAGATTTTTATGGACCTCACAAAATTAGCATATCTACTTAAAATCCCCCAATAAGAAACTTAATAAATGAAATAATTGTCCCCTATTCTAATGAGACTCTCCCCAAATGAGACTACAGCCTAGTTTACAAAAACATGTTCCAGAGAGAAGGCTCTGTCCAAGGTTGGAGCCCCTAGTTCTGAGATCATATGAATGTTCGGTCTTCTTCACTTTGCAAGACTCCAAACTAAGCTAAACATCAGACTACAAGAGCTATAAACATGTGGGGCTAAAGTACAAGGAGTGTGTATAGAGGGTACCAGGGAAAGGAAAGTGTATAAAAATGTATTAAAAGGGTATAAAAAGAAAAGACAAAAATCACTGGCATCATTAGGAGCAAGTAGAAAATAACACTGTTAAAATTTTCCCTATTGTAAAAAAAAAATGCAGCTGAGATTCAGGGAAATACACAAAGAGATTTTTTAAATTTAGAAAAGCAACGAATGTAATGCAATAAATAAACATATTTTTCTAACTATTTTTAAGAACAATTGCACAAATATTAAGAAAAAATATTTGTCTTCAAGAAGTTTAAGTACTCATTCTAAAGTCTTACAAGATCATTAGAATGATGAGCCTAGTATTTGCAGACTCTTCTAGTTTTGTTTTAATTGTTCACATTGTGAGCTTGTATCTTATTCAAATTTTCACAGAAATATTGAATAAAATTAAGCTTAAGTCAGACCACTGAAGAACCTGATTTGAAATACCCCAATTAACTCGTAAGCTAACGGTAACTTGTTGGAGGTTGGGGAATTTTTCCCCATCTTGTTGCTGGGGAACCATAATGACAGGGTACTTAACAGAGGCAAAAGAAGTGGCCAGGGTGGGGTGAGGGGAGGAGAGCACCTGGCCGCTGGTGACTTCACTTGCTCTTGGGGCATCAGAGGGGAACGGTGAAGCTGCTGTTTTCCTTTCACTGAGACAGTGGGAGCCCAGCTCTGCACAGCCTTTTTTCTTCCGTGCTGGGTGAGCCTTCGTTTGGGAAAAGCATGGATCCCGACCCTCTTCCCCTCCCAAAGTGCATGTCTCCCCGACGGCGTCCAGCAGCTGCTGCGAAGGAGCCTGGCTGTGGCTGCCGTGCACCCCCCACGCCCCCCGCCTGTCGGGACACACTGCGGTTCCTGCCACAGCTGCCGAGTTTCTGCCACCTTTTGCTTGCTAGCCCAGGTGAGCCGGCCCTGCTGCTCTGAGGTCTTTCCGGCTGCAGTCCGTGCCCCANCCCACCCCACCCGCCCGCCATTACTGCCTGAGGGAGCCTCGCCTGCCCTCACGCCATAGCGCCCCCTACTGGCGGGGGAGTCATCGCACCTGCCCTGCCCGGCCGGGAGCCAACAGCGCCCCCGCTGGCTGTGACCGTGACTGCACCAAAGGGGAGAGTGCCTGGCAGCCCAGGGACATCTGCCACCGGGTTTGTTCTGGTTTTGTTCATTGTTGCTATTGTTGTTGTTGTTTGTTTGCCTTGTTATAGATACTAGTAAAGAACTGTTATTCCTTTTCCCATATTTTTGCCTGAAAGCCCTTGATTCCAAAGTTATAGTAATTTGGAGGGAAGGGGGGATCATATTCGCAATTCTAAGGGAGGTTCCCACCTTCCTTAACAAACACCTGTCTTTCAAACCAAGGCATAACTTCTCTCCAAGAATGCTTTTTCCATGGTCTATATATTCACTTTATCTCAGTTTTGTAAACTGTATTTCATCAAAGATTATATTATTATAAGCAAAGATACAGTGCTGCCTGACAATATTAGTCTGCCAGAGAAAACAATTAGAGTAAATTAGCAGAATTAGACCAAAAGGTGGTATTCATATATTTCTATTTGAAAAACCAAACAACTATACTACTTTCCTATGTATTGATAATTCATCTGCGTTTTTACCAGAAATTAAACTTTGGTTAAAATATTTGTCTTTTCTCTTCCCTCCCTCATTTATATCACACTTTAGTTTCAGCTACCCATACCTCTGGATTTTCCGTCATTCTCTCCTTTTTTGCCCAAACTTAGTTGCTGTTGGAGTGTAAATTGGTTTAGCTCTTCACACACATTTAACAAGATATCTCTGGTACTTCTAACTTGTGTAAATCCTCCTTGATTTAATTTCTCAATAGCTTGTTACATTTGGGATAATGAATAAATGGAATCTATTTCGAAAGAGCTTACCTCTCCTCTCCTTCCTCAATTCTAGTGCAGATTCACCTGCAGCCTGCAAGGGGACTTCTGCTGACTTCAAGCTGCCAAATAATAGCTGAACAACTGCCAAGTGTCACAAAGGCCTGACATGTCTCAGGGCAGTGTGGTCATAGGGATCAAGTATTTTTTCAGTCATTTCTCATAGAGCAGAACAGTGGCCTTTCACTTCCCACATGGCCTCAATACTCTTTAAAAATGAGCCTGTTTATGTAAGCCTACAGCACTTGGGTCAAGCTATACTGTGGTAATATATGGATTCATTAGGCAGCAAACTGAGCAACTTCACAACAGGCATTCAAAGGTTCACATGGTACGTGAGAAAGTTAGGTATCTCTAGAGTGAAATTAGACTTGTAAAGAACAAATAATAAAAATACTGAGCCTAATAATACATTACTGAAATAATAGCAGCAATTAAACCTTTTCATTAAGTTATCCAGAATCCATGATTTTCCAAAGGGATGTTAGCAGGTACACATTCATTCTCAGGTTAATTGAACTGTATAAATCTAATATTGTAGTTTTCATGGCAAGAAAAATTATTAAACTGCAATTCATAATGTAATAATTAGGAAAAAAAATTACAGAGCTGCAATAAAAAATTTTAACAAATGAATAATCAGTTATAGTGGAAAAAAAGACCAGATGGCCAAGTTATTCAAAGAAAGTATTAATTTAGAGGCCTTATTTTGGTGGCAACAGGATTACTATTAAAATTAATAGTAATAATGCCATTTTTATCAAATAAACTAAATCAGCTTCTCAGAAACATTATTTTATTTTAAATATATTCTGTAAAATAAGGTCAAGATATTTTTCCTATCTTGGAAGCATCATCTTGTTAAAACCTAAGTCATTCCCACCAGCCTGTACTAGACCATATCTGATGGTCTCTTGTGACACTAAACAAACACTGCATTAAAGGACAAGTGAACTTTAGATATTATTGTAAAAAAGACACATCCCTCACAAACCCTGCCTTTGATGAGTGTTCTCCATCTCAGTGGGCAGAATACTTTTACTTCTCCATGCCCCTGTTATTCGTAACAGATTGATGCAGACTAGAAAAGAGTTCACTGTGACAAACTTAAAGAAGTTACTGTGGATCCAAAATACCTGTCAGCAGTTCCTCTGATGTGTTTTCCTAGGCTGGAGTAAACCCACACTCATTTATTTCTGAAGCACCTGTCCTGCAGTGGCAGAGTACCTTTAGATTCACCTCGTAGTAGATCGAGTTTGATATACTTGAGTGACTACTGAATGATTGTAATAGTGCATAAAGGGAAGCATGTGTGAGAATCTTTGCAGAATCAGGATTCAAGAGAAATTTACATTTCTAGCTGATAAATTTGGTAGCTACTGGGTGATAATTTAGAATTTAGAAGGATGTGATTTTAAATCCACCAGTTTTTAATCTCAAATTCTCCCTATCCCAAATGGTTTCAAATACGGGAATTATTATTGACCCACTGTCCCCACTGTCAGTGATTGCTGATTTTGTATCACACTTCAATAATTAAGTTTACAGACCTGGAAATAAAAAACTAATTGAATTTCTGATCTGCTTTGAAGCAAAAGCACCAGAACAAGCATGAATTATGACAATTTGAAAAATGGAAAATTATATCAGCTACAACAGTGATGCAAAAAGTCATTGATTCTGATAGTATAACATCAATTGAGAAAAAAACGTTTCTCTTCCAAAGTTCCTGTCTCTTGTTAATATAAAGAAATAAGAAAAAAAAAAGACTTGTTGAAGTCTTCTAAATATTTAGGGTTTTTGTTTTACTGCCCTTATCTTGAATATAATATTTGCCTATCAAATGCACTTATATGAAATAAATCAGATCCTTTTAGTCTAAAGACAGCATATTAAATAGTATAATTTCAAATGACTAACTTACATTAATACCCAGAGAATATTACAATGGTAGGAAACCAGTAATTTTGACAGACAATTTGAAATGCCTAGGAGAGCCTGAGTTTCACATCTAAGAATATGCCTTCTGAAATGTAGGTTGTTATGAAGGTATTTTAGTTTCAAAATCCTAGATGGAGAAACCCTGAATCAGCAGTCACATTCGGAAGTTTTGTCCCTCCCCAGTCTCAGAACACTGCTGTGCAGTAGCTGCTCAGAAGAGAGTGCTCTTCCCCCTGTTTTTTCTCAAACACTTGTGATGATGCAATATGACAGAAGAAAGCACAGACTGAGTAGATTCCTTCTCATGGAAGTGGGGACTAAAGATTTCATAGAGGCTTCACAGCTAACATTTCCTTGATTGCCTGATCTTAATTAATCGAGCTTTTAGGCTTCTGATAGACATCATGTCCTAAAATAAAAGATGGTGTAAAGGAAGAAGAAATTGAAGCAATTATTCTGGCTAGATGCCTTGGAGTATGTTGAGAAGAAAAGGAAATTTCTGACTAACAACCAGGTGTATAAAACAAAAAATATCAAGTGGAAATATTGGAAAACTAACAAAACTGAGGAAAATGTATGTCACAATTCATCCTTCCTTCCTGATAAACACACAATAAAAGCATCTACATTTCACTTGTTTCCTCAAATTATTTGAGAAGCATTTAAGACTCCCCCATCTCTATCCAATCCTCTTAGCACAGGTAAGAGCACCCAAAACAAGGAATGGGCTGTAGACAGTAGAAAGTTCTCATCTCAAGTTCTTGCTTTTGTTTGGGATGGATAATTCACCTTTGAAGTGTTATTCTTGTTACATTTTATGTCTTTCTTGTCTCCTGTGGGTCAAGCCTATGGAATAGAACAGAATTGTCATGACTGGATATCAGGCTCATATTTATGGCTGGCAAAGGTACATTGAATGTATTTGTCTCAGGAGCTTAAGGTTCACCTGTCAATAGAAAGTGTGCATCCTTAATAACGATATTTTTTTTTCTCAAGACTTCCAGATATTTGCCAGCCTGGCTGTGGGTGCTGCTCTGTGTATAAGGCAGCATTTGTGAAAGTCAAGAGGGCATATGGAGGTGATCTATGAACAGCATCTATCTGAACACAGATGCACAAAGTGAAGACAAATCTCCTATAGGGTTACTTTGAGTTACTTCCACCAACTAGTTTTAAATATTTTGCATGCTAAATATAATTTCTGAATATCTCAAATTGATGAGGCACTTTTTAAATTCATGTCAGAGCTACTTTAGAAATGCTCCATTTTTGAAATGTAGCATGACTAAAAGATTACATAGCCAAGTGTCACACGTTTTGCTGGTATTTACTGGACTGCAGAGGAATAGCAAACAGAATTAAGCAAAGAGAAAGCACACTATAATGCAATGAAAGACACATAAAGGATAAGAAAAACATAAGTAAAGCTAAGAATATCAGTAATTTTCTGCTTTTTCCACATATTTTAAATAAAAACTTTTTTTCCAAGATGAGCTACTAGACTCGCATATTTTGGAATATCAAATCCAAAGGTTTACATCTATACATAAATGAAGAAATGTTTCAGTGTACTTCTATCCCATGCAACATTTAAAGTATCTATTGTTAATGGTGTTTTCTCATAGTATGGGCATTGATAACATTTCTTTTCACGTATTAGCAGTGGACAGTACTCTCCTCTGGAGACATAAAGATTTTTTAAATATCCTCCACCTTCTGCAGAATTTGTAGAGGTCATTTGCTTTAGGTATCATGAACACCCTCAAGATGATTTATGAACCACTAGCCTGTATCAGGACTGAAAGTGTAGAAAAGAAGTCCTACGGAAAAGAGGTCACACAAATGAAGATGGGAAGAAAAGTTCTCTAAAAACACAGGTGCTTGAAGAAATGAACAAGGTGTCTGAGACAGCACTAGGAAAGCTACCAAGTTATTTGTTTGACACTAACTCGCCTTCTGGTGATTCAGTTGAAGTAATTACATTTAGTAACTTCACCTCCATTGCTCTAGCTTAAAATGAAGTACCTTTGCAGGGTGAAGTTTTCCTGAATTGTTAAATAGCAGAGGAGCTTGTGCTTGGGTGCATTATTAAGCATCCATCTGAATCAAGAAGGAAAAGATGGATAAAAGGATGGACAAAAATGTGCTATTGTACAAGTACAGATATACTTTTACAGGTATACTGTTATAATACTTCCAAAGTTTAAAAAAAAAAAAAAAGGAGAAAGGAAAATTTAATTGACTTGTAATTATGCAACATGGTTTGAAAATCCCACATAGTAAATTAGAGATTACTCTGGACATTATTTATTCACTAAGACCCTAAAACATGAATTCCAACACTACATTACCTATGTCCAGTCAATATATCCCAAATACTTAAAATTAATCTTTATTTCCAGCTTCTGCAAGATATACATTGTCATGAGAATAAGTGAAAAATTCTTTTCCTCTTTGTGTTTCATCAGAAAATGTGATTTATTCAAGACTGTCCAGCAAAAAGCTATAGAAACCTTGCTAGGCTGTGCAACATTAAATTTAAGAATTCAGTTCAAAAGTCTTGAGAAGTTCCATGCTTTTTTAAAAGCTGAGGAATATGTTTATCTTTCTGTTGCTAGGCTTTCTTGTGAATAAGTAATGGAGATAGAAGAAAGGAGAACTCATAAATCACATTTATGAAGTAGAAAAATCCAATCGTAGCAGATGTGTAGTAAAGAACATTTATATTTATCATTAATATTTTGCAAGGCACTCTAGAAATGAAGAATTTTTAAATAGAGGATTTTTTTAAAATAAATTTTTACTAGGCTAGAATACCAATTAAATTGTAAATGAAGAATAATAAAGAAAAAGGCTATAGTGGATCCATGCTATATATACATCACTCCCCACTAGTAACATCTTTCACATCACCACAGTCTTTGTTTACTGATGTTCAATGATAAGACTGCACAAATATTAAATGTTCCAAAATATTAATTCTGATTACACATAATTTTTGATTGTTGAACTAAATTTCATAGTTCCTATTTAGTTGAAATAAAAAAAATTTAAAAACCAACAAACCCAAAAGCAAAACATACAAACCTGAAGAATTTCTCTTTATAAAAATATAAAGACCAAATGTTATGCTTGCTTCTTTTCCTAAACATGAGCTTTGATACTTGAACTAGTGGGCAATTTTCTTCTCCAGAAAGATTTGGACAAAACAAGACACTTCACTGAAAACAAAATGGCTCTTAGAAATTTATACCCAAAATTGTTTTCATAACTGGGGAGGTGGGGTTCTAATACGTTGAAAAATGTGTGGTGTCTTATTTTTATTGGGTTTTAAGATGAGTTGTGCCCTGGGAAATTACAATGGAGTCCAACAGTTCTTTGATTTTATTCAGCTCTCTTCATACACTGACCCTCAAGCTACAACAACAATCTGTATCGAGGCAGACAATATTGGAAATTCCATCAAAAGGAATTTTATTATAAATATAGGAAAATTTAGATTATATACTGAATTAATGCAATAGTGTTTCTATTAAGCAATGAGAATAAATCTCTAGACAGCTACTTTTGAAATTTTATCCTTGGTATAGAGGATACATGAGCAAAGCAATGCCAGTTCACAACACAAAATACTTAAATGTTTCATAATTTAAATGTTAGCTTCACTTGGCAGATTATTCTTTGGCACTGTAATTCCCTTTGATGTACTTAGGTAAACTTTATCTCAAACTACATTGAATTTGAAAGAAATAGCTAAGCAAAGAAGCAGCCATAAGAGGAGGCAGTATTCAAGAATAAATTACTGTCAAGGTCTAGGTCATGGGAGACCGTGCGACATTTAACTGAACTGTCTCTTGAAAACAAAGGTAACATGAAGGTCTGGAGTCACACAGTGGAGCATGACATGCAATCAGATTCACTGCAATATCCCTCCATTCCAAAATATTGTAACAACAACCATTTTAATCAATCCCTACACACTGCCTAAGTGTATACCTAAAAATAGCTGCTGCGTGGTCAGTGAAATAAGGATTTGGGCTGAAGTGTTTTCTTTTTTGATTTTTCTTTTTTCTTTTTTCCTTTTAAAGCAGGTCATATAGCTTTCAATAGTTCATGAGCTACTCAAGGGCTACATTGCTATCAGTATTAGTCTCTTGTCCCAGTATAGACTACAGCACTGGATAACACGCCTTGGACAAACTTGATTTTTGTGTATAGACATACACACACACACAAAAACACACACACGTTCTCTTTTTATAACTCCGAGCCAAACATCTACATTCTACCAGAATCCTCTAACAACCTTCTCTTCACCAACAATTCTAAAGATGTAAATAGAAAAGTAGTATATTTACCTGAACTGGTACCAGGAAAGCTAATGCAATGGTTTGGAAATGTTGAGTGAAAAGCCGACAAGGCTCTCCTGAACCTCAGTGAGGCAGCATGATAGATAAATGTCTTTTTGGGGACCTCCCCGTGCTGCAGCCTTAACCTCCACAGCGGGTCTTGAACAACAGCCTCTGATTTCCCTTCCTTCATAAGAAACTATTTTTTTGACATGCTGAAAACCACAGGAAAACAAAACAATGCATGATGAGTGAAGATAGATGAAGGAAACACTCCAAAACTGCACTAGTGGTCTGAACCAACTAATTAATGTAGACACAGCCCTCATGCTGGCCATCAGCTTCCTCAGAAAGAAGACAAGAGAAGCCACTAACCTGCTACACAGCCCTGATTTGATGTTCACCTGGCTCAATCTAGGTCACAGATCAGCAGTAATCTTATAATTGCAAAGGACTGTAGAACACCGGTGTTTAGAAAGAGAAGGACCTTTCTTGGCTTGCTTTTCTTATTTCTAAAAAGGCATGGTTTGGTCTCTTACTGTTGCAGAGAAATACTTTTAAAAGGAAGATGCATACATAAGCCAGTCTCTAAAACTGCTCCAAAAATTAGCAGCTTCCAATCTTCAGATTTTCTAATTTTCAACTTCATCTTGGCCTAGTTATCAATATTAAAAATAGCAACCTATGCACACAGGCTCATGTAAAGTGTCAGCCTAGCTGTAGATGCCTTTAATCTTCTTCCTCAGTTTTCCCAGTCCAGCCTATAGTCTGTGCCCACAGGACCTCAGCATACCTCCAGCTCCTCAGGTTCCTAATGGTGACCTGCTGCCTGGTCATTTTGCAGACTTTTTGATTAAAATATTACTAATCAGTGATCACTCACTGCAAGGCAACCTGTTCACCTTTCTACATGTAAGCAGCAGTAACTATCATAATCTTCTTGCAGCAAAACCAAGACTAAAACCAAAGAAACCCACATAAATGTTAGAAGACGAATATATCTGTTTTGCTGATCATTTATTTTAAAATTTAGTTATTTCCTTATTGAACGAAAAATGCAGCTAAATTCCTTTTCTAAAATCAAAGCAGGTCATATTGCTTTCACAAGTATTTTGACACGTAATCAAAGATAATTCCTTGGCAAGAAAAGATAAAACTGTATTAGACCGACAAGCCTCACTTCCTCCTGATTCAAATTTCTTTGAGCTCAAAAAAAGAACAAGATTTTTGGTCAATCTACAAGTTTCAGCAGCTTACAAAGAAAGCTGCATCAGAATGCATTGACAAAGTGACCAACCGTTATTTTACAGTATTTCTAAGAAAACTGCATATTCATATATTCATGCATATGCCAGCAGTATTTTTCAAAACAAGAGCATATGAATACTCCTTACTAAAGTAAACATAGCCAGAGTATGAGAGGAAACCCAAAGGATAAATAGCTGGGAGCTCTGGCAAATCGTACAGTAGTCTGGTTCACAAACATATTGCTTTGAAAATTTATTTCTATTAGATAGTCTGTTAAGGAGAAGGTGCAGAAGAATTGGTAACTGCACTCTCTGTTTATTCTCCAAAGACAGTAAATTCTTCATTCTTGGCTAAATCTAAAAGAATTCCATTGCAGCAACTAAAATGCAATGCCTTATGAAAAGCATTCCTGACACTAATGGAGAAATGAGGAGGCTGATATAACCTCCAATATAATCAACATTACTGTAACGAAATAAAAAAATTAGCAATCAAAGCATGAAATGGCTATGTAAAGACTTTTTATGATTTATTAGTTTATTTATTTAGAGCCAGAAACACTCCTTCAGATATCATGTCTATCTCCACACTGCCCTATGATTTTCCTTGAAAGTCTGTCCAGATAGCATGCCATTCATATAAATTTTAAGGTATCCTAAACATTTTGATAGTTTGCTTTATTATCTCTTTATAATCTTCTTCTTATTTTATTAAAATACCAGCAACATTTTAAAACACAGAAACAAATGGTTCTACAATTTGTGTTTCATGTCTTGTGAAGATCAAACTGTGAGAGAGTAGGTTTAGATTAGATATTAGGAAGGAATTCTTTACTGTGAGGATGGTGAGGCACTGGAACAGGCTGCCCAGAGCAACTGTGGATGCCCCATCCTGAAAATATTTAAGACCAGGATGGATAGAGCTCTGACCAAACAGCTCTAGTGAAAAGTGTCCCACCCCATGGCACAGGGGGTGGAACTAGATGACATTTAAGGCCTTTTCCAACCCAAACCATTCTACGTTTCTATGACATGATGATATGTAGTACTTTTTTTTTGAGGCCAGATAGTATTTATATGAGTTTTCTTGAACCTATATACTAGCTGGTTAGTTCTCCCTACAGCTGAGCAAATGTACATACAATAGTGACACATCTTCCTTTCCCTTCTCATTAGGACCACCCTGGCTAAAGGAAAGGCCACAAAAATAGCAAGTAATATTTTCTTTAGTTATAGAAAACAAATAACACTTTGATGAGTGATTAAAGAGAAGAAATGTAACTTTAGATTTTCTAGCATCTCCTGAAATACATATTCAGCAATTCTCACTCCTTCTATGGCAACACCCTCAAAAGTTTTCCTGAATTCCCTTAACAATAAGAATTTCAAATAGTGTGATTTCCAACAGGAAACTTCTTGAATACCCCACATTGTCATCCAACTAAATTCCTTAGCATTCCCTTTAAGCATCCTATAATCAGCATCGTTTGTTAGCAGGACAAGTTATGTCATGAGAAAAAAATTTGCTTCCCTGTGTTGGCATAAGAGGGAATGAGAAAGAAGGGGAAAAAATAATGCTTTTAACTTCATGAACATTATAATGGACTAGTTTCAAAGTATGGGGATAACTACCTTCCAACGTTAACATGTAACTCAATTATTAATTATTCACACTGTCTACCATATTCAAAACCCTCATTTGTAAAGTTAAGCTTTATTGAATCACTTGGCAACTGCATAGTGGTGTATCTTTTAGCAGGCATGTCTTTGGTACCGGCAAGTTTTAGAAGGTGTCTGTCTGTTTTCTTCTGCTCAACCAATTGAAGGAAAACAATAATAAATAATTAAGGGTTAAGAGATTAAAAAATATTCTAAATTATTTTGGGCTATTCTTTCTATCCATCAGCTTAAATTTTATTTGCCTGTCTCTTCCTGAGGGAACATACCACTGCCTTTTCCTCCTGAAGTTTTTTTTTTTTACTTTCACCTTTGGCATACCTAAAGATGGACTGAAGCAAATCAACAGAGGGGATACACTTAAGAAATTCACACCTCTCTCTTCTTTCATGGACCAGCCTCCACATTAGAGTTTGTTTCTTGAAACTTTATCTTTGTACTATTAGAAGTAGTACTACTAAAACTATTTGTCTGTGTTGGAAAAACACCAAGATATTTAGGTTTTTTTAAGGCCATGTAGTATAAAAAAACATTTAAAACAAATTGAAGCAGAAAATACCATGTGGTGTGAAATGGTTGTCAAGTTCTTTTTTGTTAATGCATTCAAAGTGATAACTAACTCTTTTATTGAGTGACAGCGTTTTCCTCAGCTGAGAATTCCTTTCAGGCCAATATCAAGGCAGAGGTCTGAAATGCAGATAATTCAACTTCTCCCCTTGTCTTGAAAGGCTCTTTTCCTATTTCAATCCAGTCATTAACTCCAAGAGCACATCCTTCTGGTTTGCTCAGTTGTTGCTGTGGTTGCATGACCAAGAGTGTGCAGATCCACCACCGTGGGCCAGTCGATACTGTCCTTTTTTTCGGCATGAGGTGGCATGTGCTATACTCAACATATGATGCATCAAATAGAGGCAGTTCCATTATCCCTATTAAAACAAAGTAATTAGCTTTGAGATCCCATCTGTAGCTATTTGCAACACTATTGTACTCTACTCTTAGAATGAAAAAAACAACAAAACAAAACAAAAACGCCAAAAAAAATTTTTAAAGCCACCTCCATGCAAAACTTCTTCCAGTTTAGTCTTACTGACTGCTACATCAGACATAGTAATATAGCTGCTGCACGTTCTATTCTTACTATCATCATTGTGTGCCATTAAAGTGTTATTAGTAACTTTGTTGTTCCTCATCTTTTCCTGTTGAAATATGAGGATACCACTCAACACAAGTAGGAAAGCTACTTTTTGCTGTCAGGGAATAATTACTCTTTTCTTGACGCAGTATTTGTCTTATATGAGACATGAGTAAAACCCTCATTGCAAGAGCTTCACAGCATGCAACAAGTATATGAAATAGGATGTCTGAAAACTGCAGCGTTTGGACCTATTGCTGGATTTCTGGCTTTCCTTGTGTTGAAACAGCCCTAGTGCAGAACCTTCATGGAAATAAGTAGCTTTAAGAAAAGAAGAAAATACAATAGTGTATGCACCTGAAAGGAATAGGGTATGCACAATTACATTTAAACTTCTTTTCCAGCAAAATTTTGATCAACTCATATTTTAGCTGAACACACTTTTCCATCCTTAGATAAAAGATGAGTGCAATATATGACTCAATCAGGAAATGCCTAGTGGGGTTTTCAGCAGATATGAACTCAATAAAAGCACATACCATCAGGTTTATCTCGGGTTAAAAAAAAGCCTCAACCAAGCAGGAACATGCTTGAGACTATCAAGAATTGCTTTCACATCACTGACTTTGCTGTCTACCCCATATATTCAACTCTCAGTAACCATGACTCTAGTGCTTGTGAACTTTCCAACTTCATCTTCTTAAGGGTATTAAAACCTGGTTCCATTTAAAAAAAAAAAACAAAACCCCTTATGGCACTGATGAGCCATTTCATTTTGCCATTATCCCTCAGTGTGCTGAAAAAACAATTTCCATTTAATAGACATTGAACAGCACAAGTTTCTTTGATGACTCAATAAGTTATTGCAACTCTGCACTCTTTTTTTAAAACTAGACTCCTGCAAAATTGTTAATAAAGGTCTTTATCTCTCCTCAATTTAAATGCATATAAAAGACATTGCATATTTTTGTGTCACCTAGTTTTCAAAAAATCCATTTTTCAAACAACTTAACAGATGTCTGTCTTTTCCCTTCTAATTACATTCCTTTAGCATCAGCAGCAAAACTGTTTCTCTTTTTACACTTAGGGAAGTAAATAACTGTAGACTCTTAGAAGTTACTATATGGTGACAAGATAAATGCTGACATATTAATGGAAATTACTGCAGGTTTTTTTTATTTGTGCTTCAAATGGATTACTGTTAATGACAGCAAAATTAAATGTTCAATTGGCCAAAGCAAAGAATACATACATAGTTTTGGGGTTTTTTACAGTGATCAGGCTACTAGTCTGAAACAGGAGAAATTGAGGTTTTAGACCTGGTTCCAGAAATCACAGTGCAAAGTAAAATGTCATTGAGTGGAGCAGCATCAAAGTGCCTTAGTCATCATCAGTATTCAAGAGCCAGAAAGTGTGCAGAAAAGTGAACAGCTACTGCAGTCTTTAAAGCAACAAATTTATTAATGACTTCCTATCTTTTAGTCATTATGAAAATGGACTTTTCACTGTGTTTTGAAACTTCATGGCGTCAAACTCCATAAACAATCTCCGCTTTCAGTGTGGGACAAGTGAGAAGAAATATCACATCTGAAGCATTTAAACTCATCTTAAGTCACTCATGTCTCTTTTTTCCCAAACAATTTTTACACACTGATTCTTTCATCATCTTTCCTCTAAAAACTTTAATTAATTTTCTCCCAAACCTATTAGCATCCATGTTGGAAAATATGCCAGTTTAAAAATTTTTGTATAACTTTAGCCAAGTTCATTCACCTTTGCCCCGGGGGAAGATAACTGAAGCTTCTTTCCAGGGCATTGTTTCTCTAGGTGAGGCCTGATGAATTCAACATATCAACAGACTGGGAGTAGCCCAAAAGATAAGGGCCAGCAGGGGCCATTGATGGAACATCAGCTCCAAACCTCACCCCTGGCTGGTCAGAGACAACTAGCCCGGGAAAAGAGAGATAAGAAAGAAGGCGTAATCAATATGAGAGACAAAGGGATTCAGATCCAATGGGAAACTGAATGCTGGAGGTTGCTTAACTCTGAACCAATGAACTTTGAAACAGTGCATCTCTATGGGTTTTGACTGTATAAAGTTTGGGGGAAAATCTTGTAAAAGCCATGTGTCATGGAATGATTCTCTCTGCACACTGGGCCCATGTTTGGATGAGATGATTTCTGTGGTACATCCTGGCCAGAGCAACATCCTGGCCAGATAACAAAGTAACGCCTTGACTCTCTAACATAAAAAATGTTGTTGGAGGGTTTTTGTTTTTCCCACAGTTTCAGTGACATCCAGGTCTCACATATTCAAATAGTTCTCTCAGGCCTTTACCCTTGGAGCAGGGCTTGGTCAGACCAAAGGTCCACCTAACTCTGTACTGTAGCATGACACAAATGGCTAACAAAGGACTGGTAACATCAAAGGAAATAACATACAATACTTATCATTAATTTCATTCCAGTATGTGTATTTTTATGTCATAGAATCATAGAATAAGCTGAGTAGGAAGAGACTGTGATAAATACATTTTATAATATTAAAATGAATGTTATGTGTATAATTCTAATTCTTACAAAAGTAGTCTTGTCATAAAGATATAGTTGTGTAACAATAACTAATGCCTTTATTTCTGTTGCTAACTAAACTTAGACATAGTGGTGAAATAACTGATATAATTATTTTAGAATACTTGCGGTTAACTTAATAACTGAACTGCCTGCTTGGTTGGATAACATCCAAAGAACAGTGTGATGAAGACCCCTACCACTGACAGCAACTGTCATCTGCAGAAACCACAGAAAAGTGCTCAGGCTGGGAGTGATAAACCCAACTGATCAAAACCACAGCCAAGAGATGCACATGCTCTAAAAAGGCAGATCATAGGAGGAGCTGTGCTATACAGTTCCTGGAACATGCAAACTAGTTTGGGGGAAAGTATGAATATGCACAATTACTTATGAATAGTTATTAGGCTGAGGTATGTAAAGAATGTCTCCATCAGTGACAGGTATGCTTTTGGCTAAGGGCCAAACACCAGCACTATTACTTTTTCTTTCTTTGTCTCCTATCGTCCTTTATTAAACTTTAAAAAAATTCTAACAGGAGAGTGAACTTCGTTTTTCTCAAGACCCATCAGGATCACCAAGTACAACTGGCCTCGCACAGGACACACTGAGAATTATNAGTTTGGGGGAAAGTATGAATATGCACAATTACTTATGAATAGTTATTAGGCTGAGGTATGTAAAGAATGTCTCCATCAGTGACAGGTATGCTTTTGGCTAAGGGCCAAACACCAGCACTATTACTTTTTCTTTCTTTGTCTCCTATCGTCCTTTATTAAACTTTAAAAAAATTCTAACAGGAGAGTGAACTTCGTTTTTCTCAAGACCCATCAGGATCACCAAGTACAACTGGCCTCGCACAGGACACACTGAGAATTATACCATGTGCCTGACAGTGTTGTCCAAATGTTTCTTGAACTCTGTCAGGCTTGGTGCTGTGACCACTTCCCTGGGGAGCCTGTTCCAGTGCCCAACCACCCCCTGGATGAAGAAACTTTTCCTGATATCCAAGTACACCTCCCTTGACACAACTTCATGTCAATCGCTCCGGTCCTGCCACTGGTCATGAGAAAGAAGAGAGCAGTACCTGCCCCTCCTGCTCCCCTCGGTTGGGGCCAGAAATGTTATAGTCTATGACTTAATCATCTTCATGCAGGACTTCTGCCTATTATAGCAAAATTGTATTACAAAAGCTACAGAGAAGACCACTGCACCCTGAATGGGGCCCTGATGAGACCCTGGACTGCTTGCTGATTAAGATAAGTAGCAACTCAGTGCTGGGAGTAAAGAATACATTCACAGAGGGATCACACTTAGCACCTTCGGGCTGGAGACCATAGCCCCAGGGCTATCAGCTGCCAGGCCAGCACAGACCCTCCCACCAAAGAGTGAGGAGGGGAGACGCTTTGGGTGTGTGGTGAGAAAGCCTCTGGTCAGAGGCAGTGAAAGCCCAACCTCAACTGTGCAGACTGGCTCAGCTGTGGGGTCCTGCACCCCAGGAAAAGCTCATCCACATGAAGGACAGCTGAAGGGGTGTCATGGCCCATCAAAGCGCCCCCCAAAAGGGATCCCCAGACCCTACACCCGAACACTGCAGGTGATGAAACAGATCCACAGTGTTGCAAGGGACAGTGTCAAACCTAGCCCCCTGCAGGGGAGACACGTGGGTGTTCCCATCTGTCCCAAAACTTATATTAATCCACCAGATTCTATACTCTTTGACGTGGCGCGGCAGCGGCGGTGGGGACCCTCACCACCCAGAAGACTTCATGGAGGGGAACAACAAGATGTCGTTAGGACCCCCAGAAGGGTGGTATGTTTCTACCTAACCCCTGTCACTCCCTCCCTGTCCCTCCATCCCCCACGCACAACTCTTTTTCTGTTTCCTTCTTTTCTGTTTCTTTCTCTTTGCCTCTTTTACTATTGTCTTCGTTTGATAGACAGGTGTCTGCTAAGGAAGGTGGGAACCTTCCTTACAACAGAGAATGTGAACCCCCTTCCCTCCGAATTATTATAACTTTAGAATCAAGGGCTCTCAGGCAAAGGTGTGGGAAAAGGAATAAGAGTTTTTTTCTAGTATCTATAATGAGGTAAACAATCAGTAATAAAAAAACCAGTGAACAAGGTAAAAAACAGTAAACAAAACCAAAAAAACCTCAGTGGCAAATGTCCCTGGGCT
>VZRL01006548.1:789111-807835 GCA_013397895.1 Origma solitaria | reverse complement strand
AGCTGGGAGATGCACCCTCCCAGAGGGGAAGAGAGGATTGGAGTCCTGTGCCCCGAGAACTCACCCACCAGGTAGAGAAAAGCTAGTGCAGAGCTGGGCTTCTCTTCCTGCAGTCGCAGCCAAAAAAGCAGACAGCCGTTTTCCCACTCCTCTCTCCTCCGAACCCGTCCAGTGAGTGTGTCGTCCAGTGAGTGTGTCCTTATCAATTTCCCCAATCTCTTGTTCCGGTGTCCGCCCAACCAGAAAGTCTTTGTCTCTTTTGAGAGAGTAAATGGCCCCTAAGTACCAATCATTAGTTGCCTGGCAACAGAATGGTTAAAAATTTCACTTCCCCCCCTCAACATCCAACAACTATTAAATAAAATACATCAGTTTTTTTGGCACAGACATCTAGCCTTATTTGGTTTTAATCACACTTTTTGGACATATTTCAGACCTTTCTGGCTTTGATCCACTCTATTCGCAGAGAGTTTCCTCTGCTATTCTATGTTTAAACTGGATCGTAACACACTCGCAAGGAAGTTGTAACAGCAATGAGGCCTCCCCTTTTCTCCAGGCTGAACAGACCAAGTGACTTTAGCTGCTTCTCATAAGAATTCTCCTCCAGACCCTTCACCATACCTGTGGCCCTTTTCTGGATGCTCAAATATCTTAATGCCTTTTTTGTCTTGTGGCACCCAGAACTGCCCCCAGGACTCCAGGTAAGGCTGCCCCAGTCCAGAGCAGAGCAGGACGATCTCCTCCCTTGCCTGGCTAGTACGCTGTGACAGATTCACCCTAGGGCACAGTTGGTCCTCCTGGCTGCCTGGGCACTGCCAACTCATGTTCAAATTTCTGTCAGCCAGGACCCCCAGGTCCCTTTCCACAGTGCTGCTCTCCAGCCTCTTGTTCCCCAGTCTATACACACAACCAGGGTTGCTCCATCCCAGATGCAGAATCCATCACTTCCAGTTATTGATTTTCACATGGTTGGTGATTGCCCAGTTCTCTGGTTTGTTGAGGTCTCTCTGCAGGTCCTCTCTGCCCTAGAGAGAGTTGACAACTCCTCCGAGTTAAGTGTTGTCAGCAAACTTACTCAGTATTCCTTCAAGTCCTGTGTCTAGGTCATAAATGAAGACGCTGAAGAGAACCAGGCTGAGGATAGAGCCCTGTGCAACTCCACTAGAGACAGGTCACCACTCTGATGTCACTCCATTCACTGTAACTCTTTGTGTCTGACCCATGAGCCTGTTGCTCACTCATCACCTGCTGTGTTTATACAGCTGTGGGCTGGACATTTTGTCCAGAAGGATACTGTGTGAGGACATGTTGAAAACTTTGCTTAAGACCAAAAATATTGCATCAACTGACTTTTCTAGGTCAACTGACTTACCCTCTTATAGAAGGAAACCAGGTTCAATAAGAAGGATTTCCCCCTCACAAAGCCATGCTGGCTGTGACCAATGACTGTGTTGTCCTCCAGGTGTTTTTCAATACCTCCCAGGATAATCTTTTACATTGTTTTACTTGGAACTGAAGTGAGACTGACAGGTCTGTAGTTTCCAGGGTCCTTGTTTTTGCCCTTCTTGAAAACTGGGACAACACTATTAATGCATTAAGGGAAAACAGGCTACTTCTAATTCTTTCAAGTCATCGTAGGCACCATGGAGATGCTGAACATTAAATTGGTGAAGGGATAAGAAAGGAGATGACTTCTGATATTTTTTGATTAATCCATGTCTGCCTATGCTGTTCTGCTCCTTTTCCCCTAACAAATGGGGCACAAGTGCTGTCAGCTATAGGACTCAATGCAACTGCATTCTATTTTGTGTCTGCTTCATCACTCTTCTTTTCCAAACATACATTTTCCTTCTCAGGGAGACAATGAACAGCACTGAAGATAGCATGTGATGAATGGAACGATAACAAAACACTGTAGTTATGACAGTGATCTTACTATTTCTGATATCCTCGTTGTCATCATCCATCTTTCTTCCTTTAGAATGCTTTTCTTCTCTGTTTAGTGATTTCTTCAGTGATCAAGCACTTCAAGTAAAGTAACATTTACCCATTAATTTCCACATTGCACCCAGTGTATTTCAGAAAGGAACAAATCTAGGGACATGCGAAGTTTTGTTTAGCTACAGCTCAATTTCGTCCATGTGACTTTTTTCTACACTCATCAGTTTTATTTTTAGTAGTGAAGAAAATGAACAGTAAATTCAACACAGGCTTGTACCCTTTCACAGGTCTTTATTCACCTTTTTTTTAAGCTAGGAAGACTCCTATAGGCTCCCTGTTGCTTAGCAATATCGTAGTTAAGTTCTCATTTTTCACAGGTACGGGAAATTCCCTTAATGGAGATTGTTCTTCATCTGAAATAAATTTCATTTATATTCTTACCTTAGGATTAGAGGGGAAAGGCTACCAGGAAGACATTCCAGTGCATGAAAAATATTTTCATGATTCGTTTTTGAATACAAGTAGTAAAACACAACTAAATAAGGCCTTAGCAAACAAGACAAAGTTCAATCATTTTCAGTACCACTGTTGAAAAAAAATTCCTTCAAGCACCTTAAAATTCTTCTTCAAAAATAGTCATTGTAAAGGAGCCTGTTCAGAGTAGTCAGACAGTAGGCCAGGTCTACAGCTTTTCACCTAATCATTTTAGAGTCCCTATGTTCTCTGTTGGTTAATTTGTCTGTTGTTTCACCCTCTAGAAAGGAATGACACTTCCGTGTTGTGGTCTGCTCAGTAATTTATATTGCAAGGTTAGAGAGAGGGATCTGCCAAGAAGTATAATGAAATGTCGTATTTTTCTCTACAAGAGCATTACCAAAATGGCATTTTTAAGGAAAAAGAAAAAAAATATCCAGTAAGGATAGTCACGTTTACAAAAACACACAAAAAAAACCCCAAGAAAAAAAATCAAAATAATATTCCAGATGTTTTGTATATCTGCTGCTTTTTATCGATTAATGCCTACAATGGATTACATTAAAAGCAAATACTGATTTTCATAGGAACATGTCCAGTTCCTTATTTATTTTACTAGCTTTCCAGCAAAGATTAACAAAAAATATGTGACAAAATATATCTGTTACCAAATGCTGTGTAAAAATTCTAACACCAAATGAACATTCTGTTACTTAAAAAACCCAAACAAAACCAACCCCATAAACTATATAGAAGTTAAAGTCTTCTTGTGAGGCAGACAGAACAAAACAACCACATGTGATGAAATGGCAAATTTCTTCCTACTATTTATTTTAATTTTGACTTCTGTGGCTGAAAAAATGTAAGAATGGCAACTGCCAAGGCCCTTCAATTTACATGGCTGACACATCTCACTTGATTGTGGGGAAATTTTTCAGCAGAACAGGAGATAATACATATGAGTATGAAGGAAAAGCAACATAAAAACATCCACACTCCAATTTAAGAAAAGGAAGCCTACTTCAAAAACCATAATTTTTCCCTCTGGAAAATGTTTCTTTAGACAAAAAACCCCAAAACAAGAACCACATTCTCAAACAAAACAATGATTTTCTAGCTCACTTGGCCCATTCATACTTTTTAACTTTTCATGGTGCTTCATTTCTGTGATGTTTCCAGAGACAAAGAATAAGGCCTTTAAGGATTAGAAGAAATATAGTCCATGTATACATTTACGCATCTTCTAAGACATATTCCATCTTCTTGTACTTTGTATTCAATTGTGTTTCCAACAGTATTCTTCAGCTGAATAGAATACCACGGCTGCTGATTGTTATGGATGTATTGGACTAACTACATGCCTAAAAAAGCATCCTGATCTTGTAGTGAAGAGACGGGGACAGATGCAACTATTAGAAGTGAAAGAACAAGTATTTATTTTCCAACTTTTATATTAGAAACTTTCTTAATAGTTTGTAGAGACAGACTTGAAAGAATGAAGAAAAAGCCTCACATCCGCATCTGAACTTCATTTTGAAAAATGTTTAGACTATGCATCAGGAGGCAAAAACATTTATCATGTTTTTCTTTTTCTGCTTAATATCTGAAGGACAGAGCCCAGTAAAGCCCATTCAGTACACTATAGCTAAATTACACTTACTTGAAGGCAGCAATTCAAAAAAGCCAGCAGCAAATTCTCACCTCCATGGACTTCAGCAGAGAAATGTTTTCATTTACATTTTTCAGCTACTCTTACTGAAAAGAGTATTAAATAAATATAAGAAGGGAATCAGTGGCCAATTGTGCTGAATTGTATATTCACCATAGCTAAATGTGCTAAATCTTTGATGAAGGATATAAATAATTAGTAACATACACATACATTTTAAAAGTTTCTTTTGCTCAGGCATGCGTATATCTAACATCTGAGTTTGTCATGGCACAATGTGCTCTCTTTGTTATGTCTCTTCCTTAGCACTTTATGTGTGTAACCAGGAGACCATGTTCTTTTCCTGTGCCTGTCAAAAAAGCAGTGGCCCATCATTTCACTATATCCACTTCAATTCCTTCAACTATAGCATGGAGCTATTGATGTTCATTAACTACTCACTGGGACTTGTATATAGGGGAACACAACATAATCCATTCATTCACATCACTATTAATGTCATCTTTGCGTAGACATAACACCATACACGAATTCCCCAAGCTCTCTTCATTTGCCTGCTCACAGTCAGTCTCTAAGGCACTTTTAATCACATCAGGCCTGAATTGAGAAAATAAAAGGAAATTCTTTTGACTAAAAAAGAAATATGTATGTATATATGCATACGCATAGATACTCATAAAATTGGTATTATAAAATTCACTACCACAGAGCATGTAGATATCCTGGCTGAAAGCATATTTTAAGGACTCAGATAGAAGAGACTTGTATACATGAAAATATTATCTTTAGCACAAGTGCATGCACTAAAAATAGGGAATCTATTATGTATTTAGTCTAGCAATCTTCATATTCAACCTGCAATACAAAAACTAAGTAAACTGTATAAACGTATTTGAGCACTTTAAAGACTCCAAGAAAATTGCATATTTACCATAATTTGCTAATTTACTCACCATGAGTCTCTATCACCTTGATCTGGCAATGATAGTTTTAAAGACAAAAATGAGCCTCCTCGAATATTCTACTTCGGTTTGTTCTATTTTGCTTTGAACTTAGCTGTTCCAGAAATTGCACTTGAAAAGAACTCCAAGAGTTCTACTAAACCTAGGCTTAAGAAAAGGATCCTCAAACAATCTCTGAGTGATGAATTTAACTCAGATAAAAAGTTCTCAAGATGAAACGAAATTAAATGTAGTTTCTCCTTTTTTCTTTCCTAGCAACATGCCAGAGTCAAGATATACTCTGACTAAAAGACAAATAAGGAAATGCTATATAAAGGATGTATGATTGTTATCAAGAAGGCTTCCCCCCCTCCCACCCCTGTCCTGTTTATTTTCCTTGCCTAGAGCTGAAATAGATTGCTCTTCATCAGTTAGACTACTCTAAGAGAACACCTGAGATCCTGTAAGCAGCAAAAGAGGTTTCATGTACATGGAAAAAATTTAATTCCTCCCCATCCTGAATGCAAAATATTCATTATTCCTACAGGGACCATGATTAGAGAGGTCTCAGTGCTATCACTCCATAGCAATGAAATTCGACACTGAAACCCATAGAGTTTGTTGGTGAGATACTTCCTACATATTTCCAACCATGGAAGATGGTTGCAGATATTGTTCATTCTATCAGGTGACAAAGGTGAAGTGAACGAAATAAGACCAGTTCTATAACCGTTCTCACACTTTGGAAAAAATGTAAATCCCTTAATTTCTTTTTCTACCTGAACTCAAACAAAAGGCCTATCATGAAGGTTACACTGAAACACAGAAAGCAATCACTACTTACCTGTCTGTATGCAACAAGATATTAAACCTCAAAAGCTTTAGGAAGGGTTAGAATTCCTCAGAAGGTTTTTACCTCAGTGTGAGGATCTAAAAATCATAGCTCATGGCTGGGTCATTTTATAATTTTAAATCATGAGAGAAAGAAAAATAGTTTCATAATAAAAATGCATGAGGAAAGTGAACAGATGGATAAAATACCCTTATAAAAACATCTGAAAGAATAGTCTAAATAAAGAAACATAGTCAGTGAAAAACCTTTGGATGTACAGTGTCATCAGTTTCTTTATTAAAAAGAATAATGAAGACTAATACCAAAATTTTTACCTCCTTTAGTGCAGAAATAATTTTTCAATGCACAGAAAAGTAATAAGGTGCACTGAAATAGCAATTCCATATAAAGAGTGTTGAGGTGCAAGGTGGGGACAGTGGGTGTGGGGGAAGACCACCAGTGATCTGTTTTGATTTTATTAAAGTACCTACTTTCTCGTCAATGTCAAGTTGGTGTCTTTGCCTCATGAACAGGCTCAGTACATTGAAAAGGTCATGGAGTTTGCTCATGCCTTAGGGAAACCATTTCACATCTGAGGGACATTTGTGAAGATTAGAGGCAAATAGATGACACGGTATGTCTATTTCTAATCAGTCAGAACATATCGTAAGTAAGCAGCAAAATTTCATATGAAGACTGCTGAGCATGGGAAAAAGCAAAGGGCATGTGTAAAAAGAGGCAAGCACCCAATTACCAAATTTCTAGCTTTCATCAATGTCTCCTAGTGCAATGTTCCCAAAGTATTTCTTTCTCCCCAGCTCAAGAAGTGTCCAAGTTATCACAAAAAAAGCACAATAACAGGGATAATTTTAAAATGTGACAAATAGTGTCTGTGATTTTCTCCATCCTCTGAAGGATTTTTCCTTATTCAAATTAATCCATCCCTCCCTGGTCCATGACTAGTGATCTGGGACCAGCCATTATGAGCACAAAATAGTTTAACACCAAGGATGGAGCACCTTATTTACACCAGTGTGTCCACCCCAAGGCCTGGACATCCACAAAAAACCAGGCTCTAATCTTAGCAATGTCACACAACTCTTGGCATCCAGAAATGCCAAACAGTAGCATACCACAAAGAATCTCAGAGAGTATATCCTAATCAGTAACAAATGACATTAGAAATGAGACTGTCAGAAACCTTAGAAGTCTTGTTATTAATTCAAACAAGATGTCAACATCTTTAGCATTCATAGAATGCTTTCCTCAAACCTTCTAAGAAATAAGTTAGTGAAAGGCAGTGAAAGAATTTTTATACTATTTTTTTCCTGTAAAATATGTTTAAAACATGGAAAAGCTGTCAGATTAATATGTTTCAGATTACTGTGTTGGTTTTGCTTAGCCCAGTTTTTGCCAGTGAGTAGGGTGGGGTACAAAGATGGCTCCTGTGTGTCCTGTGTTAAGGTTCTGGAAGTTTTCACCATGTCCAGCAGAGCCAATCTCTGATGGCTCTGAAGATGATGGACATGCTGCTGGACAAGCGTGGGCCAATTAGAGATGTTAGTTACGCCTCTGTGATAACATATTTAAGAAGAAATCAAAACTATGTGAGCACACACTTCTTTTCAGCCAGAGGAGGAGGTAAAAATATGTGAAGGAAAGCAACATGGAAGCACCAAGCCCAGTGGAGAAGGTGGGGGAGGAGGCGCTCCAAGCACTGGAGCTGAAAACACTCTGCCGGCGATGGTGATGACCATGGGGGAGCAGGTAATCCCCCTGCAGCCCATGGAGTCCACGAGGGTGCAGAGAACCACCCACAGCCTGTCGGGAGGTGCCCACACCAGAGGAGCAGATGGATGCCTGGAGGAAGCTGCGATCCAGTGGGAGTCCCAGAGACTGAGAGTTGCAAAGGCCTTGCAGGAGAGAGAAAGGCCTTGCTCCCGGGATGGAAATAGCCTGGCCTGTGCTCAGAAGTCTGCACCCTGTGGACAAGAACTCGTGCTGCAGCAAATACGGGCGGATTTGCTGCTTATGAGATTAGACCTAAGCCAAAGAAGTTCACAGAGGACTGTCTCTGGTGGAAGGGGCCCCCATGGCTAAGTAAAGGACTCTTCTCCCTGGTGGACTGACCCTGACTAAAGGAAAACCCCCAAACCCTGCCTGCCCCCGCCCCCTGGAGCTGTTGGTTGGAAGGAAGGAGGGGGTGAGCTGAGAAATGGCCTTAATAGGGAGAGGAGTAAGTAGAGAAAAAATGTCGCAGAAGAATTTTGGTAATGTACTAAGAGAAAAATCCCCATACCCTGCCCCTGCCCCGGAGCTGTTGGTTGGAAGGAGGGAGGGAGATGAGCAGAGAAATGGTGCCTTAAGACGGAAGGGGGGGTGAGTGAAGAAACAGTGTCTTAAGAGCTTATTTTTACCTCTGATTTATCCTCCCACTCTGTTAGGTTAATAAATCACTTTGCAACTTTAAGTTTGCAACCTGTTCTGTCCTTTTCTTCAGTGCGTCTCTCCATCAACTCCTTATCTCAACTCATGAGTCCAGTGTGTTTGTGTTAGTTTTTTCTTCTCCTCTGAACTGCTGCGGGAGGAGAGAGTAGAGAGAGCAGACGTCATATGTGCCTGGCATTTGGCCAGGGTCAAACCACAACAATTACAAACAGGAAAAAAAGGTCTCCCTAACTCCACAAACAAGTATCTTCATGTATCTGATTTTAATTCTCTCTCATGCTTTCTGAGATTTTTGAAGATAAGGAGAAACTTACTAACATACAATTATGTCCATTTCCATCTATCAACTATGCCACACACATTAAAGAAAGGTATTTAGTCTGCACATGGTACAAAATTTTGCCTCTGCTTTGCAGACAGTTGTGCTTTAGCAGTAATGTTCTGACACACTCCATCCATTTGAACTCCATGCACTTGCATATGCACTTTTATCATATTCATTGTCCTCAGGGAGCAGAAAACCACCTCAAACTTTCGCAAGTTAATCAGGTCTTTTGAGTAACTTCAAAGACTTTTGACCTTACAAGTTTCTTTGGTTTTATGGGATAAATTCAGGGATCATTTCATCTGAAAAGGTTTCTAAAAACACTTGAAAAATAGGGTGCTAGATGCATTGCAAAGTTCTATATTGAATTTCTAATATCGTGCTGGATATGCAGCTGTCATGGTTTGGACACTGGCTAAATTCCAGGCACCTATGATAGCTGCTCACTTGCTCTTCCCTACCAGAAGAGAGGAAGAAGAGAGGAAAAAAAAAATAACAAAGCACTCATGAGTCAAGATAAGGGCCAGGAGAAAACACTCCAAGAGCAAAACAGGCTCAACTTAGAGTTGCAAAGTGAATTTATTACTAACAGAGTCAGAGGAGGATAATGAGAAGTAAAATAAGCCCTTAAAGACACCATTCTTCCCCTCAACCCCTCCCTCCTTCCCACCGACAGCACGGGAAACAGGGCATGGGGTCAGTTCATCACCAAGGTCTTTCTTCTGCTGCTCAGGGAGAGAAGTCCTCCCCACGTTTTGCTATGGGATCCCTCCCATGGGAGACAGTTCTCTGCAAACTCCTCCAACGCGGTCCAATCTCATGGTCAGCATTCCTCCCAAAACTGCTGCAATGTGAGACCCCCACAAGCAGACAGTCCTCTCAAAACTGCTGCAGCATGGGTCCCGCATCCACGGGGTGCAGTCCTCCAAGGACAGGCTGCTCCAGCCTGGAAGCAGGGCCCTTTTTCTCAACCCAGTCTCCCACTGGATCACAGCCTCCTCCAGGCATCCACCTGCTCTGGCATGGAGCATCTCCCCTAAGGGCTGCGAGTGGATCTCTGCACCCACCATGGATCCCATGGGCTGCAGGGTGACAGTCTGCTCCACCATGGTCTTCACCACAGCCTGCAGAGGAATCTCAGCTCCAGCACCTGGAGCCTCTGGTGCTCCTCCTTCTCCACTGACCTTGGTTTCTTCATGTTGTTTCCCTCACATGTTCTTATATACTTCTCCTTCTCTGGCTAGAAGAAACTATGTGTGCATTTGTTTTGATTTCTTCTTAAATATGTTATCACAGAGGCATTACCACCATCTCTAATTGGCCCAGCCTTGGCCAGTGGCATGTCCATCTTCAGAGCCATGAGGGATTGGCTCTGCTGGACATGGTGGAAGTTTCTAGAAGCTTCTCAGAGGAACCAACTTTATGGCCCCCCTACTACCAAAAACCAGGCCAAGCAAAACCAATACCTAGTAGTTTAAAAATACTACTTATATTATAATATCTTATTGACTCTATTATCTTGAAGGTTTTTCCTCCTAATCCTCTGAAAGATTAACTCCACCTTTTTCCAGGACAATACCTTTGAAACATGGAGGTAGGTACACTTCCCCCTGTAATTAGCATTCTAATTGCAACATATGCAATTTGAATGAGTTATGTGCCCTGATATCCTGTCTCCTGATAGCGTCTGATGATTTCAAAGAGAAAAAAACCTGATTCATGCTGGAATAAATTAATGTAATTCTCTACCTGAGAATTTTTAAATAGATTGAAATGTATGCTTGAGTAATCACTTGAAGCTCCTAGAAAAATACCGAATGTATCTTGAATACAGTTTTTTTCAAATGGACCCAAAAGTTAGACATCTGATATCTGCCTTCTTCTTTCCTCCTTTGGAAATCAAGGCTTGTTTCAGCTCTTCATTATATGAACACAACAAGTAATAAAGTAACTGTGACAACATTCATGTTCACTGTATAAGAGAAACCATGACTCCTTCTTGTCTGAAAACAGCTATATACATTTTCCATTTATCTTTCAGGTGTGTTAACATACCTAGTTCTTGAGGAATGGAAGTCAATCAGATTGCATAGGGAAATTTGTGACCTGAAGCAGCCCTTGTAGTTGAAGGACAAACATTAATATTTGAAGAAGAGTCTGCCTTTTGTTCAAGAACCTCAACAACAGAAAAAACCCCAGAAGCAGCAAAACTTACTAACAGAAATTTCCCCTATGAATAGTTGTATCAGTTTTTAAAAATACACAATCTCCCTCAGCTTCATGAATGCAGGGAAAAATACTGATTTCAACTTCCACAGTACATATGCTCTAATTCATATCGTTTGTGTTATTCTGAAATCTGTTTATTTTCTTCTGACATCCATTCCAGTGCTACTCATCCCATAGAACATTTCAAGGTTAATGCAGACTTGATTTTCTACTAAATTCATTGCAATGTGATGTGCCACTAATTCATGACCAGGTGCCTTAGAGCCTGGAGCTGCATTTCTGAAACTAAAGGACTTTCACTGTCCATTGGCTTCACAGATCTGCCCTGTATTGTATTTAGTATCTATTCATAATCCATTAAGTTAACTTTTACCAGTACCGCATTTTCCATGCTTCTGCGTTCTGATTTCTGTTCTTCAACTTTTTTTCCTCCCTCTCAAGTCAGCGTAACCATTTCTGGTAAATATTCCCGCTATGCATACTTCTTCCATGCTCTTCACATTTTAATGATATCTAAAGTCCCCAAATTAACAACCCATGACAAGGCATTTCTTTTGCAGCATTAGCTCTGCTGGAGTTCCATGCCTGTTACAGAGATAACTTGCCAAAACAAATAATGAAAATGATGTTCAGAGCACCCATGTTGTTTGCCTGTTGTGACAGCATAAGTCCTCACCTTTAAGCAGTTCTGAAAAAGAATAGACGCCAAAAATCAAAGCTGTTCCTTCTCTGCAGCTTTTTTGTAAAAAAGAATCTAATTTCTTTATTCTGTCCTCCAAGATTGTTTTCACAACTACAGTAACTGAAAACCCCAGGGTTTTTAGAACCAATTCCTTGACCCCCTGCCTTCCCCAAAGCATTACAACAGCCAGGGAACTGAAACACTGCCCTGATTTTTGGAGTTGTCAGCAGGCTACAGTTGAATGAGAAATTATAATTGTAAAATTAGTTTGTAAATTAAGCTGTGCTACTTATCACAAACACAACTTCAGAAACTGGCATGTAGTACAATTACTACTGAGATCAGAAAAGAAATCCTGTTGTTTTTATATTTGTTCTTTCTATTTCTATCTTCAAAAATAGTCACATATCCTCTTACCCATCATTCTTTTGAAGTTCTTTTTCATTTAAACTATTATGGACTATATGTTCTTCCTTGTTTCCCTTTCTTTTGTTCTCACGCTCATCTTTAACAGTTCTTAATGCAGGTTTCCTTAATCTATGTTAATGTATGTTAGCCTGAAACAACAGCATTCCAGTCAGTCACTCCCTTGACAAAGCCCAAGCATCCTATTTCTTGCCTTGCTTCTTCCTCATACTATTTTTTCCTGGAGATGCCTGGGAGTTGCTGTCTCACTTAGTAGTAACATTAGAAAACTATTGTTTCTCACAGGCCATAAACATACCTCCTTCCAGAAGACAGGGCAATGAAAAAAGTGATGAGGGTCTGCGTTCTCCCTGTGGCTTAAAATTTAAAATGTAATACTCATAAACTAATTATTCATTTTAATTCACAAAAATGATACGCAATTGACAAGGTAAAGACATTAGAAGAAAATATTTTTTAGGTTTCTCCTAGTGTTCTTTTGCTGTTAAGTAGGGTTGGTGTTTGGTCACTTCGTGTTACTGTGCTCACCAGTTTGTGCCAGTAAAGCTCTTCAGTGTCATATTGTCACTTTGTTTGGTGGGTTACCTCAATAGTGGAAAGGGCACATTCTTTCTTCCCCTTCATTCTTCTCAGCTTATTGAATTGCACAAACTGCAACAGAGAAAGCAATTTCAATTGCTTTTCACTACCATGATTTAAAGCATTTGATTCTGCAATGCATGTGATGAGGGAGTTTATTTCTTATTTTTACAGACAGAAAACAGTTTATAGCCTAAACCTCACCAATTAACAGAAAACCAAGACCATTTATTTTATATATTCAGTAGCTCAGTAGCTGACTGATACCTCTGAGATATTTTGGAGTCTCTCTTCATTTCATTATATGGAAAATAAGGGATTTAATTATACTTTTAAGTGAGATGTGATTATATAATATCAGTCTCACAGCAGGTAGTAAACAGAAAGACTATATAAGAGAAAATTCCAACTATATTTTTTGCAGGGCTTGGGGGGAAGATATTGTCTTGAAAAACACAACAAAAAATATTTCCTTTAATATTAATGTATGGGTTTGTATTTTACCAAGGAATGACAACAGTATTAAGGAAATACAATTGCAGCAATTTTTAGCTCTCTGAATATTAATAGCCTTATTTTCAAGTCACTGTCACTGTCACATTACGTAACTGGAGGCAGACTCTACCACTTACATCAAACAAGCATATGTTCTCTTCCCTGGAAAGCAAATCCCAGGCATGTGTACTGACAGAGCTGGGAATAATGTGTGTTTAAGGAGGGCAGGAAAGAGAAAGGGAAGTCAATTTTTTCAGCTGTACCATTCGAGTGGCACAAAATTCTTTGTGAACTTCCCTTTCACTGAAGAACCTTCTCAGACCAGAATGTGCCCTGGCACACATTTAAATTGCAATCTAGACTGCAGTTAGGCAACAGCATTAAGTTGCCAAGACAGAGAATAGATGTCACCAGTAGATTACTTCCCTTTATCCTTTCAGTAATCACACTTGACATCAAATCAGGGCACAGCCACTTTGCTGGGGCTGCTCTACAGTAAGCTTTCTAGAGTGGTGTCAAAATAATGCTGCAGAAGACATTAAGTCAAATAAAAATATGACAGACATATTACACATACCCTGATCTAAAGTATTTGCACCTTATTAAACCAAGACTACAGGAAAATGCTTGAACACACATAAAGCAAAAAAGAAGGAAAGGTAATTAAGCTTTTCATTTGGGTTTTTGATTTTTGTTGGGTCTTTTTCTGTTTTTGTTGCTGTTGCTCCTTTTTTTTTGTGGCTGTAGTTTTTGTTTCAAAATATTCTAAAATGTGTGTTAATCTGAGTTTCTATTCCTTATATTAACTGCCGATGCGTGTATTTTTACTTCTACAGATTCAGCATAATTCATTATCCATGATTTCATAGCCTTTTACTGCCATGTATTTAATGGAGAATGAAAAGCTTTCAGAGGCCCCAGAAGAAACAAAATTTATAAATCATGTGGCCAGAAAATGCTGTTTGTTGCTTAAATAAAGAATAGTCTTCAATATTTTGTGAAAGACATATCTACACTGTTCAGAGCATCAAAATCATAAACCACTGACCATGCTGTAATGGGCTGATTTACACTGATGGTATTCAACTTTCAAAACTTTTGTTATCATTCAGGCTAAAATACTACAGAAAGACAACAACTAGAAAATTAAGAAAACAGGGAATAAACGGCTCAACTGATCTGAGATTCCAGTCAAGAGAGGCACACCCACTGTCTTACATTGGTAGAGTATAATTCAGTTTTACCTCTTTATCACTTACAGCTCATGCCAAGAATGTGATGTTTAAGTACAGAAGAAAAGCCTGACCAATTAGTAAATGCAGAATTAAAAGAAGCATTAGAGGATATCTACATGCTCTAAAACTGGCATAGGGAGGCTCCTGTATGGTCTGAATTTCCTAGAGTAAACCTTGACCTGATTCTTACAGGCAAAAAGGGATAAGTTCTTGTGCAGCTACAAAGATTTACGAATTAGGGCCCAGTGTAAAACTGGGAACTTGAGTTCACAGCACTCTGTCTTACTTGCTCACCATGAAAAATCTGAAATCTTAGTCAAACTGAAAAATATTTACTTATATCATGACTCTTTGAATAAAATAAACAGGTTGCCCTTTTTCCAGAAGACAGTCCTTTCAGTTTCTCCATTTATCCTATAGAAAAGGAATTATGATGGAAACTATTTGCAGTTATCTGCATGCTGTAGAAAGGTTTCTGAACTAGTAGTTTCAACGTAAGTGAGGAGCACTATCCAAACAGCTGTCTCTCTCATATGAATGATTTAAGAAAAATTATTGGCAGGGGTGTTTGCTATCTACTCAAATTTACTTACATTTCTCCCTTTGTATGAAAAAAGGTGAGACTCCTACATGTTTGCTTGTAGGGTTTCTTAGATAACCGTTTTCTTAGGAAAATATGTCCAACACAGAGTCCAAATACATATTTGGCGACATGTTGTTGGTCGGTTATTTAATAACTGTAGTATCCAAAAGCAAGTATCATGGTTGTAGCATCCTGGATATCAGGCTTAATATGAATTGATGAGAAAATCCCTCCTCAAAAGCCAAATCTGCAAATTAATGTCAAAACACTAATAAACCCCAGTATATATGTTTGTATGATATGTAATGATAAAAATACAAAGGCAAGCTAACATGCCAAGTAAACGAAACTAATAGTGTTCTGTGGAGACAGAGATAGCAATATGATGGTTCTGTATAATGGCTACATGTATTAATAGAACAATTCCTTGTCTTTTGTTTGAGCACCTGGAAATCAGGTTTTGTTCCCAGTGGTAAAAGAAAGATGAAAATGATGGTAGGTAACACTAGTATAGGTGTGGTACTCATATCTTTCAAGTGACTGGGAGAAGAAGGGGAATGAATCAGTTTGGACAGATCTGGAGAAAACATGGTCATTCAAATGGTGAAATTCAAGCAACAATTATTGCTGCTCACCCTTTCCTCACTCATACATAGAGGCCAGCATCTAATGAGTGGCGTATGCAAGCAAAAATATCTCCAGCAAAGTTAGAGGAGAAGGATGTTGAGAAGTTTGTAGACAAGTAACAATATGGGCAGAGGTTGGTTGTCAGATTTAATCTTAAATATAGCCTTTTTCACAGAAGCAAAGAGACAAGCGGAAAACATATCAATCCTTATTTAAGTAGTAAAGCCTGAATAAAAGAAGAACTAAAAAAAAGATGTCCTCAGCCAAAGAGGAAAGTGGTACAGAGCATCCAGTAAAAATATTATGACTAGCTGATATGCATCGGAGAGTATAACACATTAGTAAAAACCTGCCTTACTTCTAGGTTTTCTTTTCTCTGGAATTTAAAAGATACTTAAAGAAACACATGGAAAATGTCAGGGGTTTGTGTTTGGATTTTTTGTTTGGTTGCTTGGTTGGCTGGGGTTTTTTGTACAAAGTCTTGTTAGAACAAGTTCAAACATGTCCTTCTAATAATTTTGCTACTGTACGACTTCCTAGAACTCTAACACCATTTTTCTGAAGAAACAAAAAGACATCCAGAAATTCCCATTCATTGCAGTGAATAGAGTATGAGAACATATAGACATAGTAATAAAAGACATGTTGGTACAATACACCATAAAATACAACCATATTAATTAGAACTGAAGTGTATTTACTCTATTCAATCAATTACTTTGTAATTAAAATTGCTCATTTAACTAGAAGCAAGAATTAAATGCCTGACTTGCTCAATTATGAAACAGAAGGGAAAAGACTAATACATTTATTACTTACAAGCAATCCAAGACAATAAATTTTATCTGCAGGGCTCTTAAGATGTATGTGCATACATGTAACCAACGCAATTAAAATACTCAGATTAATTATTTATGTCTAAACTTGTAGCCATTCTTCTACCCACATCCATTCCTAGGCTACGTTTCTGAAGAGGGAATGCAGTAGTTTAGCTTGTCACTGTTTTTTTGTGTAATTACATAGCTTTTTCAGATAAGTGCTTCAGTGTCACAGACATTTATATAGACTTCCATTTAATTACAGGGACAGAAATAATTTACATAACAAGCCCAAAATCTGGTTCAGACCCTATGGGCTTTTGAGACAAGTGGGAGTGGAGACATCTCAAACAGTGAGATGACAGCTCTTGGGAATCTTCATTCAAATCTAAGTTTAACATTGATTGGAAGAAGTGGAAAGAACCACACCTTGTTTCTGAACCATTAAAACACATACTAACAGTAGAGTGCATGCAAGTGCATCAGTGGTTTAAGGTAAGTTAAGGAAAGTGTGAGCCCATTGTTTATTGGGGCAAGGGACATGGTGGAAAAAAATAGAGAAAAAGCTGAGGCATTGTCAGAGTAGCCAGAAAGGCAACCAGCTAAACGTACTGACAAAGGACATCTCCTCAGTCAGGAGCCAGGAGTCATTCCTGATAAGCTCAGCCAAAACTTCTTTGAAGGGGTATTGTTGGCAGGAGAAAGACACCTTGATGAGTACAGGATAACAAAAGTCAGCAATAACTATTCCTGACACAGTAGTCCCTTGCCTACTTAAGTGTGTCTACACCCCAAAAGTAATTCCCTCCTACTAAAAGTGGCCTTGTCTGAAAGAGCTTCCATGCACACAATCTCCTGGACAGACCAGACCCTTGCTAGGGACACCTGGCTTTGTATTCTTTAACACCAATAATCTTTTAAGTGGGACTTCTCCATCATCAATTTGTCCCACTCCTGAGAATGGTTTGGTGAATGTTGTACTAGTAACATTTAACATAATATATTTATTGGTGCTCTCACAGATAAAGGTTCATAAGTATACACTTACATCACTAGTTGGAATTATGAATTTATAATATACATACATATATATTTGTTTTGCTCTTGTTATATGTACTTGCTTTCCTAGTGGTAACTTTCTAGTGACTTGCAATTTGTATTTACTAGTGTTAGTGGTGTATGTAAATGTGGGAGTTTTTTTACTAATAGTAAAAAAGTACTGTGCAGAAATTTGTAATAAAGAAATTCTCAGAAACCCAGGCATCTGGGACTTTGTGTACTAAAGAATCCTGAGAAACCCACGGTCAGAAACTGTACCCGCAGATGAGGTAACCCTCATGGGTCACGTCTGTGACCGGCACAGGCTCTTAAAGCCTTCTGTGCCTCAATTTTCAATGGTAAGACTGTCCTCAAGCATTGAAACATTACCCACAACAAAGGAAGAATTAGGGACCACTTAATCCACTTGTACATACTATAGTCCATAGGACTAGGTGGGATGTACCTGAGGGTTCTGAAGGGTGCTGGCTACTGTCTAAACCCTTTGAAAAGTCATGGGAATTGGGGATGTTCCCGACAACTGAAAAAGGGCAGACCTCAAATCCATTTTCAGGAAGGGCAAGGTGAGAAGTGAAATTCAAGGAACTATGGGCCAATCAGCCTCATCTCAGTCCCTGGAAAGGTTTTGAAGGAAATCCTGTTACAAACAAACAAACAAACAAACAAACAAGTGATAGACATAGGATAGGTTTAACAAGAGGGAATCATGCTTGACCAACCTTCTTGCTTTCTGCAAGAAGGGAACTGATTTTTTGGATAAGGGAAGGAATGTGCACATTGAATACCTTGACTTAGCAAGGCCTTTGACACATTTATTCTTCTGTAGTGTCTATTTCCAAATTGGTGCAATATTAACATAGAGGTGGTGGGGGTGGGGGGAGTGGGGTGGAATAAGTCTCTGCATGTTCCGAAAGTGTCTCTATGGTTTAAGAGAGATCACCTTGGCCAGTACAGCTGTGGTCCTGTTGTGGTAGTTTTGCCTGGCCCAGTTTTTGCCAGTGAACAGGGTGGGGTACAAAGATGGCTCCTGCATGTCCTGAGTAAAGATTCTGGAAATTTTCCACCATGTCCAGCAGAGCCAGTCTCTGATGGCTGTAAAATGATGGACATGCTGCTGGTAAAACCTGGGCCAATTAGAGATGTTAGTTACGCCTCTGTGAAAACATATTTAAGAAGAAATCAAAACAATGTGAGCACGCACTTCTTTTTAGCCAGGGAAGGAGGAGGAGGAGGTAAAAATATGTGAGGGAGAACATGGAGGCACCAACGTCAGTGGAAAGGTGGGGGAGGAAGTGCTCCAGGCGCCGGAGCTGAAACCCCTCTGCCAGCCGTGGTGAAGACCATGGGGAAAGCAGGTGGTC
>VZRL01006548.1:458826-788298 GCA_013397895.1 Origma solitaria | reverse complement strand
TTAGTTTTTCCTCTCCTCTGCATAGCTGCAGCAGGAGAGAGCATAGAAAGCAAATGTTGTAGGTGCCTGGCATTTAGCCAGGGTCAAACCCACGACACCTGTGCAGCCAGACCCTTTTCTCACCAGTACCGGTGGATGGCACAAACACACACACTCACCTAGCTCCTGCGTTACCAAAGAACTCAGCCCAGTCATGTGGAGTTCCAAGGACGGTTTATTTTTGAAGGTGTCCAAAAACAAAAGAGTACGAATGACCCTGAGTGGCCATTCATATTGAGATCCAGGGCCAATAGGGTTGGAGAGAAGGTGGGGAGATAAAACAATAACCAATGGGGCAAGAGGGAAGGGTGGAATGAGTGATACAACAACCAATGGGGAGAAGGGAGGGGTGGAGTGAGGAACCAGGTCAAGGCCAATCAACATGGGATAATTAACATATCTAGTGACAGACCATCCAATAAACACTCAGGGGGTGTTTCCCATCTCAGAGTTGTCCCACCAGCATGTTGCTGTCTTGGGACCTCTCAGCTCCCCAGTACTCTCAAGATGGTTGAGACCACCGCAACACAATGTGGGCTGGATAAATGGACAATGAATGAGAGATTGGCTGCACTGCCACATTGAAAGCGTTGTGATCAATGGGTCAAAGTCCAGCAGCCAATAACCTGTAGAGCTCGTCAAATCAGTACTGGGACTTCTATCCTTAGTGTCTTCTTTAACAACTTTGGCTGTAGTCATGCAATGAAGGGACACAAGAGGGTAGGAAAGAAAGGATGGTGTGATGAGGAGAGGGTATTGCTTTGTGTGTGAGAAAATGAGTGTGTATGAGTTGAATGTCAGGAAGCATCTTAAAAACAATAGGTTCAATTTTCAACTCAATGCTATTTCTTTTGAAAGGAATGAGAAGGGAGTGTCTTTACAAACAAACTGTGAGTCTTATGGTAAGATAAGACTGATACTGACAGAAACAATGGGAAGATTTCCATAGGAATTCCACTGATTGACTTGCTCCAGACTGTGTTACTAGAACAGGGACATAAGAAAAAGAAGAAAGGGGGGGATATACATTAGAAGGCATTCTGGGATTCCGCATTAGGCATTCTGGGAAGTCTGTACCTCTCGAGTACCTCAGCCAATGGGGAAAGAGAGAGGAAACTGTGGCCAGGAAATTAGGATAAAAAGAAGCTCCTCTATCAATTTGAGAGACCCCATGGGAAATGCCCATGACTTCTCCCTTTGTTCATGAATAAAATAACAGGACTCCTCTGTCTCCTTTTTGGGCATGTCAGGAAAAATTAATCCACAAATACCAGAGGTTTATATCCAAAAAGGAGACAGAGGGGTCCTGTAACTTTTCATGAATAAAGGGAGAGGCCATGGGCAGTTCCCATGGGGTCGCTTGAATTGCTAGAGGACGCAGCCTTTTTATCCTAATTTCCCAGCTGAAGGTCCCCTCTTTCTTTCCCCATTGGCTGAGGTACTCGAGACGTAATGAGTTCCCAGAATGCCTAATGCAGACAGAAGTAATATACATCCCTCCTAATGCAGACACCCTTAACACAAATCTCCTCCTTCTTTTTCTTATGTCTCTGTTCCTGTCGTTTATTAACACAGCCTTGGGTGAGTCAATCAGTGGAATTCCTATGGAAATTCTTCCCATTGTTTCTTCTATCTCTCAGTATTGGTCTTATCTTACTAGCAGTTTGTTTGTAAAGACACTCCCTTATTCCTTTCAGACATAAACCTCTGGGTTTTGTGGATTAGTTTTCCTGACATTTTCTAAAGAGTGTAACTCAGTTTACTTTGAATATATTACTCATATATATTCTGTTGAGAAAAAAGATAGCTCATGGAGAAGAAATGCCAAGTGAAGTGAGAAATGGATGTTACTTTCCAAAGAATTTTGCTAAGATAATTTGCTCTGAAAACTTCAAGCTTTATTCTTGGATCATACATTTAGAATATTTTTTTTCATCTTTTAAAACCTGGAGTTTATCTAAAAACACTCAGAACATTATATTGATGGGAAATAATTTATGATTTCCTTACAGGAAAGCAGAGTTTCTCCCCCTCCAGCCCCCCTCTCTCCCCATAAGTTGTCAAAGAAAAATGTAGCGAAATTATATTTCAAGGTAAAAAACTTAGAGTTCTTTTCATGTCTGCCTTGAGAAGTTGGGGTTTTTTGTGTAGAAACATCTTCTGATCTGCATAAGAACAGCCCAGATGAAGAAGGGGTGAGCACCCATCACCAGAGAATGACCAAGACAAACCTTTTTTTAACAAGAAGATGGGTTTTGACCCAGATAAGTCAAAAGGCCAGTGAACAGGTCCTGCCAGGTGGGACAACGTTTTTTATTTTGCCAGTGTCCTCCCTTACACAGCTGACTCAGTCATAAAACTCCCTCCCCCAGCAAGGTGTTGGGACCTTCATATTCACAAGGATATTCACATGTAGGCCTGAAGGCATTCATCCTTTCTGATGGGACATAAGTGGCTCAACTACGCTCACGTGAGAAGAACCTGTCATGCCTTAAAAGGTGTCATAAGCCATCAAAGATTCCTGAAGTGCCCCCCAGAAACTCATTTCTGGGCCTCTCACCTCTCAGAGGACTGTGCATCATCCACAGTGTTCCATCAGACAGTGTAAAACTGCCCCCCACTTCCCAGGGGAGGTATCTGGGCATTCCCACCCGAACCTGAGTGTATATTAACCCATTGAACTCTACATTTTATAGGCTTTGCCCAGGCCCAACAGATAGAGACGGCAACCATCACTTTGACCAATGGACATTAAAATTGCAACAATCAAGTCTCCTCACTTGATCCACATGATATCTTTCCTCTCTGCTACCTATTCTTATCCTTTCTTTCTTATATTCTTTTCCCTATATTTTTTCTTAGGTGATATCTTTATACTTTTATATAGATTATAACTAAAACAACTACACACCTCCTTTCCATTGCAACCAATTTGTTCTAAAACAAATCCTACATATATATAGAAATAAAAAACCCACTGGTTTGTTCCACTCTAATCTGCCCTAAGGGATCTCTTAACCAGAACTTCAATTACCCTCACTTTCTGTGACAGGTCCTAACACAACCTTGAAGGGCAATCTGACTCAGAACACCGAAGACACTCCTCCTCTGTAGCTCTTCATTTATGTAGTAACTTTAATTATTATAAGCAATAGCCATTATATTTTTTTTTATCCTGAGAATGAAAATATTAGAGGTTATGTTTGAAGAGACCAACATATTCGACCCATAAGGTCAATGAAGATAAAGGCTAGTGGAGGTTATGTATTTCCAGATAGACTTTAATTTTATTGCTGACATAGGTTCAATGCTGAGCAGCCACCACTGGGACCCGCAGAACTAAGAGAAGAGGAATATCTTTTTTGATCAGGGGAAACAGTCAGTTTGGGACCAGAAAGGGAGGGCAGAAAAAGGCCCAAAGTAGTTAAAGAGTTCTTAAGCATACATGTTACATAGGTTACATTGCTGATATTGTCAAAGAAACTGAACTGCTGTTCATGGGGACTTTTCTTAAATGCATGTCTGTATTTTATATATGTACTCTCACAATATAGAGCAAAATTTAAAACCAGCAATGTCTTTGTAGGCATATGTCATGGTGTGTTTTTAAATCCCTGAAGAAAAACAGGTTACTTCTCTGTTTCTTCATTGAAGGAAGAAAGATTGTGTGTACTTTAGTATTCACATTATGAACTCACAAATGCAGCTTGCAATGAAAGCAGTGAAGAACAGCACTGAAATATACATTTAGTGATGACTATTTGCAACATTTAGAAAGTAAGACTCGTTCTCTTATCTTTTATTTGTATTTTGAGGAGGTTGTGTTTGTTTCCAGAAAAAAGAAAAAAGCAATAGTGAAAGACCACATCAGTAATTTCTTAAATTTTTATGACTGTCCATAATACAGGACAGACTGTAAGAGTGAAATTTCAAGTTCATCATAAGTTAGTATTTTGTATGTATTTATAAAACTGGAATATGCATTTTGTATTAATTTCTATTAAAGTATTTACATTAATTATAAGCAAAAACATAGGTCACAACACTAATTATAGTTTGTGTTTGACTGATTTAAATATAAATGAAAGATCAATATACAACCAAAATCCTTTGCCATGGAAACTCTCTTACTCTTGAGCTTAGGACAAGTCATCATAAAGTTGCTAAAAATGGGACAAACAACAAAATATTTTTTCACTTTCCTCAGGCAAATAAAGTTGGTACTTCCCTCAATACTTCTCCAAACGGGTCATCTGGGCTAATAACAGTAAGAAAGCATTTCATAGCAGATAAAAAACAAGCACTAGTATGATTTGCCTTCCTTCAAAGTAGCTCTAAAAAGAAAACTCTTGAGCTCACTCCAGCCAAGATTTTAAGATCTGTTCACACACCCACTCATCACAGCTGCTATCAGTTTTAAGCACTCCCTCAAGCTGCAGTTTGAGTGGAGCACCAAATCTGGCTAAACCTACTGCAACGTATTAAAGAACTTGTAGTCAATTTGAGCTTTGTGCTCCCCAGCCACTCTTTCCCACTTATCTGCTAGAACTGTTCTCATTCCCTGTGATTATCAGTTCATGATCCAGTGTATTTTCTTACCTTTCTTCTCATATTCTCTTCAACAAAAGCTTTTCTTTTATTCAGATGGCTGTAACTTTGATTGTATTTTGCTTTTGCAGTGGTGCAAGACTTAGGATAAGGACCATAAAACTCTAAGGAGACAATTGCAGAGTCTATTTATGCTGTATGCCACAAATGAGTCTTGCTTCTCAAGCGCATGCTAAAAGCATGTCCCTTTGAATGCCATATATTTTTGGCCCTGTAAATTATACTCTAACACTTTTGTTGCCTTATTGTGAGTTAATGACATCTATCAATTCCAAACGTGTGCAAGGAAATCATTGCTTTAGTGAGGAACAGCTTTGTGCCCAGTGTTCTTCTCTCTAGGCTCTCTCTTAATATCCCTTAATACTTAAGGGCTACTCTTGGTAAGGAAACCAGAGGCACGTACCAAAAAATCAGACTGACTGCTTCGACTAAGACTTAGTTTTCTGTCACATTGTTCCTAGAGAGGAAAACTGCTTCAGCTGTAGTTTTCTGTCACATTGTTCCTAGAGAGGAAAACTGCTTCAGCTCTTTTTTTCTAAATAAACGATCAGGCTAGTTCACCGAGCCCCTTTGGTTAGTTTTCTACGTTTTCAGACTTTCCATTTGAAGGCTCTGAAAGCTTCCAAAATCATTAGGTGGTCAATCTCTAGAATAGTATGTGAACATTCCCAAAAGGCTGCTTTTTTCTGGCTGTAGTCCTAGATTGCCATTAGATCAGATCCGTGGCAAGAATTCTCTTGTCAAAAAAGCAATCAACACGCTGACTCAGTGCTCACTGATCATTGGGACCAGCTTTGAAATCAATAGTATCATTGCAAGTCCAGATTTGGGGCTCATTTTTCTAAGACTCCTTGGCACAGATGTCTGGCCTGAGGCCCTAGTAAATTAACTTATCTTCTTGGGATGAACCTGAAATGGAATAAAGTACTCCTGTTTCAGACAGTGCACTTACACTAGCTCTTCAAATTCCAGTAGCTGTACTTTCTGCTCTGAGATAGCTACTGCCACAGAGAAATATCCATTTTTGATATCTGGTCTGGGCCCTAAAAAGCAACACTGTGCCTCAATTCTGTAGGCTTTCTATTATGTACATTGCTCTCTGACTGAGGACATGTAAATACTGAATACCAAGTTTAGTGCCAAAAACCAGATTTGTAACTGGCTGTTATTTCTTTTCCATCAAAGCATTATTGCATTGCTCTAGATCAGCAGTAGCAAGGAAGACACAGAATTGCTTCTCATTAGGACTACTTTCCCCAAGGGAGGATGAATAATGAGACAGAAAATGCAGGGGAAATGTTTTTCCTCCCCCCCACCACCCAGCCAAAACACTAATGCTTAAGGTAAAGCTGCATAAACCTGCAGCAACCTGAAAGCCCTGCTTTGAGCCAGCATAGGTTTTCTATTCATTATCAAAATTTTTGATCAATCCTGTCTGAATTTTCATTCCCTATATAAAGAATTTTCATTCCCTACATGTATTCCTCATGCATATTTTACAGTTTTTTTTAAGCCTTATATATATATGGGGGTTTTGTTGGGTTGTTTGGTTGGTTGGTTTTGTTTGTTTGTTTGGGGGGGGAGGGGTTGTGTTGGTTTTTGGTTGGTTGGTGGGTTTTTTCTTTGGGTTTTTTGGTTTTTTGGGGTTTTTTAAATGGCTTTTTTTGTGGGGGGTGGTTGTGGGGTTTTTTGGTTGGTTGGTTGGTTGGTTGGTTTTGGGATTTGGGTTTTTATTGGGTTTTTTTCCCCTCATGGACAAGGAAAATTTTTTCACAGGTTTATTACAACACGCATCTCATGACTCCAAGTTTTGGGTTCTTAATCCTATGCTTGTGTTATGCTTGTGTTAGAGGAAGTATTTCAAAGAATTTACTAGTGGTGAAAAGTTTTCTTTATTGTTTACTAATTTAGTGTTCCAGCTGAAATCATACTACATTGTTCCATTGCAAGTTATATTTTCAGTTGTGAACAAAAATAAAATATTTTTATTGATACTTTTATTCCTTTATCACTCCAGATATTTCTATTTCAGAGCATTATTTCTTCAATTTATCTTCAGAATATCTATATTCAATATAAAAAGGAGTCCCACCATGGAGAAATGTAACATTTCCACCTCATCTGCCATATCTTGGAAAGAAATTATTTTTGATTACCATCATGTTACCTATTTATATTTTGATATAATTTTCATCTTTGTTATGTCAGTTTGTTGAAAATATACTGTTTGTCTATGATTAAAAATATATATTTAAGTAGTGATATGATTCAAGCATAACTGTTTATTTGATTTAATTACATGGAAAATAATTGAAAGTACATGATTAAATATTAGCTAGTTTTCTGAACAATGTGTTTTTCCTAAGCTATGGGAAGTTAATAGAAACTTCTTCACAGGAATAATGATATTTTTGGTTTTACTGTAAAAAATGGAAATCATTCCTTTTGCTCACCTACACTCATTTCAGTTTTATTTTAGACTTAACTTATTCATCACCTTGGAAAATGCTAGTTGGCCCGTGGAGATACAAAAAAAATCTCTTAAGGGAAAGCCATGAGCACAGTTGCCATGCCACCCATCCTTTGAGCATTCCAAAGTAGAAATTACTTTTGAAAAATTTTAGATGTTTACTCATTAATGTTATCTGTCACTTTCCACGGTGTGAAATTTGATGACATTCCTGCTTTAGGAAGGAAGTTGCCCTAAGATTTTCCATGCTCTTGAGACTGCAGTATTGGCTTAATTTCAGGATGCTAGTGGGTTAGATTCTGACAGAGACTTTCTCAAAAATGTTACCTCAGTCAGCAAGACAATATGTGCCTCAGTTCCTTAACTGTTACACACTTTCTTCTACTGAAACAACGAATGCTTATTGTGTGAATGTGAAGCTTCTTGAAGAGTGAATTGCCAAACTCTCTTACACTCCTTGCCTTCTCAGAGTGGAGGAGTTACCCTCTGTTTCTTTTTCAAAGTGCCTTCTCCTTCTAGCAGCTCCCAAGTAGATGTTTGGTGACTGTCAAGTGCTACCACAGTACAGATAGTAAAGAATAAAAGAAAAATTGCTAAAACAGACCGATTTAGCCTTTGTGCCTTACAATATTATGTTTGATGAACAACAAAAGTCAAATCATTGTAACTCCAATTCTGCAATTCTTTCAATCATCTGAAATGCCTCAGGGGACCAAAATTATGTATCTTCCACACCCCTTCTCTATCTCAGCACAGAGTTATTATTACTTTAACAATTCTTTATTTCCTAGGTTACCTCAACATAGCTAGTTTTTTCAAAAGATTCAACTGAATTGCTGGTATGCAGAGACAAAGCAGAAGCCAGTAATAGCATTTTATTGGATTAGTAAAGGAGTTACCCCTGGGAGAATTTCTGGGATTGAGGGCCCCTCCAGACATCAGAGTGAAAACATGACAGACATGCCACTCTGAACTGGAAACTAGCACCTTTCCAGTCTGGGCACTCAGGCAGCAGTGAAGAAAGTCACCAAAGCAAGTAGGTAATTACATCTGAGTGCAGGAGGTAGGGTACATGAAACTAGGCAGGCCCCACAAAGTTGCAAGCAACTGGGAGTTTTTTGCACACATAGAATAGCAATGCTTGAATGCACAAAATCTTCTGTATGTAAAACATATAATTCCTAAGAGATTAAGCAGATTCTTTGGGGATTTTCTGGAAACATGTATCTGCCTGGAAAATGTGCAAATGACCTTAAGGCTCTCACCATAAAAAATACAGCATGGGCCTGAATTCAAGAGCAGAATTTCTCTCCCACCTCCACAACAGTTTTCAGATTTTAGTTTCTGGATTTGTCCTCTCCACACACACACACACACACACACATATTTATAATTACTTTTACCGCTACTAAAATAGAGCTAAGATTCACTGAATTTAGCTGTGAAAGCATCAAAAATTGCTTTTCATCCTTTCTCACCAAAATATGACAGATTTTGATGAATTTTCTGGTTAGCCACTCCTCTTTTCTCCACAGCAGCCCTGTGAATCAATCACAAGCTGTCCAAGGAGCAAGCAAGTGGGGCCATTTTTTCTGTGAGTTTTTTTCATTTACGTAAATAAGCAATATATCCCATGACAGTATTGCTACAGTTTATTTAGATTCATCCATCAGTATATATAACAATGCGTTTAGTAAACTGTACCATACAAAATGCCTTTTCCAAAGAGAAATGTTATATAGCTCCAGTCACCTAAATGCTAAGGTATGCTAAATTTTAAGAAAATCAACAAGGAAATTTAAGAAAATCAATATTCAGGCAAAATAAAAATAAGCTCCTCCAATCAAAGCTAAACCATTGATCAAAGATTTTTAGGTCAAATAATTTCCTTTTTGTTGTGAATGTACCAAAGTTTTTAAAATTGTTTCACATCAACTGAACCAAGTAATTGATTAACTAGTGCATGGTATACAGATAGAAGGGAACTGAAACATTATACAAGTGCACAAATGATCAAACTTTCATTCTTGGTTCTTTTTCCAGTTTACACTTCTGGGTAAATTTTCAGTCCTTGACTCTGGATTGTTGCAGCCAACTGTACCCTCAGCTGTGCAAAAAGAAGCATGGCCAGCAGTGTGAAGGAGGTGATTCTCCCTCTCTTTTCTCTCATGAGGCCCCACTTGGAGTATCCAGCTCTGGCATCCTCAGCACAAGGACTGGGACCTACTGGAGCAAGTCCAGAAAAAGTTAATGAAGGTCATCGGAGGGCTGAACACCTCTCTTATGAGGAAAGTCTGAGAGACTGGGGGGTGCTTTTCAATTCTTAAAGGGGACCTATAGGAATGATGGAGAGAGACCTTTTACCACAGTCTGTAATGACAGGACAAGGGGCAATGGTTTTAAACAGAAAGAGATTTAGACTGGGTATAAGAAGAAATTCTTTATTATGAGGGTTTTGAGGCACTGGGACAGGTTGTCCAGAGAAACAGTGGATGCCCCATCATAAGAAGTGTTCAAGATCAGGTTGGACAAGGCTTTGAGAAGTCTCATCCTGTGAAAGATGTCCCTGCCCATGTCAGGCAGGTTGGATCAAAGTGATCTTTAAAGGTCCTTTCAAACCTGAAACATTTTGTGATTCTCTAGTCCTATATGTAAGTTTGTGTTGTATGTGGTGCTCCGTGTGTGCACCTACTGGCAATACGTGCTCAACCCTGCAAGCAGTTGCACTGGGGGACATGTAGCTGTGGCAGCATTGCCTCTCTTGGGCTGCCCAATTTGGCCCAATTGCCATAACACTTTTGTGATTTAGAAATTACACCAAAATTTTTTGCTCATCTTCTTATGAATTTGATAACTACCTTCAGCAGGGGGATTAAAGTATAGCAAATATATAGTGAGAAGTCACCCAAGATATTACAGTAGCCATTATTCACTATTAATATGCAGAATCACTGTAGTGCTCTGAAATGGAATAAATCAAATACAGTGAATAATATCTCTGATCTCTGTATTTAAATAGCCAGAGTGCTTTGTCAACATTTTTACAGCACTAATTAACGTCCAGAGTATTGAATCATAATAAAAATAAGCAACTGGGTAAGGCCCTGGAATAGCTCTTAACATAATCCAAACAAAGAACACTCCAGAGCTGTGGTCTGTCAGGCCAGATTTTTTTATAGAGTACTGTTTCCTCTTTCTTTTGTGTCCCAGTGTGCTGTTTTCTTGTTTGTTTCTTGTGTTAGTTTTTTTTTTTCATTGAAATTAACATGTTGGAAAAATTTTCCTTTGTAAGAATCATCTAAAAGTATTAAACTGTTTCTCACTCTTTTTTTTTTAAGAGTGAGCTCTCTGTTTTCATTATTCCATTGCCTGCAAACAGTATGTAAAATGCAATGCTGTGCTTGGCTTCATTTCTAACACAAATACTGTTCATCTTCAGTAAGCAAGACCAGAGTGTCACACAACACCTGCTCGCAGATGAGAGTAGTAAACAAGAGAGGGAAGAAATACTGTATGTAAAATTATTCCAGAATGGCCTTGTCTAATCAAAAGTTGAAAGTTCCAGCTTGGAGAAATGAGAAGTAATATAGAAAAAATTTACCTTGCTGATTCTTACTGCTTAAATCTGCAAAGTACCAACCAATGCAGCTAAGCATCCTCAGCATCACTGCTGTGCACTTTTCAGGACTGGCACCTCAATAAATAGTAAGGTGTAAACTTGCTCTGGGAGAATCTGGTGCTTTCATTGAATATGAACAACCAAGGTAAGTAAAAGAGAAAGCTATCCCCTTTATCCCTTGTTACTCAATGCGCTACAACCATTCTTGTACTCCAGTGTAGACTTTCATTTTATAATGAGCATAATGAAAAAGAACAGTGTTTTTTCTGCTTTAGATCTCAAGCCCAGAGATTTTCACAGACTCACTGAATGGTTGGATGGGACCACTGAAGGTCATCTGGTCCAACCTCCCTATTCAAGCAGGTCCTCAAAAGCATGTTACTCACAATTGTGTCCAGACAGTATTGGATATTTCCAGAGAAGGAGATTCTACAGTCTCTTTGGACAATGTGTTCCAGTGCTCAATCACCCTGACAGCAAAGAAGTTCTTCCTCATGTTCATGTGGAACTTCCAGCTGAACAGGCCCAGCTCCCTCAGCCTTTTCTCGTGAGGTGCTCCAGTTCCCTCATCACCTTTGACCTCTACTGGACCCATCCAGGAATTCCATGTCTCTCTTGTACTGAAGAGCCCAGAACTGGACACAGTACTCCAGCTAAATCCTCACCAGGACTTTCTTATGTAGAAAGCAGAAAGCGTTTTTATGCAGAAAGCTCTTAAATTCTAAAGCCATTAGAAATATTTTAGAAAGGGATTCTTCAGCAGCTAAAGGCTTTCTGTGAACAAAAATCCATGATGCTTTTACCCAGATTTTTTCACTGTTAAAGGTTTTAAAAAATGGTGAGCATATCAGCAATGTATCAGAAACATCAGGGAAGAAACCTGAATATGAAACTGTATTTTAAAATTGTGCCTATATTTTCTGTACTTTAAACCTGTTACATTCAGAACCATATTTCTCTTTTTCCTTCCCTTCCACCCCAATCTGAAATAATGAGGCTTATTTAAATGAGATTTTAAAAAATAATATATTTTAGATTTTTTTTGTTACACTGGGTGGTTTATAAGCCTTAGGCTTCTCGTTTTCAAGCATACTCTCTACAACTATGAAATCTAAGTGTTCACATCTTTCATAATGAAAGCTAAGGTTGCTCAGCAATCTCATATATTCAGGAGCTTAGGCTTTAAGAAAAAAATATCCAATGCTACAAAATTCATGTTAAAGTCAGAAGAGTTGACAACACTGTTACAGTTGCTCTCTAGCAGTAAAATCATGTTGAAAAATAGGTTTATTTATAATGGGTGAAAACCATGAGTATTTACAGAAAAAGAATTCAGTTTATGGTAATAAAAACAATCAAATACTCAGTCTGTGACTGTTCTAATCAGAGACATTCTGCCTTTCAGTTGCTATCTGTGTAGCAACCTGACAGAAATTAAGCTTATATCTGATATTACTGAAGATAAAATATCAGATAAAATCTGATTTTGCTCAGATTGCCACATCTCATTCTATTTGTGTTTGTGGTAGCCAGAATTAATGGCTTATATGAAATCAGTGATATACTGAGAACAGAAATGCTCTTAACTGACTTAGTTTTCAATTCACACAGGACAGTTCTTACTTTCTCACAGATATAGTACCCTTTGTCACTCTTGACTTCTTGCTTTAAACCAACTAGTCTAAGTCCTCTTTGTAAAGTAAGATTTACTGCATCTTAAAAAAAAGAAGCTTCAGACATTAAGTGCCTTATCAAAATATATTATATCAATGCACACTGGAATATGTAATTATAAACAATCCAATAACCTGTTCTCATGGAGGTACTCTATCAATGACCATAAAAGGCCTTTATCTCTAATGTGCTTTGAGATTATGTGGGGGCTGATACAGGTACAATCTTTTTTTCAAAGAACTGAATATGCCAAGGTAGAAGAATGTCCTTTGTACCAACTTTCTGATGCTAAGCTTTAACAGAACAAAGTCTGCTTGAGAACAATTCTCAGTGGCAGTAGGATTTTAAGCAAGCTATGGTGTTAAACAAGAGAAAGTGAAAAGCAGCTTTATTTTTTTGCCTACAGATAAGCTCAATCTTCAAACTGTCAAAATGCCTTAATTTTCAGTAACTTCAAATTTAAAACATGCTTTGATATTTTTTAAAGTAAAATGTGTGGACAAAATCTCACTGAAGTACAACGCATAAGAATGAAAGAAGCTAACCAAACTTAAATACGGTGCAGGAAATAAGGGGTGAAATTTTTCTCCCTAGCTTTTGCACTTACAATGTCTTAAATAGACCAGGATCACAACCCATGTGATCATGAGATCTGGTTTTGTTTGTTCTTTATCCCTGCTGGCCATTTCTTCGTCATGTTAAAAAGAGAGAAATTTGAGTATTTGCCAAAGATGTTCAAACTCTGCTTGGGACCTGGCAATCTGGTATGTTGAAACTCCAGACAAGTCCTCTTAACCTCTACAGAGTGAACGCAACATTTATACAGAAAGCATTTTCCTTATACAGGCCTACTGTTTGCAAACAGACAAGGACTTGTGAGTGGCTGGAGGCCACCTTGAGCATAGAGATCATGAAATGATAGTTTTCAATTCCTGGAGAAGTAAGGAGGGGAATAAGGAGAACTGCTAATGTGGACTTCTGGAAGGCAGACATTGCCCTGTTTAGGACCTTGGCTGAGACAGTCCCTTGGGAGCCAGTCTTGAAGGAGGAGTCCAGAAAGACAGGAAATTCTTCTAGAAGGAATTCTTAAAGATGCAGAAACAGACAATCCCCATGTGTTGAAAGACAAGATAATGTGGAAGACGACCAGCTGAGAGTTTTGCCTGAAACTCAGGGAAAAAGGGAGAGTTTATGACCACTGGAAGAAGGGGAAAGCCACTCAGGAGGAATACAAAGATGTCATGAGATTCTGCAGGGAGAAAATCAGAAGAGCCAAAGACCAACAAGAACTTAATCTGGTTAGTGTTGAAAAAAATACAGAACAAAACCAAGAAACCTCCAAAACCCAATAAAAACAATTTATTTAAAGATATTTGCAACAAAAGGATGGTTATGGAAAAATCTCTATCCTTTATTTAATACAGCGGGGAACAAAGGATGAGGAAAAGGCTGAGTTACTTAAAGCCTTTCTTACATCAGTCTTTATTAAGACCTCAGGGTTTCCTCAGGATACCCAGTCCTCTGAGACAGGCACAAGGAGCAGATTGAAGCCCCATAATCCAAGATGAAGTGGTCAGCAAGCTGCCACACCTCTTAGTCACACACAGATCTCTGGGGCTTGATGGGATCTACTGAAGGGTACTGACGGAACTGCCAGAAGAGCCCACAAAGTCACTTTCACTGATTTACCTGGCTGACTGAGGAGGTCCCTGGTGACTGGTGGTCAGCGAACATGGTGCCCCTCTACAAGAAGGAGGATCTCTGGAGCTACAGGCCTGTCTGTCCAGACTCATTTCTGGATAAGGCCATGGAACAGACCATCTTCAGTGCTATCATTGCAACACATACAGGACAGCCAGGTGATCAGGCCCAGTCAGCACGGGTTTTTGAGAGGTGGATCCTGAATGACCAACTTCATCTCCTTCTTATGACAGGGTGACCTGATTGGTGGATGAGGGAAAGGCTGTGGATGTTATCTACCTAGACTTTTGTAAAGCCTTTCTTTAGATGCCATTTCCCACAACATTCTCCGAAAGAAACTGGCTGCTCGTGGCCTGGATGTCTACAGTGTTCACTGGGTAGAGCGCTGCCTGAACAACTGGGCCCAGAGAATGGCAGTGAATGGAGTTAATAAATCCAGCTGGTGGCCAGTCACAAGTGGTGTTCCCCAGGACACAACACTGGGACCAGTCCTCTTTAATATCTTTATGAATGGTCTGGATGAGGGGATCCTTTGAGTGCTCCCTCAGTCAGTTTGCAGATGACACTAAGTTGGATGCAAGTGCTGATCTCCTCGAAGGCTCCACAGAGGGAGCTGGATCAATGGGCCAACTGTGTGGGGTTCAACAAGATGGAGTGCTGGGTCCTGCATGTGGATCACACCAACCAAATGCAATGCTACAGGCTTGGGGAAGAGTGGCTGGAAAGCTGCCCAGTGGATAAAGACTTGGAGGTGCTGGTCAACAGTAGCTGAACATGAGACAGTGTGTGGCCAACAAGGTCAAAGACATCCTGTCTTGTATCCTACAATTTGGCTAGCAGGACCAGGGCAGTGATATCCTTCTGCACTTGGCACTGCTGAGACTGTACTGCAACGACTGTTCAGTTTTGGGCCACTCACTACCAGGAAGACATTGAGATATACTGCAGCATGTCAGAAGAAGAGCAATGGAGCTGGTGAAGGGTCTAGAGCACAAATTAGGACTGAGGAGCAGCTGAAGGAGCTGGGGTTGTTTAGTCTGGATAAAAAGAGGGTCAGGGGAGACCTTATTGCTCTCTACAACTGCCTGAAAGGGTGTTACGGAGAGGTGAGTTTTGATCTTTTCTCCAAAATAGTGAGCATTAAGACAAAAGAAGCCAGCCTTCAGTTATCTCAGGAGAGGATTAGATTAGATATTATGAAGACTTCAATTGGAGGGTTATCTATCCATCACGGAAGCAGGCTGCCCAGGTAAGTGGCTGAATTTCCTGGCGATATTTGGAAGACACATAGACGAGTCACTTAGGAACATGCTTTAGTGGTGTAATTGGCAGTGTTTGGTTAGAGACTGGATAATATGGTCTTAAAGGTCTTGTCCAACCTAAATGATTCTATGATTCGTTATACAAAACATACATGGCATATCCATTATGTGGCCACTGCAGACATTCTGAGCCTAACGCATTTGTAACCCATATTCTAGCCACCCAGATTATTTGTAGGCGTACAGTAGGTACTAACTTCCTGAGAAATAAATAATTCTTAAGTCAATACTGCAACTAAACTTAAATAGCATATAAACTGCTGAAGTCCTGAAGTCATTTATCTGGTTCCTGAACTAACATAATGATAAATGGACATACAATATACTATAGATTGCTTTGGTCTTTGAACTAGGATAATGCTAAAGTTAATAAAAGAATTAGCGAAAAGAAAAGTTAATATGATAATTACATACATGTTCTTACAACTCAAAGTCCATTCAGATGAATCTAAGACAAATGTCACTGCAGTTAATTTGTAAGTAGTTATCCCATTAACTATGGAGGACTGGATCAATGCTATGAGCCTAATGCTGGAAGATATCAAAAAATCAATGTATTGCTTCACTGTGCAAATTCGTGTATCAATCACAAGGTACTGAGGCAAGGACTGATACCTAAGTTACTTGTTTTGAAGTACACAATGTAGGAATGATTCACTTAACTTTTATGAAACGATTACATCAGAGAAGTTTTTTCTTTCTGGTAGATTAAAGTTTTGCAATGCTTCCCTTCTATCCAACAGCATTGTTCAGACAAGTCAAAATATTTTATGCAAATTTAATTAAGACACTATTTTTAGGGGATCCATTTCTGAATCTCTTGCTGCATTCTCCTGTCAGAGAAGAGAGAATCAGAGCTGGCATAAATTTTCAGCAGCTATGGCACGTTTTAAATGCATTGCTCCAGGGACCAGCAGAAGGGATGGAGAGCTACAGTTCAGCTGCTCCTGGGGCACTTTGAGCTGGGAAACACAATTAGTGCTGCTGGCTGTTGCCCTGAATTACCTACTGCTCACTGTGACTGTCCAACACCTCCCTCAGCAACAAATCTGGCTTTATGAGGCTCTGCTGGACAGAAGAGTCAATGAGACCAAGGCCATTTTGCCACTTCTAGGGCACTTATCAGGCTAAACTGCTGCCTACTTTAATTTGCCCAGAACAGTTACAGAGAGATACAAATGGAAACTAGAGGTTTTTTTAATTAGAAATGTCTTAACAGATGGACTACAAATAATACATACAGAAGATAATTTTAAAGTTTTTGTTCTAATCTCAGTGATGAGCAAAGCCCTGAAGTCATCCCAAAATGGATTTCTCCTCTTCTGGTCAATCAAAATTTGGTTTAGTTCACCTTGGAAAATATGAGTGGACTGGTTCTGTGCAAATTTATGATCTGTACTTATAACTGAAAATAAGCATAAGTAGTTAAAAAAACCCCCATAAATTCATAAATTAAGCTGGAAAATTTATTTATCTTTTGTAAGAGGAAATTCCACTAAGTCTTTGTGCATGGGTACACATATGTGAAGATATATATATATAGGTATATATATATATATGCTGGAAAAACACAGTAACTCTTTATATTCTTTTAGACAAAATATTCAGCATACAGCTAGACAAGTCCATAATACACTGGATGAGCAATTGGCTGATATAAAAGAGTTATAGCAAATGGGACTACATCAGGTTGGCAGCCAGTCACTAGTGGGCTTCTCCAGGGCTCAATTTGAGTGATTTAATTTTTTATTTTATTATCTTTATGTAGGAGTGGAATGCCTTTTTAGTAAGTTTGTCAATGATACTAAATCAGGAGGACCTGTAGACTCGCTCGAGGTTAGATAGGCCTTACAGAGAGATCTGAATAGACTAGAGAGCTGGGCAATCACAAGTCATACACAATCTAACTAAAGCAACTGCCAAATTCTCCACTGAAGGTGGCATAACCTTGGTTCATCATGAAAATGGGGGGACAAGAGACTGGAGAGCAGTGGTTGATGGCAAGTTGAATGTTAATCAGCAGTGCTCCCCGGTGTGTAGGTGGGCCAACCATGTCTTGGGTGCATCAAACACAGCCTGGAGGAGGATTCTCCCACTCCACACTGGTGCAGTTTCAGCCACTAGCACCATGTGCTGTTTTGAGTGGCCCAGTGGAAGAGGGACATCAAACTATTAGAGTGTGTTGAGAGAAGGGCAACCAAAATGATGAAAGATTTCAAGGTCAAGACTTAAGAGTGTCTGAGGTGCCTTGGCTTGTTCAGCTTAGGGAAGAGAAGGCTAAGGGGTGACCTCATCACAGTCTACTTCCTCGGTGTGGGTCTGTGGAGGGGAAGGTACTGATCTCCTCTCTCTGGTGACCAGTGATAGGACAGAAGGAAATGGAATGCAGCTGCATCAGGGGAGGCTGAGATTGGACATTAGGAAAAGGTTCTTCAGTGAGAGAGTGGTCTGTCCCTGGAACAGACTCCCCAGAGAAATGGTCATGGCACCAAGCCTGTTAAAGTTCAAGTAGCATCTGGATGACTCTCTTAATTTGTTTGTAGTTTGTCCCGCAAGGAGCAGGGAGTAGGACTGGATGATCCTTATAGTCCCTTCCAACTTGAGATAATCTAAGATCCTATTATTTAATGTAAATTTATAAATATATAAATATTTATAGTCTATCTCATATATACACACATATACATATATATATACACACACACGTACATATGTGCAGTTGCTTGCCATCAAAGAAGCAAGAGTGCAAGAGCAGAACATAGAACTCAGGCATGCCTGACTCACATGGCCCATTTCCAAGCACTTTAGAATAGTCTGTCTTGAATAATTCTGGTTAATTTCCTAATTTATTTTCTCCTTCCTGCTGATTTAATATTCTTTTACCCAATTAACCATCATCTTCTTGAGCCCAAGATGAAATTAGTCTGATGTTTTCTTCTGTGTGGTAATAAAACACTTAAGATAAAATAAAAACCCTAAAATTAAAAGTCTGAATTCCTCCTTCCTGCTTACATTGACTTTAAATATATTTCCCAATACTCATAAAGCAAAAATATCTTCCATCTCTTTTTCTTTACCTTGTTATCAAAAAAGAGCTATCAGTTCTGTCAAAACACACATCCTATAATCAGCTGGCAAGTATACAGCCCTTGTTTGCCATAACTGAAATTAGAAGTACTAAAACTATTTGGTGCTAGATATCTATCCTTGCTACTATTTCTCTCAGATTTGTTATATGAAACTTATCCTTACACCCACTTTGAATACATTAAAAACTCAATTTTGTGTATCTTTTGGCATGGGAGTTTTAACTTCAGAATATTATTTTCAAGTAAGCATCCGAACTTAGCTCTTTTAAATGCTTATCAAAATTCATCCAAAGCCATGCAGATATTTAGAGAGTACATATAAAGAACCAATCACTTATTGAACCAATGTGCCTTTTAAGATCAAAGCAAAGAATCAATTAGAACTGTGGAGAAGCTGATCACAGATGCAAAAGGATACACGACAAGATCAGAAATTAATTTCTAGAGGGGTGACGACAAAATTGAAAGAAAATAATCACTCATCTATTACTGAGAAAGATAACTGAAAAATATATCGTCAAAATACTTTCAATTACTTTTAATCAAGCTTTATTTAGTTTTTTTGTTGTTGTTGTTTTTTGGGGTTTTTTTGTTTGTTTTTTTAATTTTTGCCAAATTTCAAAATAATACTGATTCTAGGAGTCTTCCATATGGGTCTAACAAATCCTGACAGACACAACAATCCTGGACTTTTGAGAATTAGAAGTTGAACAATTCATAGTCTTCTTCTTCAAAAATACAAATAGGAAGTCCCAGAACTTGTGCATAAATATGTGATTCATGAAAAGTTTTAAGTGGGAAAACTGCTTTTGGGGAGCTAACATCCAAATCCCAGTTTTGACAGTAATTGTTCAGATTCCCTTGAGTCTTTGGGCCTGGAAAACTCACAACTGAGCTGTCAGCCCACCACTCTAGCTGGTAGAAGGGGATGAGCCTTTCCTTCATTTTTTGACATTATTAGAAATAAATCATAAACAGGAAAAAGTATTTTCAACTGGTATTTGTTCCCTAATTAGCTGAATCATCAATTCAATTCTGATCACATTTGTAATGCTTTGCCATAAGAATTATCTGGGTTGAAAAGGAATATTTATAATATATTAAAAATATATGTGTATGTATTCTACATAAGTACATATATTATTAATATATACTTAACATATATATGAAACATAGGGAAAATGAAAATGAAAAATAAAAAACAAATGTAGATAGTGACTAGTTTTTGCTGTATTTAGTCTGACTTACAGATGTTCTTGTTATTTTAAAAAACTTATGCTTGTCAAGAAATTAAAACCTGCAGCAAAAAAGATAGCTTTATAGCTTTATAAATAATAAAATGATAAAAGAAAAAAAGAAAAATAAAGTTAAGGAAGGAAAAGGATAGGAAAAAAAGGTGGAGCTAGGAGATAAGGTGGTAGGATTCACAGATAAATCCATGTTGGAACAAATGAATATGGCAAATAGCACAGGAAAATACGTCATTTACGTATTAAAGTTATAATTTGAGTAGAATTAGGTAATTCTTAACTAATCTTATTGAGCATTGTTTATAACTCAATTGGTGAAAGAAAAATCTGTTTAAGTTGTTAAACTTCTTTTTCCTCACAAGCATTGTTTCAGACTGAAAAATTAAAAACTTCATGTCATTTTATTGCCATATTTTCATTTTTTATATTGTTTTCTAGATGCAGTGGAAATGCACATAATTTATTTTTCCTCTTTGCACAATTCTTCTGGTATGTAGTATGGAAATATCTTTTTCTTCCTAAGTGTCTAATTTCACATATTTATGCTCTGTCCTTCATAAAAAATGCATGCTTAGATTTTACTGTGTGGTGTGTAAAGAGGCAGCAGACTTCTTACTTAAAGTAATACTTGAGCTAAGTTCAGCAAAATCTGGTTGTGAAAAGGTGGTACTCTGGTAGAAGTCCTGCATTTGCTCTGCTGCAGTAATGGTAGCTCATTAGGCAACTCATCCAGTACTTAGTCTAAGTCCTTGGAACTGCGGTTCTGAACAGAGCATACAACCCCTGGTGCATGGTGATGGGGCATCAGATTGACAGGGTAGGGAGCATTTGTGCCTATGATTTTCCAGTTATCTATTTGTTGCTGTAAAATATGAGAGGAGAGAATCATCTATGGCTTTTCCATCTCACCTCTTCTTGCTGGAGAAGACTTTGCCATTAGTTTCTCTAGCAAGTTGCAGTCTCTATTGAGGTATCCCACAGTGCACATTACTGACCTAAACCTCAACTTCTTCTTCAGGAGACAGGTGGCTGCAGGTGGCTCATGAGGATGCTTCTGTTGTATCTGAAGGAAGAGTCATACAAATCTGTCTCATACATGTAATTCTGAATAAAAACCATTGAATCTAATCAAGGCCACTTGAGAATCCATATATTATTTGACCTGGAATGATGACAGAATTAATCTCCATCAGAACTGAAATAGCTAAGTGTAACCCGGCCTTTTTTTGAAGACAAGTACCCCATGAATTGCAAACTATCCTGAGAGCAGGGATTAGAAGCAGTGACTGCTTGCTAGTATTTGGCATTTCAATAGAGAGAAAGTGTGAAGTCGACCAGAAGGCAAAGAGCTCCTGAGAGCTGGAAAAGAGCAAATAACCTAGTTGTCTTTCCCACAGAAAAGTTCTGTCAATAAATTAAGAATTTTCTAACCTTTTATAAAGAATGGCAAACATCTCAAAAGACAAACAAGAAAATTCTCTGATGTATTTATTTGGAACAGACCAATTCATTTGTCTGTAGAATTGCTCTAATGGCCCATTGATTTAAATGGCTCATACAGTGGAAGAGGAAACAGCTGAAGAGACATTTTCAAAGATGTAGAAAGAACTTATTTATTCTTCTGTATTAGAAGGAACAGGTACATACTTTCATATTTCAAATCAGGCAACTTAGAGTTTTAGGATTATTACATATCTATCTCCAACAATGCAAATAAGAATGGCATACAGAAAAGATTCTTGTTGATATAGAATGCAAGTACCTACATAATGGCAAGCTTTGGAACCATTGCTATGAAATAGTGTTAAATATTATCCATTTGATCAGTAATAAATCTGTCAAATATCTTTAGTGGGATTCGGTATTTAGAAATGGTATAATTATCTTCTCTATGCACACAAAGCAACTTACCTGTATTCAATACAAACAGGCCTTTAAAATTTAGGAGTAGCAGATGGGTAACATCAAAGTACCACAGAATCACAGAATTGTTTGGAAAAGACCTTAACGTCTACCTTCAAGGTAGCACTACCACCATGTTCACCTCTAAACCATTTCCTTAGCGGTCACATCCACATGGCTTTTGAGGACTTCCAGGAATGGTGACTCTACCACTCCCCTGGTCAGTGTGTTCCAATGTTTTGCAACCCATTCCATGAAGAAATTTTTTCCTGATGTCTACTCTAACCATCCCCATGAAATAAAATGCTAAAGTGCACTGTTAGACAGATGAGATACAATAATGTTTGCTTTAGTAAAGGCAGTTGCTCTTTTTCCCTCACGATCACGGAATCATGGAACAGTTTGGGTTGGAAAGGACCTCTAAAGTTGAATTGCGAAAGTGAGTTGCTGAAATAGAAATGTGGCTGGTGGGAGACTGACTTGGGCTTGTGTCTGCAGGATTGTGCTGGTCATCTTGTCAAGCTCTCTTCCATCTTCCCTCAGCCTGTGTGGTCTGCTCACTTCCTCCCACCCTTTCTCTACTTGGCCAGAGCTCCTCAACCAGCTCTTACCTCCTGTAGGCAAGATTCAAAATTCAACTCAGCTTTTGAAGTTTATGGTGAGTTTTCATTTTTCCTCTGTTTCTATTTCTCTGCGCAATGCAGACTGAAATAACTCAAAGCCTTTAAAGGTTACTTAATAAAATATGGTGCATATCTTCTCATTCAGCTGTTTATACCAAGGGAAGAATAAGTTCTGTGGTAACTAGACGAGGAAGTTACACAAGGAATAAAAAATTGGACATTTGGGACTTCATGTAGAGCACATAGTGATTTTATAGAAGTGAAAACCACATGATTTTCTTTATATCACTACTGATTTATGCTGCAATAACTGAAGGGAAAATTCAATCTATATTGTGATTTATAAGCATACTACTGAAAATTATTTAGAAAAGGTTTCTGATAGGGCACAGCTGAGATCAGTACTTCTGCAGTCTCAGTGGGGCAGGGACTACAGCCCCAAGTGGAGAAATGTTGAAAGGGGATCTTTGGTCCCAGGTGAGATTGGTCAAGGCCAGGCATTGGTGCACTCAGATTCTGACAAAAGCAACATACGTCACATATGGTACTTTAGGCTGTGAGACTGCAGGAACTTAGATTAAATGGCGGTAATGGGAACTTCTGAACCAAAAACCTGTGGCAAGAACACCCTTCCCAAATGCCTGCCAAAACAGTTTCAGCTATAACTGAAGAAATACTGAAGCAATTTCAGTCTCCTTCTGGCAAATTGGACACAACACATGGGTCTAGATCAAACTGTTCAATTTTCCAAACTAATTATAGCATCTAATAAAGACTTCCATGAATAATCCCAAATACTAATTTTAAAAAAATGCAAAAAAGTCTAATACTACGTTATTAAATATTTATTACATTTCCTTGCCTACTTGATTTTTAATCAGAACTTTCAGAGCCATATGTCACGCAGAGAATTTTCAATATATGATCTGCAAGAGAACTCACTCTTCCATCTTCAGTAATTACCATTGCTCTTCCTGGTCCCCAGCATTCCCCAGGAGCTGACGGCATGGTTAGGCCTTCATCATTCAACTAGGTCACCTCATATCTTACTCTTCCATGTAGGAAATAAACTTTTTTCTTGCCCTTCCTCGAAAAGCAAAACCTTATCCACTTATTTTATTAGGACAGTCTTTGAACCAACAGTATCCTTGAAATATTGCTTGAGAGTGCGCTAGATGGCATCGATCAAATCATGCCAGGAAAAGCAATAGCACTTGAGCAACATTTTGTTTATGTGACAGTGCTTCAGATCATGCCCTGGCCTTTTTCAGTTGGTTAGTGTAAACTCTGGGTACACAGCAAGCATTCCCTTTTGTATGAGTCCTGGTCTTTCATTTTGCTCACTGCTTCCACCACAGTGAAGGATTCCCAACTCTGTAGAGGTGTGGCATGTTTCTTCCCTGTCTCCTGAAGCTCCTTTCAACCACACATAGTCACACGGTCTCAGCTGGCACATTCACTTCTCTTTTCATAGAGTGCTCTTACTTGCTGAGAGCATAAAGTAGTCACGCTTTTTCCCAGGTGCCCAAAACCACACATTTCACTTCTGGGGAAAGAAACATGAAACGACACATGTATTTTTACCTCTCATCCTGAAAAATGCAACTTGATGTGGGTGGGTGGGAAAGTGTTAAAGAAGCAGCTATTCGTTTTGATTGGTTTAGCTGTATGGCTTCACACACACACTCAGACATTTGTATTATCCTAAGAAATTTAATTTCCAAGGCACTCACCAGCCAGTGCAACACAAGCAGACTGCATCAGCTTGTGAATCAAGTAGCAGCTATGTTATTCCCACAGAGGATAATTAGTGAATTCACATGAAAAATATCAAAATTATGGAATTGAGGGCAGCACCCAGCAGCTACTATTAATGCTGTTACAAAGCACTAAAGGTAGCATGAAAGTTTGTGTTTTACTACTAAAAGCATCTGTCACACTGGAGCATGGCCATTCTTGCTTCTTGTACAAAAGGATACTTTGGTGTGCAACTCGTCAAAATCTAAATTTTGTGTGTTTTCTTTGGGTTTTTGTGGGGGTTTTTTTGGAAGTTTTTTTTATTGTTTTTAATATATTTTCTGCAGTGTTTAATATATTTTCTTCAATTATTCTCTTCATCTGAATGAAATAGATACGAAAAGGCCTTGTTCAAAGGCTCTTCCATGATTTTCATCACTACTAGCAGGAGTTGCTGTAAGCCTTACATATTCTCCATCTTATTTCATAAGTCAGGTAGGTTGTTGAGCATTCTCCTGTGCTAGTGGTAGAGTACATGCAGGGTAGCCAGTGGCTCAGAACAGAGGCCTGTAAGCTCTAGTTCACAAGTTGGAAATACTTGTCCGATTTTTCAAAGCAGTCTTGTTGCTATTGTGTAGCTGCAGCCTTGTTGTTATAGTTTCTCTGATATCAATGGGAAGAAAAATCTAGATAGCTGTGACAGTAATATTAGTATTTCTGTGAAGAAAAACAATATAACTTTTTCATCTGCCTGAGTCATGGAGCAAATTAATTACTGGAAATGTTCAAGTAAATATTCCTGAAGTTCGTAATATATTTATATATTCACAAGGTAAAAATAAAGGATGCATTTCACTTATGGCAATACTGACCACAAACTCAAATGGAAGTATCATCACCTTTTATTACCTGTCTGTGAAATCTCTGCAGAGGTTTGTTCTTAACCACATCCATGAGCAATGACCTAAGTGTATTTTGTGTAACTAAAAAGATGCAAGTTTCTAGATAGAAGTGTGTTTTATGGAGTCTTGGGTCAGGATATGCACCACATAATTAAGACAGCATATTATGGAGGAATAAATTGCACTACTTTTGTTACCTTCTTGAATCGAGAAAAGCCGCTGTTCATAGCACTCTGCACTGAACCACCTGTCTTTTCCATGTATCAGTTTGTGTAAAATTAATGAAAGGAAATGTTCTGCCTAATATTCCTCTCATCAGTGAGAATCAAACCTTGAGATTTGCATTTCGAAAGTACTTTTTATTGCTACAGTGAATAGTTTAGTTTTACTAGTGAGCAAGTGAGTTTGATTTCCCCACAGCAGCCACTAGAAAAGAGGGTATCCAAGGAGAGACATTACTGATCCACAAGGAGCTGCTGGGAAAAAGCCCATTTCTCTCCTGGAAGAAGTTATAGCTGCAGTAAATCCTCAGGATGAAGACAGATTTTCTGGAATAATATGTCATTTTGCTACCGGCAACTTTAAGTCAGACAAACCTGCTCAGGATGGGAACATAGTTTTTCTTGTCCCATACATTGTGTTTCAGTATGTGGCAAAATCTGCTCTCAACCATTGCTTTACAACTACAAGTGGTGGAGCAGTTTTTGCAATCTAAGATAAGCTAAACTCCCAAGGAAGAGAATCTTTTCCCAAAAGGCCTTAAATTTCTGCACTGACAGTTAAGTGCTTTCTGTAACTGTCTTGGAAGGTTGTGGCAAGTGCTGCCATAAGGGACCCCTAAGGATTGTGTTCAGCACATAGCTTCACCACAGCCTGCTCAGGACAAGTGTGACAGAAGAGGTCCCAGGGAAGAAAGAGAACATCCATCTGATCATTTCCTCACTCTGTCAGCAGCCAGGCTGATTGTCTGCTTCAACTTCTTAAACCTTATGAGAGAAGACAGCTTATAACCCTTCAAAAACCTCACCTCTTCCAGACCTCAGAAAAGTTCTTTGTGTCAAGACTAAGCAAAGGGAAATTATCTTCCTTTCCAGAAAGGCAAAACATCAGAGAAGCAAAAAGCTACCAGAGTGCAGCAAGAGTACTCATGTCCAAGAAGAAAATTCTGTCTCTTCCATGTGAACCTTTTCCTCTTCCACGTAGATCCTTCCCTCTAATTCTTGTATCCTCTCTCTCCCTCCCTCCCTTCCTTCCTGGCATAGAGTTTACCAAAAAGGAGTTGATCCAGCAATAACAAATTAGATTATAATGCATTCTGAGAGTTAATATTCCACTTCTCACTCCTAATTTAAAATTTAAGCTTTTGTGAAAGCATAGATAATGCTAAATCCAAAGAACTCTCATTGCTTGGATCCATTTCTCATTAGTCTGTGTATGGGGTAAAGGAACCTAAGTCACAGGGCTAGATCTTTCCCTGGTGGCTATCATTGCAGCTCCATTTATATCAGACAAGTGCTGTTTATTTACAGCAGGCTTGGATAACCCAAAGGCACTCTCAGGATCTGTTCTGGTATTTGCAACTTAGGCAAATTTATCATGTGCCGTGATACACACCTACTGTCAGTTTTGCAAATATGGACTGCTTTAATTTTCATAGAGACTGTTAACAATACTGTCTTAGATTTTAGAGGGAGTGATGTTGAAGCAATCCTGACCAGGAGATTGCTGTACATGAAAGAGCTAGTGATCCACACTGTAGTTCACATGGAAAAGCTGAGGCGTGCACTGTGCTGCTTTGTGTGTCCCATGGCTGTGGAGTCACCTCATCCAAATCATTGCAGATTGAGGCTGCAGCCCCACAAGCGCAGAGGAGGCTGCAGGCAGCTCTCACTTGGCATCAGCCACTGTGCCATCTGCACATCTTTGCCTTTATCCAAAACTGTAGTCAGAAATTCTCATGTGAACATCCCTTTTATTTAAAATGACTACTAGAGCCGTTTAAGAGAATCTTGTAACGTCTTGAATGAGCAAAATGAGATAACCTTTCTGTAGACAATATGTGCATGGTGTACTGTGCTCTTATTGGATTCCTAGGCATTGCCACTTAGTACAGGATTCCCAATCCTCCCTTTTATAGTTTTAGCTCTAAAATATGGCATTTTAAGCGATACTTTAGAGTACCTGAGTGCTTTTCTTAGAGGTTCATAGGAAAACAGCAGCTGTTGGTAAAAAAGCCTAAGCCAGTGTTTTAAGTTTATGAGTAAAAATACCATTTAATGTTGCCCACATATTTTAAAAATGCTTTTCCAAATGAAAGTGTTATCAAGTGTATCAATTTTATTAATTAGAACTCACCTACTTTGGTTATTGCATCTGTAGGAATATTTTGTATGAAAATACTGTAATTAAACTCAGCCTTAATGTAGATCAGTAGTTCATCTGAAAATACTTCGTAATTTATACTTACATTTTTCCCATTCCAAAATTAAAACTGAACCCGTTTCTATACCACACTAAGAAATTTTTGTAAGTATGGAGTTTTGAAGAAATTTGTCTCAAACTTGTAAAGTATCACTACAGCAAGGAAAAAAATGTTTTCTGAAAGTGATATCTTCATATTATTAAATTAATTAAATTTTTATTTATTCCATGTAACAGTTCAGTTTAACATGCACAGAAAATTTTCTGCATTGTAAATACTTACTGGGACCACAAAATACTGCTTAAACAGCACTTTCAAGCTCATGGGCAGTTGCTTAACTACAAGATCAGGTTTTCTAGTTGTTTCCATGTTCTACAGCTTTGTGAAGCCAGCTGTCAGCAGAAGGATATTTTGCTCTCAGTATCAGTGCATTTACTAATGATACACTAGTACAGATGGCTTGGAGGCTGGGCTGTGGATGCACACTAGTAAAAGAAATTCCAGTTCCCATAAATCAGTCTCTCTTCAGAGTGCCCAGGCTCACATGCTACGTGCCTCTAAAAAATAATTGTTATCTGAGAAAACACCACGTCAGTTCAATAAGGTCTTGAAAAATACCATTACAGCTCGTCACAAACCCTAAGAAATCTCAACCAATATCCATTAACTCTGAATGAGCTCTCTAGGAGGGTGGTAGAAAATTAAGGTATAATACTGTTCCCCAAAGAAAGGCCCAGATAATTCAGAGTATGCCAGATGATGGAGGAAGGGAGAAGTTGTTTGCTAGGTGACTGGTTGGACTCCTGAAATAAGATTGGTACCTTGGAATTGCCATCTTCTTCTCCTCCAATACATCTGTCACCAGCAGAGTTGGTTGAACAGGAGCCGCTGGGGCCAGGTATAGGAGAATGAGATCTGCAAGAAGGTAGAGCAAGTCCTGCTCCTTCATCTCCATGCATCTTTTACAATGGTACATTTGAAATACTTAGTAAATGAATGGTAATCACAAAAGCAGAATAAAAACTTTGCTATAGTCATTAGGTGGGATTGTAGTTTCACACGTTCAGAGGTATACACCCATTCTGACAGTTTGGAGAAATCAGAAGACACTTCAGTAAAAAATATTTGTGTAGAAAACACTAATTAATTAATTAAGACTAATTTTAGATTTTTTTTCTGCTCTTATATTTTAAAAACTCTTTCTCTAGATACACTTAAATCCATCTGTACTGATTCACAAACATTCTAGTTGGCAAATCTACTCATATAAAATTTTAACTTAACTCTGTTTTCATCCTGACATAAATACATTTTTGTTAAAATATTTTTTGCTGTAAAAAACTCAGAAAGGAGAGATGTAATGTATAAATACTTAGCAGGAGTTCAAGTTCTTTATTATTCTTGTTTGTGCCCTTTTTTCAGACCTCTCTTCTGTAAACACCTGCTAAACCACGTTTCAACAAGTTCAATGAGAAATAAAACTGTCTCTGTAAAAGTTTGCAGAATGGGAGATGCTTCCATCTCACAGGCTTGGTAAAGCTTTCTTCAGCTAATTCTCCCTACTGTAGCTGGGTAGCAAGAAGTAAGATATAAGTAAGAAGTCCACAGTACTATTTCTTGTAGCATCATTTTCCTGCTAGATTTTACCTCCTGGAAATACTACAGTGAAAACTACTCACTTTTAGTAAAAGCTCTCAGAAGTAACTGTTTTATAGAAAAATGACAACAAGAAGAGAGAAGCATCTAAATTAATTTACTTCCAATGATAGAGCTTAGAACAGGAAATTCAAAGTACCTTTTTCCCTACACTTCCTTGCAGAACATTTTTATAGACTATGGCATCTCTCTTCACCCAAGGTACAGAGGTAGAGTCTTGCTATGTGGGCAAGGCAACTAGTAGCTAGTGAAAGATTACTTCTTTTATATACTACAATTTTCATTCTAAGATGATCTTCCTTTTCGGTTTCCACGTGATCCACTGTTTGACATGTTCAAAAACCTCTTAAAAAGGGTGACATATGTGTGCACTTGCATAGAGGCATTTAAGTTGGGCCTCTGGTGAAGCTGACTTTTTGACTGGAATGGCTGGGATTCCTTTGTGCTGATCTTCAGGGGCTCTCCTGCTGGCCTGTGCTCCCTCTCCAGGCTCAGGGAATCTTTTGCTGGCCCTGGAATCAAACTGGTTTAAATGGGATGGACTGAGGTTCTACTGCCCCAGGAAACTTAATTTAAAACCCTCTTCAACAGCTTGGCAAGCCCATAATGAAACAAGGTAGAATAGAAATCCATTCTCCTGAATTACAGCCATCTATGACAGAATTAGAGTCAAGCTTTTTAACCATAATGACAGCACAATGATCACTGATAGATAGTACTGCAAGCCAGTTCAGAAAAGCATGAAAATATTCTTCAACAGCATGACAATATCCTTTAACAGCTTCACTCTCCCTTGATGCTTTTCTGAAAATATCCTGTTCAGCTCCTGATCCAGCCACGGCAGGCTGAACTTGTACACAGAAAGGAACAAGAAAGTGTCAAGATTGCAGGCCTAAATTCACTCAAACCTTCTGTTTAATATTTAAATACTGAATTTCATGCTTCTGGGGCATGGTGTTTTAAAAAATGCATAAACCTCTGAAAAAATAGTAACATGCCCAGTAATGGATGAAGTAATGTGCAAATCCCTGCTGCGCATTATTCTGTCATTTCCTTCTCTCTAAATGAGAACGTGACCCATGTACCAAGGAAATGCAATATAATAAATGCATGGGAACAAATAAACATAAAGCTGATTAACCTGGAAATATGCACTTGCCTTTTGTTCCTTACTCTGTCTCTTTATTTCTTTCCCTCTTTTTCCTCCCTCCCTTCATTCTTTTGTTCATTCTGCCTTTCTCAGTCTTCCTGTTCCTTTAATATCACATTTTCCTTATTTCCATGCATAGTTTTCACATTGCTGTGCTCGTCCTGCCAGCAACATTGGCTTCCTTTCATCACCAAAGAGTTATGTCATCATTCTTGATTTATTCTCTTAAATTGCTTTCACCAAACCTGAGTAATAGAAATGGGTCTCTTTAGCCTGAGGCCACATGATATGACACAGCCTGTGTTTATGTATTTAAACCCTCCTCCTTCCAAAATACAGGGGTGACTGTATTTTGGAATATACAATATACTGACGCCAAGGTGGTGGGCAAAGCCCTGACTCCATATTGCATCCTACGGACCTTTGCATCTCATCCTCATTGTTTTTCTAACCCAAAATACATGCCACACTCTCCTCTCCTCTGTTCCATGTGCATCGAACACATGCCTTCACATACCTACAGCAAAACAGGTTGCTGCACGCTATTCCTTCTGCCTAAATCCTTCAGTCACCATGGAGAGTGTTAGCTGCTTCTGCATGTCTCCAGCAGATTCTGCACAGTCCAAAACTCAGTGTCTCCTGGCACCATTCCTTCTCTTGCTTCCACTGCCTATCTTGGTGCCAGTCTTTGACATCCTCTGAAGCTCCCTTTAGCCCAGAGTTCGTAGAGTGTAACACAAGCATGCTAACATAGCATATAACTACTTATGACATTCTTAACTTACTTTTTATTGCAAATCTTCCCCATCGACAACCCCCCCCCCTCCAAAAAAAAAGCCAGGATTTAAACCAAATGCACATATGCAGCAGGGCTTGCTGGTGTATATGCAGTCTCCAGACTGTGCATGGGGATTGCTTTGGAAAATCTGGCTGGCCTGAACCAGCACCATGCTGGGGAGTATGCAGCAATGTAACAGTATTGGACAACTGTGTGCCAGTGTTCAGAAATATGTTGTGGTTTGGTTTAGTTTATAAGCGCAGAAATAGCTTTTTCAATTTGACTCATGTATTGCCTAGACAGTGACAAAGTGCTCTTGATTTAGGTAAGGTTCTGAACTACTGGAACTCATGTTTTCTTAGAAAAGAAAATCAAAGTTGGATGAGTTTCTTGGAGTCCCACGTAGACCTGGATGTCTTATTCCTATTCACTTTAATTAGGCATCTGAGTTTCTTAAGTGGTTTTGAAAATCAAAGAAAATTTGCTCAGTTTGGCACTAGAGATATCTTCCCAATTCTCATTAAAAATGTGATACATTGTGTTTATATGTAAATGAGGGGATTTAAAAGAAAAGTTTGCATGGATGCTTTAATTACGGGAAATAACAGGCAACTTCATATGAAATCTGTCATCCTCTCCCACCGCAGCCAAAGTCTAATTGTTCTTTTTCTCTCAGTTTTCTTCTAATTTTTTAATTATTTGTATGTATTTGCTGGGAAAAGATGGAAAAATAAAAATCTGATTTGTTATTTTTGCAAAGAAGTAGCTTATTAATGCAGTTATGTCCCAAGTCTCAAGCATTATCATGACAGTCATATGTTAGACATCATCACTTGTGAATCAACATTAAGGGATAAGCAGATCCTGTGAATGTCCTTTTTCCCCTCTGTGCCTTTGTTCAATGTGCCAATCAGTGTGTTGCTCTTCATCTTTGCCTGGATGATATCAAACTTCTGTCTTTAGTCAGCTGGTGAGTCAGCCTGCAAAGAACCAGAGACTACTCCATACCAGATCAGACTGGTGGAACCTGTCTCACCAGTAGTTTGCTCTAACAGGAGAATATATCAAAGAGATGTTATACAGAACACATTTCAATGCATCAAGAGCGAGACTACAAGAAATGGAATTTTTCATGTAAGCCATTTCTGTCATGCAGGTGTGTCAAAATTTGAAGAGGTCTTCCACTAAAATTCTAATTGAACCCCAGGCTGAGGCATTCCTTCATTTCATTTACGTCTGGTATCAGTTCACTGCTTTCCTAAATCTGATCCTAGCTCATTTCTGAAGGGGTTCAGTTCTTTGCTGTTCCAGATACCTGTCAGCTTTATTTCATGTCACTTATTTCAAAGTGCCAGTGTCTTGGTTTAGCAGAGAACTAAACTCCTATGATTACCTACATAGATATGTGCTACCAGAACAGATATACATCTACTTGAGATACTGTTTCTAGACCTTACCTAGCTTCTCAGACAGTTGGCAGCTGTCCTTCTCATTTCAGACAAGAATATTTCTCTTCCCCATTTCCCTTCAACAGCTCATTCACTGTAAAATCCTGCCCCAGAAGTTCTAATCCTGATAGTGAACTTTTTTCTGGTCTGTCAATATTTATTGTCATAATATTTTCTTTGACGTCTTACTTCAGACAGTTAAAAGGCAATGGGAGTAAGAGGCATATTAAATGCAAGAACTGAGCTGTGAAACTGTGGTTATAGAGCACAGCAGATACTGTAGATTTTCTGCAGCACTTAAGACCATTCTAAAGATGGCTACTGTGCATTAGTAGCACAACGAGGACTTCTCCCAAGTCTTTCTGTATCCGAGCAGCAAAATGCTAGCTTTCATGCAGATGCATGTAATATGTGCACCTGTTTGTTTTTTACCTACAGAGCAGGCCTGAAAACATCCATCACAGTCAATACTATAAAATTATATTGGATCATGCTCTGTACTGCATACACATATAGAGCAGGAAGAATTGTCTATGTATTCACCTATCTGCTCATAGGTTCCAAACACTACATTTAGTGAATACCACATTATATAAAAAAATCCCCCAAAACCACTTGCAAAAAAGGTGGTCACTGTCACAAGACAGAAAATTCTCTGAAGTATAGACTAAAGGGGCCAATTTTTTGCCATACACAGGATTCTTTCTGAGTGTGTTTTTCTATTCTTTTCATACTTCCATTATTTGCAGTAGATGTTAAAATATGGAAGAAGGAATGTCTTCTTTTTGCTTTATGAAACTCTGTTAGCATTTTATCGGAAGACGAAATGAGAGGAATAACTATATTCTAGGAATCACTTCCATTTCTGAGCAATGTGCATTTGTTTTTTGAAAGATATATTTGAACTTTCACAGTAGTTCACTATAAAGGATTCATTAACAGCCTAAATTAAGAGTTTAATTTGATTACTACATAAGGCAATGCACTCAGTTAAAACTAAATGCAGGAACAGAATTTATAATGCATGCAGTTCTAGATGTGTGAAATGGAGCCTACTCCCCCAAGAGTATAGAGGAAATTATCATTAGTGCATCCGTTGTCTTTCTCCCTGCTGATTGTCTATTTTTCAAATAGAAAGCCAAAAGATTTAAATGGATGGAAGTTAACAGTGCAAAATGAAGGTCACCAAATCAGTTTTAGACAGACTGAGAATGGAAGGTATTTCCTCAGCTAAGTGTTCCTTGACTTTTATATTCTGGTATCTCTTAAAACATGGACCCACAAATTTAAATACTACAGAAGACACAGAATTCCTATAGAGGTTCACAGATGGTTGCAGAACAGCTTTAAAAGGCTTACAACTCTTCCTCTATAGGCACATCTCTTCTGCTTAGTTTTTGGGTTTGCTGCCTAATCACAGGAGCAACAAACACTTGGAAATCTTGCTTGAAGTGCTGCAGACAAATAGCCTTTTAAACAGACGGATTAACAGTGGAGATCCATTGAGATGCTCTATGGAAACATATTTTCTTTTGAACTACTAGACACTGACAATCCTGATGGCTCAGAGGCGTAGAAGGACATCTTTGCATTCTCAACCTGAAGTTCAATATCTGTCTCATCTCTGATGACTGCTGACCATGTTATTCACTCCTGGAGGATTTAAAATACACTTTGAAACTCCAGAGAGCCTTCAAGCTGCTGGACAAGTTGTCAATGGATGCTAGACTTCAGTAAGCGGTAAGATCTAGTGGGTGTGTGTGTTGAGATTTCAATGGTAACAGCATGAACTAAATTTAGGGAACAGATGCCCACAGGCAGCACAACACACATTTAAGATAGTTCCTCTTAAGTATTTCAAAAATACAACAAAAAATGGAAAAGCTAATTTCCTCAATATTTATACTGTGTGATTTGTAATAGCTGCTATAAATACTTCAAAAATTAAAAGCTGTCATGGTTTGTTTCTCATCAGAGCGTTTATTACAGATTATGCCTGGGTAGGAACTTGGCCATGTCACTGAACAACTTTATTCAAAGAGGATTTGATATTTAAAATAAGGGCAACTGCCAAGTTTTGTGCTCCTTATTAAAAAAAAACCCAGAAGGCATTGAACAATAGCGTTTAACTGTGCAACTTAAATGATGCTTCACACTTGGGTCTAAGCTTAAGAGAGATTAGCAATTTGGTTAATCATTGTAGCTTCTTCTGTACTCTGTTAGAGAGAGAAACACAACTGCAGCAGGAAATTCAAAATAATCTTGAGTGGAGTTTTAGAAGATCCTCACCCTGACTGCATCCTTCTAAATGGGGACAAGGAGAAATTAGTTTGCAAATGATCGTCAACAGATGGGTAGGATGATTACCTGCCCTTGTTTATAAAAAGTGGTACTGTCAAAAGTAGAGTTTATGGAGGCCAGGGAGAAAGGAGTGGTGTGTATTCTTTAGAACATGTAACTACTGTGCTTTTTTCAGCCAATGCCAAACCTCACTCCCAAATTGCCTGGAATTAATCCTCCCACATTCCAAAGTGATGGACACTCTTTGTGTAGAGGCACTAAAAGCTTCACTGTGGGTCTCAGTTAGATTACATTTTGTGATGACATAGGCTTTTTACAGATTTGTGCACTTGGCTTCTTCCCATGCTTTACCATGTATTAAAAAACAAAGAAGCACTGAAGTTCTAAATATTAAATTCCCACAATGCACAGTGAATGCACACTGTTTAATTCATTATTGTACTGTATATATAATAAACACACAATGTAAGCCAGCCTGTTGATGAACACACAGAGTGGCATTTTCACCTTATGCGTGGTAACTGAGCCCTTACAAGGAATTGACATTATTGGGGAAACCCTTTCCATTGATCATGTATGTGAAACAAGAAATGTGATATGATCTCCTAGATCTCCTACTCCCTCTACCAGCCTTCTTTTTCACACATCGTTAGAAGTATTCAAATGCAAAAAACTAATCCTCACTCATATAAGTAGCATATTTGAGGGGAAAATATCACCTTTAAATCTGTATTAGAGTTATCTAAATCATCACAAAGGCTTGGGGTTTTTTTGCTGTCATTTTCCCCCCTTATCTCTGTTAATTTATAAGCACATGCCCTGCATACTACACCTGTAAAATGAGATCCAGCCCTTACGGCAGTGTGAGATATGCTACCAAGGTACAACCAAACCTCTGCATGAATGCACATGTATCCACATGAGATGCGTTAAATATCCTGATCCTGATTTCACACACAATCCTTCAGCAGTGAAGAGGTAAAACAGGCTGCCAAATCAAAATTAGGTTTGAAACAAACAGGATGAGACATATGAAGTCTCAGAAGGCTTTTTTTCTCTGTGGGTTTTTCATACAGTATGCCAGATCACTTCAAGCACCCAATCAGAAGTATTTTAACTAACCATTAATCAAATGTTTAGAAAAGACCAGAAGCAAAACCGTAAAGGGTTGTTTTGGTTGTTTCATTGTTTGAGATTTTTGGGGGACTTCTTGGGACTTCTTTAGGGGAAAAAAAACCCTAGCAACACCAAGCAAACTGTATGCTTAGTGAAAGATTTATCTGAGGCAGAAAGACGTTAAAGTGAGTGTGAACATCAAGTTTCAGCTCCAGAAAAACAAACAAATGGAACACGAGGATGGGCAAGGAGAAGCAGGGATCATTTGCCCCCCATGCAAACTAAGTAGCAGAAGGTTTGTTCCAGTCTGTCAGCCTTATAAACCTCAGATTCCCTAAGGCTATATTGAGACAGCATTTGGTAGAACCTCGATATACCTGAATTTTCAGGCCAAGTTGCATCCATATACTGCACGGGCCCCAGGAACTAGTGAAAATCAGTATTTGCACATAGCCAAAAAGAAAATCAAGTACTCTTGCATCCCTAAATCACGTCAGGAATGGAAGACTCCATAATTCATCCTTTCATCCTTCCTGCCTTTCCTCACACTCTAGAAATATATTGGTTTCTTTAACCCTTTCCCCTCCTATCCAATTTTCAATGCATACACTCAAATGAAAATTCCTGCTTTGTCTTCCAGCTCAATTTAAAATGCCTAGCATTTCCAATGCCTTTTAAAAATGCACATTCAATTAATGTTCATGATCTTAGCCTAAAAGTGACACTTAAATTTGTCAGCACTGTAGGATCCAGTTTCTAAAATACAAAATTTTCCACCCATTCAGCAAACTTCAACTTCCAACTTCCAGTGCTTCCTTTAGCCTTGTTCTTTTTAGCAGGTCCATCGATCATATGATGGCCTCACCAGAATACCACAGCTATATGCTAGACAAGACCACTTTCAAGCCATGAAGAAGCTTTTAGGTACATCTTACCTGCAGGGAAGTAGTCTGTTGCAATACTAATATGTGCCGAGTCCTCTCTCACATTATGCAAGGATCATTTAAGCTCCCAATGCATTCCAATTATACCAAAAAAATAAAAAACAAAAAAACCAAACATTAAATGGTTTCCTTTGTTTGTTAATTCTAGAAAATGCACACTCACAAACATCATTATATTTATTTTCATGGGACAGTTTACAAAACCAACACATATACCATTTCGCAGTTAATTAAAGCATTAAAAAATCAGCAACTGCAAACACTGAAATTCTCATACCAATTAGATTTGGAATGTGACATTATTTCTTTTGCAGTGTGTTACAGATTTTAACATACAAAAGCACACAGAATTGCATGGGCAGGAATGTTGTTGTTACTTTTTTAGAGATTCTCTGGAGTTCAAATTCCTGCAAGGAACATTGGCCATATCAGAAATATTGATCCATGCAGTTTCCACATCCATTGGATCAGGCCTGCATATGCCCTGAAAGCTGACCAAATTAATCATTACAGCACAAAGAAAGTTTTGTTGGAACAGAATTTTTTTTCTAACTTTAAAGAGACTTTGACCTGATTTTCAAGAACTGGCATGGATCCAGAAAGAAAAATTGGACAAAAATTTTGTACAGAACAAGACAACAAACTCACTGATTTCCACATGATTATGAATTCTTATAACATAATTATGTGTACATTATTGGAACAACTTGAAATTGCATATTTAAATCATTCATACTTTAATTTGGTGCTGTAAAATAAACCAGCTTTATCCAAATTCATAAACCAAATAAGAGATTAAAATGGATGACAATATTATTAAAGGATGAAGTTTTGTCCATATCTGTAAGAAACAGGTCATGGCTGATTTTTTTCCAACTCTTGCAAATATTTTCAGTTCAGTAATATTGATCACTTATCTCTTGCTTTAGATGAAGTATTGAATGTTGATAACAGGAGAATGAGACAGTATTTGTCTTTGGTCAGCATTTTCAAATGCTCAAGGAAGCATCTCTTTCTCTCCATCTTAGCTCAGCGAAATGGAAGAAATATTCTTGTTGTAAGAGAATTCCTAATGAAGATTTATAGCACACAATATTTAAGTCATCAAAGCCCATTTTGTTGCTATAGTAACAATAATCCTCCACACACAGTATGTAAAGTAATTTGTCTAAAACAATGTATTCTGTGTTCATTCCCGACATTGGCAGGTAATCTTTTCAGTCTTCTAGCTGCCCTTGTGTTTAAAAGAATTTTAATTTTTTAAAGGAGCATCTCCTTTAGAAGAGGTGAGAGCAACTGCTTATTTTGCTATAAAGACACTTAATGATATTGTGTGTTCACTCAACTGGTTAATGAAATTCAGTAACAGCCTGGACTGAGAGCATATCAGAACTTAAAAGAAACCATGTGTGACTTGTTATGTCAACTATATGACATCCAGAGACTAAATTGTTGTTTCTAATGTTGACTTCAGTGTTACAGATTATAATGGTGCATTGAGGAAAAATATGGAAAGCATCAGGAACAAATGACTGTATTTCATCAAGTACAGTGGCATTTTCTCAGAAGTATAAGAGAGTTAGGAGCTCCCTCTGGAAGAAAATGGTGCTTTACATAAGGGGAGACTATTGAGAAATTGGTGAAGTTCTGAATTTAAAATGCTGCAGCAATTCCACAATAATTCCCCAAGTGAATATTTTGATTTTTCATTGAGCAAGTCAAATGCCACATCAAGATGATTTAAAACTCTGTCTGTACTGCATCCCTAACACAACACTAAAAAGGAGAAGCTATTACAAAGAGTCATTAGTGGGACTGGAAAAGCCAGGAGCACAAAAGGTCATGAACTCTTAACTCTAACACACTGGTGAACAGGATTGGCAAACAGCATATGGCACGTCAGAAGGACATGACATGGCACAGTTTACCCAGGCAGGGCATGCAGGGAGGATGCTGTAATCTGCAGGTACGTCCACACTTCAGGTAAGTGCTTAGTGCTCTAGGTCTCTGCCATAGTGGTGGACACAAACAAAGTCGAAACGAAACCAGTGTGTCTGCTGAGACACCCCCTGAGAAGTCTGATGCTTCCACTCAGACAGAACAGGTAAAGAAGATGTCAGTTCAGGTGGTAGCTTGCAACAGATGACCAGTTACTTCTGGAGAAAAAGCAGTTCCTGCACAGTGTGCACAGGCTGATGATCTGCTGCAGCAGATGGCCAAATTACAGGAGACAGTTAATAGGCTGTGCAGTGTTAGAGGGACTGAAATGGAGGTGGACACATGGCTTCAGAGCCATACACCTACAATGGATACCACTGAGTGTGAGCCACCTTGGACCCTGATCACCCAAAAAGCAGGGCTCCAGTTGAACCTTGTTGAAGGTTGAGGGGGGGGAAGTGGAATTTTTAACCATTCTGTTGCTAGGCAACTAACGACCAGTACTTAAGGGCCATCTACGCTCACAAAGGAGACAAAGACTTGTATTTGGGCGGCCACGGGAACAAGAGATTGGAGGATTTGATAACGGGACACTTGCTCGCAAGTCTTGGAGGAGAGAGCAGTAAAAAGACGCGGCTCTCTGTTTTTTGGCTGCGACTGCAGAAAGAGAAGCCCGGCTTTGCACTAGCTTTTCTCTACCTGGTGGATGCGTTCTCGGGGCACGGGACTCCAATCCTCTCTTCCCCTCCGGGAGGGTGCATCTCCCAGCTGCGCTGCAGTGGAACGGGACCCCCGCCTGCCGCCGCCCTGTGCCCTGCCTGCCACAACGGAGGAGTTTCCTGCCACCTCTTCTGCTGGCTGGCTCAGGTGAGCCCACCTGGCCGTTCCATTTCCCTGCTGTGCCCCGTCCATCTGCGCACCACCCTGGTCCCGCCCGTCTGCCGTTACATGCGTGACACAGATGCAACCTCGCGCCACAGCGCCATCTGCAGCTCCCCGGGAGTCATCGCACCTGCCCTGCTGCGCTGGGAGCCCAACAGCGCCCCTGCTGGCCGTGACCGTGACTGCACCAAACGAGAAAGTGCCTGGCAGCCCAGGGACATCTGCCACTGAGTTTTTGGTTTTGTTTACTGTTTTTTTACCTTGTTCACTGTTTTTGTTACTGATTGTTTACCTCATTGTAGATACTAGTAAAAAACTCTTATTCCTTTTCCCATACCTTTGCCTGAGAGCCCTTGATTCCAAAGTTATAATAATTCAGAGGGAAGGGGGTTCACATTCTCTGTTGTAAGGAAGGTTCCCACCTTCCTTAGCAGACACCTGTCTATCAAATGAAGACAAACCTCCACCTTCCAACATCCAGACCAAAACCAGATACGATGCTTTAAAGACTTTAGACGTCTATGAGCCAACAAGCAGAATGTGCACTGGGTACATGGTGGTTCCGGGAAGTTCTGGGAAGCGAAGGGAAGTTCCATGAAGGGAAGTCCCGAGAAGGGAGGGGAAGTTCCGGGAAGTTCTGGGAAGGGAAGTTCCAGGAGGTTCCAGGAAAGGAAGTTCCGGGAGGTTCCGGGAAAGGAAGTTCTAGGAGGTTCCGGGAAGTTCTGGGAAAGGAAGGGGAGTTCTGGGAAGGGAAGTTCTGGGAAGGGAAGTTCCAGGGAGGGAAGTTCTGGGAAAGGAAGTTCCGGGAAGGGAAGTTCCGGGAAGTTCCAGGAAGGGAAGGGAGAAGAGAAGAGAAGAGAAGAGAAGAGAAGAGAAGAGAAGAGAAGAGAAGAGAAGAGAAGAGAAGAGAAGAGAAGAGAGACTGAGAGAGGATCTCATTAATGCATATAAAATATCTCAAAGGCAGGTACCAAGAGGATGGTGTCAGGCTCTTTTCAGTGGTGCCCAGTGACAGAACAAGGAGTAATGGCCATAAACTTAAACATAAAAATTTTCACCTCAACATGAGGAAGAACTTCTTCATGTTGAGGGTGGCAGAACACTGGAAAAGATTGCCCAAGGAGGTTGTGGAGTCTCTCTGGAGACATTCAAAACCCATCTGTTTATTTTCCTGTGTAATCTGCTCTAGGTGACCCTGCCTTGGCAGGGGAGTTGGCCTAGAAAATCTCCAGAGGTCCCTTTAAACCCTAACAATTCTGTGATTCTAAAAAAAAATACATCTTGTGGGGCTACTCATTGGGATGTATGATCAAAAAAGTCTGGAGACCACTGTCATAGATTGCTCACATTTGCAAGTGCAAAATACAAAACCAGTGTTTTAAAGTGACCCGATATGATTCAGAGGTAAATAGAAGACATCCTTGTTTTTTCTTGCTACTTCCACTGCTCTGACATGACTATTCTTTGTACAGACACAGTCATAGGTAGTCCTTGGGGCTATTTAAAACCGACAGAAAAAACTAGGTGGACTCATTTAATCTGAAAGATGTGATTATTATTATGAAAAGCCTTTTCTACAGGAGTCCAACATAAAATCTATGTGTCACAAAAATTACAGGGATGCAAAGCCGTGAGGATTTAAGAGGATCTCAGAAGCAGTGCATGATGTTTAAGAGCTATCTGCCTAATACCAAAATTTGTCAAGTCAATATAATCTTGTAACTATACAGAATAGATACTCAAGAAAGTAAACAGTGGCAATAGTTATCATATTTCTGCTTAGACAATTTAGTTATATAATTCTGTGTCTCAGCAACATCTATTCTTGCTTGAACATAATTTTACCATTGATAAACAGGCCATTACTTTGGGAAATGTGATTCTGACCTTTTACCTTATTTGAGGGCCAGGCCTTGAATACTTTGAAAGGAAAGCAGTATGAGGAAGAGATACTAGAATTGGATGGCTTTTTAACAAGGATAAAAACAGCATAAAGAGGGAGTTTTGGAGGAAGGGAGATTTTGTAAGAAATTACATCGAACATTGCAAATATTCTTGGACAAAAAAATTCAAATATGCCAACATATTTGATTTCGTTATGTCTTCAGTATTGCTTTGCTGTCTATTCTAGGTCATTTCAAAACCCTTCCCCTCATAGCCTCATATTCATTTCAGAATAGTGGTTTTAATTTCAAAGTTGTCTGGCAATTCGAAAGAATGGAAATTTTTTCCAAAAGTGAATACTTGACATATTAAATACCAAGTTGGAATTATTTTTACCAGACCCAAGCACATCTATGTTTATATTATTAAAATTATGCATAAATAGCTTAAACTTTATTGCAAATGCCCCGCAAATTCTCACTATGTCCAAAATTTTTCACCTCTAATATGTAAAAAAAAAGACCCCCATTTAATAATTATTCAGAGAAGTTAAATGGACTATAAATAAAATTCAACAGGCTGCTATTTTTGCCAGGATGACATTTACCCACAAACTTGTTTGAGTGGTCTTATGGGATTCAAAAGAATCCTTCTCAATGAATAGCTGATTCTTGTCATGATTAATAACTGCAGAATTGAACTAATTTTATGTGGATTTTGAACAAATTACTGAACAAAAAATTAACCTCTGGAGACGTTCACATACTATATATATGCGAATGTATATAAGTTTCAAAAAAAAAAAGTAAATTCTTACCGTCAAATGAAATATCTTCTGCCTTTTCCTGTCTTTGACCATTAAAACCCTTGGATTTTCATAGTTTCATAGCACAGATGAATACTGGTGTCAGGATAAATGAGTCCTACCAACATAATAGAATTTATGGGAGTCTCAGATGGGCCCTTAAATTAAAATTTTCTGCAAGTGTAGTGGCTTTGAGAAAAGCAATTGCACCCTGAGGCATCTTCAACTACTCTCTATTACCTGAAGGGCTCCCTGGAAATTCTTCCTTTCAACAATCCATCATAATCTATGCATATATGAAACTCTCAAACAGATTTCAGTGATTTTTCTTTCTTCATCAACCAGCACATTTTTATGGGGGTGTGTGTGTGCTGCACAAAGCATCTTAGTAATTGTTATTAGCAGAATAGTTAAAATATTAATTGTAGTGTAGTTCTGGAGTACTTGACTTGGCCTAAACATTATTAACCACACTCCTCAGTACAAGTTTGACCTACAAAGGAGCTGCAGGGAAAAGAAAATTTTAAATACCCAACATTATAAATATTTTAAATATATGAGGTATTAATGTTTTAACACATGCTCTAATGCTGGTTTTTTCATATGGACGAAAACTATTCTGCATCACATATGTACATCATGAAACCTTAATGGTCCCACGTGGAGCCCACATGGAGGTAGGACATATTCCCTTGCAATGGTAAGCTTTTAGGTCAGCTCAGAATGGGGACAGAAGCCGAGCGTCAGGGATGATAGGAATCCAGTCTTCTGTCAGCAAGGTGCCTACACCTAAGGAAGCAGAGACAGGCTGAGCCTTTCCAAAAGGCAGTGCAAGATATCCTATTTTGTGGAGGCTTCTGGTTCTCTGATGTAGCAGGAAGTGGTAATGATGGGGGGAAAAGGCTGAAAGAATGCAGCTGGATCTGTGTGGCATGAAATCTCATTATATCCACAGAGCATTAAAAACATTTCTTGTTCGTCTGTGTAATTGCAAATAAAAGTTATTGGAAATAACAATGCACAAGTATTCAATTTAGATTCATGGAAACCAAGCATGCTTCCAAAGTAAACAAATATCATAATCGGAGAACATAAGTGGTTACAGGACTGAAGGCTGACCTTAAATGTGCACCTTGATTTTCACTTTTTTAGTTAAGTGATACACTAGTGAGGTTATTCTGTGTAATCAGGAATCTGTTGCAAGACGTTAGTGGTGAGATTCTTAAGGAGTTTTTGATGGGAAAAAAATAACCTCAAAATGCAGGCTTACAAATACTTCTTGCCCTCTATTGCTAATTCATTAAATATCTCTAAATGCCCATCCATACAAATAGAGAAAAAAATGCATTTGGGAAGGTGATAAAGGAGAAGATGGTAGTGGGGGTGAGAAGATCATGCTGTTTCCTTTGTTTGTATTGTATAAGAATATGTAAGAAAAGCTTTTCTAAAATTTGTGAAATTATGGAGGGTCAGGGGGTCATGGATGAGTGTGACAATCTGGAGTCACTTGTCAACTCAGATTTCCCAAAGAACCACTTGTTTTTGGGCTATCATTAAATCTGGCATTGTCTCCTTTGATTGAGATTTAGTTTTCCAAAGTCACAAATATTTTGTCTTATTTTGCCTATCAATATCAGGATCATACTATTGAGATTGTATCTAAGCAATACTAAAAGTTAAAGGTATGGAGCAAGGTCATAGTCTTTAAAAAATATTTAAAAAGAATACCTGGACCACAGTCTGGAATGTAGCTCCTCTGAAATGGGTTAGTTAATCAATATGGAATTCTGTGGTGGAAATTCCCATTTAAGGTTATCCCATTTAAGGTTGGACTGGCACCATTTAAGGTTATCCCATTTAAGATTGTGCACCACGATGATGAGGGGAATAAGCAATACAAAATCAATGTGATCAATAACGCAAGCAAGCTTCATTCTGTTTATTTTTCAGATTCTCAGCCTTAAGTACAATTTCCAGCAGCTAGCAGGTCTACATGTCATAATGTCATTGGTTAGTAAGACTACTTGCCACGCTATTATTGGTTAGTTGCACACAGTTACATCAACTTGTCCCCTCCCGCTCATGGTCCCTGTAATCTGATGTTCTGCATTCTTTTGGCCACAATTTCTCTTTCACAAACTTCGCTACTTCCCAGACCACCAAGGACACTGTCCTTGCAGCCTACCCTCAAGGTTTTGCTCGCACAATGCCTAGTCTGTATTCTGTGATGGCAGAGGCTGCAGAGGCAGAGCCTCTAGCATCTCATGGCCCTGCTCTTCAAGCCATATTTCAACAGAATTCCAAGGCCAGGTTGTGTAGGAAAGCTGGAAAACTGGTGGAATAACAGACACATTTTTAAAAAATAATGAAATTATAACTAGTTCTATTTGCTTATTTGAAAGTAAGTTTTATTAAATATGACGTATTGTTTTCCATCCATTAAATTAATTGCTAATTGAATAGAAGATACTTTCTTCTGCTTTTTCTGTCATCACTACAAAGTATATTTTTCTCATGAATCCTCCTGAATTATATTAAATAATATTACAAATCTCAACTACATAAATGTTTTACGACTTCTCTGCATCCCTTGCTAAAATAATGTATATTCTCAAAGTGACCTTTACACCTTGCATGAAATACTCAGATTTTAGGTATAAGATAAAGTAACCTATAGAAACAACATGTTCTCTGGAAAAACATAACTCATGGCCTTAAATATTGGCCTTTAATCCTTAGGTAAAACATTGCAGTTAGAAAAAAAGGCAGGCACAACTTAGTTCTCCTCAGACAGGAAAAAAATCCAGACTAATCTGCAGGCATAATATGAATCCCAAGGTAATGTAGAAGAGTGGCGTCTAATTTAAACATCAAGACTAAGAAATATGTTTTATTACTCCTTTTTGGGGCATTTCATTAATAAGGTGCTGGTCAACTACTTCAGATTGACTCAATTCCACTCTAAGTTTTGTCTTGAAAGCAGAGAGAAATACTATGCTTCCATTCCACAAGGGGCCTTTCCATTTATTCACTGACCATGTTCCAAGCCTCCATCATCAAATTTCAACAAGCACAAATAATGCGATGTTGATAGACTACATAAAATTGAATAAGCAAAATGGGCTAGAAGAGAAATAATACAATTTTCCTTTCCAAAAATCACCTTGACCAATGACTTCTGCCTAACTGAGCCATTAATGCTATGCCCCTTCCTGTTAAAAAAAAAAAATGCTTTTCTTAAAATTCCTTTTAACTGTATCTTTCTTCAAGGGTAATTCATATTAAGTTTTCTTCTACACGTGCACAAGAGGGACACTTCAAAAAAAATGTTGCATCAAATATTACTAACAGCCTTTCTTGTCTGTTGTAGAAATATAGTGGAGCTCATGCTTCAGCAATACTGACACAAAATACTCAGTTTTGCCTAGCCTCATAAGGGAGAGGTGGGGGATGCAAAAAAATTACATTACTAAACCGCCCACAGGTATCGAATTGTATCCCTGGTGATTAAACACATAGCATGCATTCCTATTGCCAACAAAAAAAATGAGTACATATATGTATTGGATAATTGTTCTCACACCAGAATTTTGTAAAAAAGAAACGTTTTTCAGAAAATGCAGGTATCTCCTCTAATGTAGGTATCTCCTCTCCTCAATGTTTGTTTTACTGGATTATATTTAACAATGTCATCATTTAGTCACTAGAAATTTCATGCCTTTGAAAGTACCTACAGAAAATTATCTAATCTGAGATAAAATAGGAGAAAGCAATGCACACTTCCACAAGGCCAGGGAGATACAATTTCAAAACTACAGCTAAATTAAGGATAATATTTCAACAACAGCTAAACCAATGCAGCAATCTAAGCCAATTTAACTGTTCTACTATGCAAAATTGTAGCCATTATAAAAGAGAAATCAAAGACTGTTGTTAACATGGTTAAGCCATGGTTCTGTCACATCAGAAAATAGTGACACATGTACAGTTTTCAAATGATAATTTGACAGGCAGGATATGAATTGAATTTACAGTATCTCACACTAGGACTGTAGAGACAAAGGTCCTGATCCCAAACCACTTGACCTCTTTCTCAACAGCATCTTTCAAACTCTATTCTATGCACTATGTGCCTGATGCAGCAAAACACCCACTTCATTTCAAACATGTGGTCATCTTCCCGGCAGTCAAGAGACTGCTCACTTCACAAGTGCTTTTCTAAATAAATCTGGAGGACTGGGCCTTTGGCTGAATGCTCTAAATATTCCCTGAATAGTTTCTTGCTAGTCAAACAAATAAATCTCTGTTCACATTTGTGGTAAGAATTCCACTTATAAAATGGCCTAGTACCAAGGATGCAATTTTCACTGCATTGTCTGATTACATAGCTCTTGTTCTTTATATCACTGTTCACCTATACATGCTGTGTAATTATGAAAAATGCTTTTTCAGTTGCAAATCAGAAAGCAGAAATATGACCTATATGGCTCATTGCTTTAAGTGAAATGAATACAGATCTTGAAAATGGAGCCCAGATTAAAATTTTTAAGATTAAAATTTTTGAATTTATACAGTATTGGTCCAATTCTGCTTACTCTCACAAAGAAGTAGAAAAACTACTGTGATTTCCCCAATACCTTGAATAATTACATAAAAATGATCTTGTAGTGTGTCCAATGTTGAATGCTCTGTGAATGAAGAGGATGGCTGATTAAATTGGTGCCTGTCAGAAACAGAGAGCATTGAAGTACAATCATAATATCTGAATTTCAGTTCTACTGCCATGATCCTCAATTACTTATTTCCTCCATGCAGCTCTTAATCCTACCCAGCCATACCCCTTTCTTTACAGTCCAGAAAGGGTCTAAATGTAGTTAAAAGGACAAGAAGAGGGTGGTATCTTCCTGAAATCTTGTAAAGGACAGCTCCCTGATCCTACTGCTTCACCAAAGTTTTCAAAATTCACCTACAATTTGGAGGCTGAATTCACATTTATTATTGTTTTGTTTAAGGACCAAACCTTGACCATTCCTAAGGTGACTTTCTGGTTTGTGGTATTATGCATGTCAAATAACATTATGAGTCTTCATAGCAAATTACTCTGGAACAAAGCAATGATAATATGTTTCTCTCAAGCATGTGTTCTGAAAAGCTGGACAATACATGACATCTACAAAAAAAAAAAATCTGTGTCAGTCACACAGCAGCTGACAGGGGAACATTATGAGATGCATAAAAATGAAGCTTATAATTTTATGAATTTTGTCTTTCATCTTTGATGCACTTAAAGGGGTTTTTTTCATCCTGACTCCATGGCATATATAGCATCCAGCCAACATCAAAACAAGCTGTTTGTCATTAAATATTAAATTTCTTAAGGGGTAAATCTGTAAGTCTTCAATTTATTTTTAGTTTTTTCAGCTGAAGCAGGCGCTACTCAAGGCTAGAGAAGCATTTGGAATCCATAAATTGAGATGAAACTAATGAAAGTTAAACTTGAGAAAGGACTGTTTAAGTAAAGCCTCAAGGAAGAAATTACATGAAGATGCCTACATGAGACAATGTAGTACTATTCATAATGGACTGCCTTTTACACCAGAGGAAAATCATAGAAACATAGTCTCATAGAACCATAGCATGGTTCGGGTTAGAAGGGATCTTTAAAGATCTTCTAGTCCAGCCCCTCCCTGTCATGAGCAGGGACATCTTTCACTAGATCAAAAAATGTTTATTTGGACAGTACTGCAGACATCACTTCCTCCCACCATACACCTACCAATCCACCTGGGAAAATACCCTAAACATTTTCAGAACTATTTGAAGGTTGAAACATTTTATATAGCATAAAAAATAGCCCATGCATTGAACAGTATTGACTGCACATATGTTGTTTTAAAATTACATTCCACAATGCATTCTTAGCTTTTGAGAAAGGCTTTACATAGCTTAAACACAAGTTCCTGCCATAGGCCCTGCTTAGCAGTATATAGATATGTTCCATGCACAGTGAGTCACAAAGAGTCTTCTGCTGTCCTATTAGGTAAACTCAGGCTTGTAGCATTTCCAGAGTGGCGTTCTGCAGCGCACTCCCTGAAATGTCATCTCTGGTGACATAACTTAGCAGCTCACTGTCTGGGTACCTTTGACTTGACTACAATACATTTCCTTATATTTCACTAGGACCTTGCCAATACTTCTGAAAGAAGCTCAGACCTCAATAATGTTGCACGTGACAACCTGTTTTTTTCTTCCGACAGTATCGGACCAGAAGTCTCTTCCCTTATAACACAGGGACACGTTTTCTTTAGTTTATTTTAAATATCATGTCAATGGGGCCTAGCATCATTTTCTCAACTAATATATGACAGCTGAGCTGGCACCCTTGTAAACAAGGTAGACAGTAACCTTTTGTGTAACAATTTTTGAAGCAGTATGTCAGAAATGAGCAGGGAAAAGGTACAGATTGCTTTTACAGTAGTATTAAATGTGATGAGATATTGAAAACTCTCAATATCATTGTGATGGTTTAAAAATTTTTCTATTGGTCATCAATTGGTGTATGAGACCCAAGAATCCCATTTAGTATCAGCAACACAGAAGCTTAGTCATCTGGAGGCATCATTTCAACTTTCTGAGTTTCCAATAAAAATACTATATCTAGAAAGGGAGAATATATATATATATATTGTGCAGAAAATCTATAACTGCAGATAGTGAAGGGCACATGATGACTGTATTATGGTATCTTTTTTAGAAAACACAACTTTTAACAAAATATGAGGCTGAGTACAATCAGGACCTCCTACAATCTCACATAAAGATATACCCAGGCCAAGGTTAGCAAGCAGGTGCCAAATGAAACAGAAGTATAGTTTTTAAAGGAATCACACCAAGCTCATGGAGTCAGAACACAACACAATGTTGTCAATTAGAAGATTAAACTTTGATTTAAACATCAAAGTTTACACATCTCCACTGATATTCACCATCATTGTCATCAGTTGTGAAAGAAATTTTAGTCAGTGACATTTAAAGGGAAGACCCATAGCTCCTTCTAAATAGCTGCTAATGCAATATGCATTATATTGTTAAAATGCTGTCACAGTGTCTGCATACCATAGCTGGAGCATCTCTCTACAGAGAGGATGAGAGAATTTGGACCAGGCCACAGCATTTCAATTTGTGAGAGGCCTTAATCCACTGTATTTCTAGAAAGAGTGCCACTGGTGTTTCCAGCATAGAAAGGACTCTTCTCTAAAAGTCCTGGGGTCACCAATGACTTCAGTGCTATAAGGAGAAGCAGAAGATGAGGACTAATGCTTTCCTATTTCCCTATCCCTTGGTAGATAAATCCCACCTGTGCAACTTAGTAAACACATTACAGAAATGCAAAGGCAGATTCAGGTTTACTGCAAGCACTCTTTATGCATTTTAGATGGAAGAGTCATTGAATAAATACATAATGACTTTGTAGAAAAGCAACAAGAACCAAATTCCTTTTTCTGCAGGAAACCCTTGGCTGAAAAAACCTCATACTTGCTGCTTCAACAGCTTTCTACTCCTTTTCTTCTACAACCTTGGCAGTACAAAAGTCAAACTAGTTAATCTAGAGTCAAAACTCTCACTATGCCACATAAAAATGCAACCTCCTCCCCAACAAACTTGATGCATTGCTTGTCTTTGGCCCTGCTTTTGTATGAAAGTGCTATTTTGTGCCAACTCAAAACTTGAAGAGGTCCATTAACGTTTCTCCAAAATGATCTGACAGCCGGAACACTTTGGGTAAGTAGTGTCTTATTTCCAGGTTCAGAATGGGTACAAGCAAGAGCTAGGAATGAAGAAGACTGACAAGTCTTCTAAGGACAGCCAAAATGAGCAAGTACAGAGGAACCTCACCAATGAAAAGGTAGGCACCAACAAAACTAAGAGGAAATGTTGACAACTTATGCACTTACGGGTTTATACCTAACACTTCCAAGAACATTTGAAAATGCTAATTAGAGAATTTCAGCCCATGGTAGCTCAATTCACTCCGAATTTTCACTGAATTATGTACAGTTACACTGGAGTATTACTATGGGGACAGCATCCTTGTGTATGTACTTAATAAAATTGCCAAGAGTTTTTCTGTTTGACTTTGGCCAGAACGTGAAATTTGGTGCTTATTTCTCTTTTGATAGATTTTTTTTCCCCCAGAAAATGCACTAAAAGAATTCAGGCTCAAATGACAGAAACAGGACATTGTTACTGGATAGAAATAGTCATAACAATGAACTACTAGTAATGTCTTTTCCGAATAAATATATTGCCACATATATTTACATGTTCATTCATATGCACACAGTCATACCACTTACATAATTAATCATATCTTTGTGTTACTTTTTGTTTAAAAATTGGTTTTGACATGGTGTCACTAAGTGACTAATTAATTAGTCATAAGTACTCTGTCCCCTCTAGATATTATTGTTTACTAAGATGATCGTCTGTCTGGGAAGACAAGAACCACGTGTGTTTGGTCATTATATGATCATTGACATTGAAGGTCGAAGCTGAACTAGAAATCTAGAGGGTAAGAAGTCTGCCTTGACCATTAATTTAGGATATATTCTGGAGACAGTCAATTATGTTATTTGTGCTCAGCTTCTCTATCTGCAAAGCCAGGACACTAACTGCTAAAAACTGTCAGAGTTCCTCCAATTCATTTTAACAGGGACCCGAAAAGTCAACTATCTGTCATGAATCAAAAATTTACAACCAATTATGACTTCAGTAGTACCATCAACAGCACATAAATGCTACAAGTAGGTCACACAGATAATAGCCAATGTGTCACAAGACTACATGCAGTATAATTCTTATTTAAGTTAAAAAAGGATTGAGCAGAGAAGCAGATTAAGGCCACACAGTAATGCAGTGATTATAGGCACAAGGCTAGCAGCAATAAAAGAGGAGCCCACAACACTTTAGAGCAAGATTTGAGATAGTAAGAGCTTAAATAAGAGCATAGTAATTGATTGCTGTAATTTCTGCATGTTAACTGCAGGATGCAAGCAAGAAAAAAAGAAAGAAAAACCCCCTTGTCTTTGATATAGACATGCAGCTATTCATAGAAGCATAACCGGAAGGGATTGTTGTAGTCTGAGGTTAATAGAAACTAAATTAATATCTTTTTCATGTTAAATGCTTTTGCTGCAGATTTATAAGCTTTCATGGAAAGCTCTGTTTCGGCATTGTCTTAACATAACAGTGATTAATATGTGATCCAGAAAGCATAAAAATCTAAACATGTGCTGATCACTTTGCAAGTGTATTAGCTGTTTTAGCAACATTATATATATTTCAATGTTATGATAGCTATGCATGGGCATCACTTCATGGTCATAACAGGTGATGCATCAAATTAACCATATATTCCTCCTTGGTTATCCTTTCTTCAGTACTCACAAAATCTGTATAACTGGGAAAATAACTTTCCAAATTTTCTTCTGCAAAATTGTTAATCTGTAAGAACCTAGGTTTTTTTTGTATTCTACTTTTTACTGGTGAAAAATAAAGTGTAAAATCTTTTCCCATGTATGTATCATGAAAAAGAAAAAATACAGGCACTGGAGATTACATGGATTTTTTTCCCCACAAAAATAGATACTTTTCCAATGTAGAAGTTTTAATATTAACAAGATTTAGGCATGAAAAAAGGTAGTTTCTTCTGGAAATTTCTTTCAAAACAAACCTACTGTATAGTAATTGTAGTTAGGTAGAAATTAGTTGCTACATTATGTTGGGTTTTGGTCCAGCCAGCCGACATGTGGGAAAACTTATGAGAAATTAATTGAAAACCCAAAATATTTTTCAGGATCCTGCCTTCTTTGACAATGCAATAAATACAGAATAGTTTTTAAAAACAGACAACATCCTTATATTTTCTGTCCCCCAGGCTGGGACCTGTTCCCTCCAGCCTGCTGCTGTTGTACTGTAATGCTGCATGACAGTCTACAACAGATGAACCTCAAAGAATTTAGCAATTTGTTTCATATAAATTCAGATGCACTACTCGAAATTCTCTGATCCAGACACCAGACTGATACTGCATTTCTTTCCTGAGATTTACAGCATATCCTGGGTTTATATGGCTTATAAATTCCCGCCAGTGTATTTCCCACAGTACTTACAGAGACATGCAGCTTGTGTCCCTACACAGTTCAGGTACAGTGTTTAGGGACTGTACGCAAACTCTGAAATACACTTGTTGAACCTTAGTATGAAAGGAGTTGCCCTCCTAGAAGTCAGAAATGTGCTTTTAATGAGCTCTGACTCCAAACAGAATATGACACAAAATCATTTCCATCTGTGATTATTCAAAATTGTTAGGTTGTGAAAGGATGAAAAGAAGTTTACTCTTTCGAATAAGCAATCAGGCCAGTTTTGAGGTTACATCTTCTGGGAAATTTGAAAAGTGATTCAGATTCCAGAATCATTGATACCTGCTTTCCTTTGAACTGAGTATTTGCTAAATAGTGCAGGAGAGTTATTGCCCACTCGGGAGCATGTTAAGATTGCCTAATTAATTTCTCTAGTAACCTAAACTAGATCCGAATCCTTAGAGATACAAGAACAGCAAAGTCAAACAATGTGATCTCTCTTTCATTGTCTCTCTGTATCCTTTTTTAGAGAAATTATTTAAATTATGAAAGACTATTTTAGGTCACTGATGGAAAGCTAAATTTGATCTTCACGCTTAAGACTCCTTCTGTTAATCCCCTTTATAAAGCATATTTTTAGCTTGCCTCAATTAAAAAAAAAAAAAAATCCTCTAATTGCAAATGTTCCGCACTCTAAGTTTGGAACAGATTTTGCTGTTTTGTGATGGTTAACTAAAGCTAGCAGCTTGATAATTTTGTAAAAGAAAATGTGCTAAACTTTTTAACCTCCCAGTTGTCCTTTTTCTACTGAGAGTAAAAATTTTTCATAAATGAACATGAAGTTTCCTTTCTTCTGGAAGAGAGCATTGGTGTTTCTCTGGAAACAGAGTCAAGGTTTGTTGGGGGATTTTTTAATTACAAGTGTGATACACCGATCTGTATGAAACACAGAAAAACAAAATTCGTATAAAGACTCTCTAATATTTTTTATCCCAAAATCCATCATGTTTATGCCAAAGGCTTGATCATTCATAAAGAAAAATATTAGAAAAAATGCCTAAAGAGCTTCAAAAAACATATGCCAAAATGTAGGCCTTCCCGGACATTACTGTTTGATAATTTCAGAACCTTTGCAATTCTTCACAGCATTTTCCATAGGCTCCTCTGTTGTCCCAGGCAGCTCTACCATCTGGCTGTGTTGCCCATATTAGGGGCAGGGGCATGCTATGTTTGCTTCATAGGAAGAGTGGCATCCCCAGAAAGTGATGCAGATGGAAGGCTGCCTACTAAGAACACCAGTGTACACTGTATGTACTTGGCTGCATGGGCAATTGCAACTCAATTTAATTTTACATCAGCACAGAAACAGGGGAAATAGTAAAATCTTGTAATAAAAACTTCTTTTGGAAAAATCTCTTGAATGAACATCAAGAGGCAATCCAGAAAGACAAAGGAGTCCAGGAATGTTGGACATGCTTCCAGAAGGAAATCTAAAAGTTTGACCCAACTTGCTGAAAGGTGAGTTGTTGGGAAGACAAGCCTGACTGAACAGGCAGATTTGTCTGGAACACAGGGAAAGAAAGAGAATGTATTACTTTTGCAAGAAGGGACAGGCCACTCGGGAGGACTACAAAGATCTCGTGAGCTATGCAGGGAGAAAACTAGCAGGGTCAAAGCCTGGTTACCTGGTTACTTACCTGGTTACTGTCATGAAAAGACAAATAAGTTCTTAAAAATGGATTAGTAACAAAGGAAAGGCTAAAGAGATTCTCCATCCTTTAATGGATGTGTGAGGAAAAGTAGTTATGAAGGATGAGGAAACAGCCAAGGTACTTCATGCCTTCATTTCCTCAGCCTTTCATAGCAAGACCAGTTTTCATCAGGGCAGCCAGTCTCCTGAGGCAGAAGGCAGGAACAGAGAGCAGAAAGAGGACCCAAAATCCAAGGGCAAATGATCATTGAGCTGATACACCACTTAGACATGCACAGGTCGCCAGGGCTGGATGGGATCCACCCAGTGGTACTGAGGGAGCTGGCGGGAAGAGCTCACAAAGCCTCTTTGTGTCATTTATCAGCAATTCTGGCTGCCTGGGGAGGTCCGAGTTGCCAGGAGGTCAGCAAATGTGACACCTGTCTACAAGAAGGCCTGGAAGGAAGATCCAGACAAATACAGGCCTGTCAGCCTCACCCGGGTGCCAGTAAAGGTTCTGGAGCAGATTGTCTTGAGTGCCATCAAGAGACACGTGCAGGACAGCCAGGGGGGTTAGACCCAGCCAGCATGGGTTTGGGAAAGGCAAGTCCTGCTTGACCAACTTGATCTCATTCTATGGCAAAGTGATCCACTGAGCGGATGAGGAATCTGGACACACTGGATCAATGGGCTGAGAAGAAGTGCATGCAGTACGGAAGAAAAGGCAGAGCCTTAGGTGGGTATCAAGAGAATTGTTATGCTTTGTTGGTCTGAGTCTGTTGTTTGGGGCTGGAAATTGTTAAACAGTGAAAATGGCAACTATTAAAAATTATTAATCAGGCTAACACTACCGTATCATTCATACTAATACGCAACAATAGTAATTCTTTTTTTTGCGTAGCTCTGAAAGTAGATTTTAATGCATGTTACAAAAGAAGTTAGTCTTGGGCTTCCCTCCAACAAATGGAACAATTTGTGTTACAATTCTAATATTGGAATCAATAACAAAATCATATTTTATTAATAATATGTCAGGGAGTGGCCTGAGCCATCCTTCACCATGGCAAGGGAAGACTCGCCTTGAAATTTCACAAATTTCCAGATGAATTTGTCCTGTTACAAATTTATGAAAGAATTAATGTATACATAATCACTTCATGCTAAAGCTCCTTTCTGGATATCTGTAAGTCTAAAAACCCAAGGATTTTCTGCAGGTTTTTTTGATATTATGCTTCAGAAAATATGTACATCAACCATAATGAATCTAGAGCGAACAGGAACAGCTGTGTTTGACAGGAATGGCTGTGTATCAGAAAATGCTAAAGAACTGGAACTGTTTAGCCTAGAAGAGGTCTGACAAGTTCTTGAATTCACGTCTTAAGGATCTGCATATCTTTTAGCATTCTCCTTCAAAGCTACAGAGAAAAGTGTCATTATTCTACAGCAATATGAAATGGTGAGTTAAAGTGCAGGATGCTCTGATATTATGAAGGCAGTTTATAACAGGGAGCAGTGAAGCAATAATGAGCTCACTGTAGAGAGAATTTCTGTAGAATTTTCCATCACTGCAGAAGAGCTCAGAAAAAGTTTTTCAGTGAGAAAAAGCTTAAGACACATGCCATGAGGATATAGGTATGCATCTAGGAAAATGATCAGTGATGGAGTTAATAAGATATCAGTAAACCTGAACCTGAAAATTTGCAAAGTCCTCCAAAATATCACTGAAACTAACCAATTATCTCAGTCGTTCTCTGGTCACCTCCCAGACATTTCTTGAAGAGGATAGCTGACTGTTTCTAAATTGTCACTGATGTTTATGTAGACTGAGAATTTTCCATTATTTAAGATTTATTTAGGAAGAGTACAATTAGTCAAGGTTATATTTAACACAAGAGTAAATATAATGATACTGGTGAGAAATGATTCAACATAAAAAGAAGGAGGAATAACAGCTATGGACATCTGTGGCTGTAAACACAGAAGAGACTGTAAATGAAATGCCAAATGAAGAGGCTTTATAAAACACATCCTCACAATAGTAAAAGCTATGACAGAAAGCAGTGAATAGTGGGCTTATTCACAGATCCTGCAGACCTCTCTATACAACCTGACCTCCGATAACCTCTTCTCAAGTCTAACAACTTCTTTTTTTCACTATTTTCCTCTGCTGCTTCATGCAAGAGTGCCTGAGTGGGCTTGCTATATTCAGATTATTAATTTAAGTAAATCAGAGTGTATAGAGTATTGCAGCTGGCTTCCTCAGCCACCCGACCTACTTAAGACTCATCAATTGTAAAGAAGAGGGAATAATAAATGTGGAATGAAATGAAGAGGCATCTATAGCAAATGTCTAATTTATTGGGCATGGATGGGGTGATTTATATCTCTGTTTCTAAAAGAGGGCAACACTAGCATAGCAGTTGTAATGCCACTGATTGTACATAAATCTCCATTTTACCTGACAATTTTGCCTCTATGCCTTGTCCATCCCCATTCAATACCTCATCTGATATTCAAAGCTGGACTGCTAATTTAAGGCCTTAAGCAAGATGCCAGGAGAATATCTTTGTTCCTGTCTCATTGGTGTCCCTCTCCATCTGACAAAAATATACACAGAAACGATCCTCTGATGTATAATTTTGCCTGAAGGAACAGAAAACACTACTTTAAGGGAGTCTTGTACATCTCCATGTCTACAGTGATGGACTTGGCTCACTTTATTTGGATTTTCTTTCTTATTAAATAAACTAAGATCTCAGGAGCCACTCATTATCTCTTTTTCTCAATTTAAACTGTCCATCCACATTTTGTCTTACTAAATGGAGATACAGCTACCAAGAATATAATTGGTAACGTTGTCTTTGGCTGAACCAAGGAAGATTGTTCCGTACAGCTGGTGATCCATCTGTACAATTAATCATACAATATGAAATAAGTGACGAACATTTTAGGGAGAACAATTGATTTGGTTTTAAGACTTACACCAGGATTTTTCTGTGTGGAATGTAGTCACTATCAGATGCAAAAGATCAAAGATGACAAAGGAAAAGGTCTGTGTGTTTTTCCTACATTCAAAATCTTCTTATGGGTGAAGAAGAAACATACCTCATATATAAAGGCAAGAACTTATTACTAGTATATTTGCAGTCTTAGCAGTCCAACAAAATTGCTAGTAGTGGTGGTAGTAGCAGTATTGCAGGTCTAGTTATTGCAGAAAGTGAATATAAAAGATAGTGAAGAACATCATTATTCATTAAAATTTTCAATCATAATTAAGTTTTATATCCACACTTAGTGTTTTCCCTTTTATTTAATGCCACTTAAATTAATCATCTGAGCAGAGCAAAGCCTGCCCTTCCCTGCCCTCTGCCTGCAAAGTCAAGGGCACTGGTCTGATTGGGGTTGGAATCACAGCTTCTGTCTGTCTGAGCAGGCAAAGTGTTCTGCAAGTTGACAGCACATCAAGTCCTTTGTTGGGGATGCTGATAACTTCTTATTCTTCAGCTGCTTAGGGCTGCTTTAATACATTTGGCAGCATGATCTTACACCTTACACTTCCTTTTTAGTTTGCAAGTTCACATCACACACAAATTTCCTATTTGTTATGCATTTTGTGTGTCTAAAATGCTTCTATTTTGTTCTGTTTGGTACCCCTGAAACCGGTTTTGCTCAGCTCCAAGCCTGCATTTCTTTCACAGACTATTGGTGAGTTGGTTATTGCCATGAAGTCCCTAGTGTCAGCCTATGTCTCATTTCTTATCATTCCACTTCTGCCCTGCAGCTTGTATCCCTACCTTTCCAGTTTTAAGCTCTCATACCAGACCCACATTTCTCTACATTGCATTGTTATGATAAAATCAGTATTACTCTGGACCTCTAGAGTCTAAATTCAGGTTTTTATGGGATAGGAAACCAGAGTATTTTACCATTTAAGTATTATAGGATAAAGAAAAGTAGTGATTAATTTAAATGAAAGGAACAACTGTTGCTAGTTCCTGCATTGACTGCAGGAAAATTTCTATAGTTTCAGAAATAAACTAAATCTTCAGATAAATACAGTACATTCAGGAGTATTCCAGGCTTGTCTTTTTTCTTTTTTTATCCTTTGCCTGTCTTGCAGAAATTACCACAAAGTAAAATAGCTTACTCGAATTCTTTTGAAGTCTGTAAACACAAATGCTGCAGCTAAAAGAAATAATTATTGCACCTTGATTTACAGAACAAATAAATTTTTTTTGTGAGAAAAACAATGCAGACTGTAATTTTCAACAAACTTAGTGCAGTCCATTACTGCAAATAGCTTCCTCACAGCTTTTCTGTGTGCTGATCATGTTCAAGAATATGTATTATGTCATCCTTAATGCCAGAGGGAAAAAAAGTTTGGATTTTTTTCTTCCCCTCCAGAACTATCAAAGAACCAACTGCATAGACATTTTTTGATGAGAGATGTTTGTTGCAGAAGGAGACTCTTACTGTGGTGTCATCCATTTCTCTTCTGACGCAACCAGAAAAGAGAAATATTTTCTATATGTCACCTGAATGTCACATCTATGAAGTAGGAAGGTGACTTTTGCACTGCATATATTTTCTACCTGTAAAAACATGCCAAACCTCACAAAAAAAAGGATATTTTAAAAACAAGCAAATCTGGAAGAATACACTGTATAGAATGTAATGAAAAAAGTTAAAATTAGACAAATCAAGTCCTGATCTTTATCTCAGTTTGCACACAAAGCTAAGACAAGTTAACTTAAATGATATATATAAACCCACTGCAGAATAACTAGAATTAAATGTGAATCCCACAAAACAAGAATTAATTCTTTCTTGCAATAACACTGTCATTTATATTAATTTAATTGATTGACTTGGGCCCTCAGAAGTGCTGGGATTGGGAAGGATTCTGGTTTAGATCCAAAAAGGTTAGTCTCACTGAGTTTTAAGGATTTCTTATGTGCCTAACATTTTTCACGTCTTCACTGTTACCTTCACGCTTCCCCATCCAAATATGTACCCTGTGATGAATATGTATTTATATTTATAAATATTCCAGCTCATGAAAGAGGGCTAAGTGGAGGCAAGTTTATAAATGGGGAAAGGCTATAGAGGTTTTCTAGAGAGTTCAAGGAGGTAATCAGAGAAAAAACAACTATATAGAAAACCTTGTGTGAAGACAGTAAAAGAATTCATTTGTATACTTACAACAAGAAAATGAAGAAAAATCTCATCTAATAAAAGGCAGCAGAGAAGCAAAAAAGAGCAAAACTCTTTGAAAGACCTACGTGTAAAAAATATAACTTGATTTTTGCCTTGGTGTTTATCTGGGAACACTGACATGCGAGTTATGCATGCAAAAGATGTTTGAATCTCGTATTTCAAGTCTGATCATTCAGATGGCTTTCTCAGTAAATCTTGATGAAAACATGTGTCCTTGAGGCAAATTCATCACTAATACCCATTTTAGCTCACAAAAGTAATTTTATGACATATTGTGTTGCATGCCTGACTAATCCCAGGGGATGAACATTCATGGTTGTTATGAGACGGACTCTTCTAAACTCTTGGAGTTCCACATTGGCATCAGGCATCACAGCAGATTCACAGATCATTTTGTTCAGCTAGAAATGATTTGCTGTTATGTCTTCAAAGTAAGGTGGTTTTATTTGTATCACAAGGGTCACAAATCCCTCTATTAAAACCTAGCATTATGGCTCAGCTAGAGACATACTCAGTTTACCAAAGAAGTGCTGGAAATAGCAAGGCTTAACTGAATAAAACAGTCCTGCCACTTCAGGTTCTCTGAAACCCTAAAAACCTCTCTTCTTCAGTGCTGCACCACTGAGCAGTAACATACTAACCAAAGGAGACTAAAGCTGTCACCTATAAAGTTTGTAGTCATCCCCCAGCAATATTCATTTGGAAGCTGTAATAACTGAAGATGCATTTGCATAACCAAAACAAAAAAGGGTAATTGAAAGGCAAAAATAGATTAATTTGAGATTCCTTCACTAAGGACCCAGAGAAATCAGAGGTAGAAAGAGATTGTTAGATTTTGTATTCATTATATTCCTGTATAACACTCTCTAATGAATTATCCAGCCAAAATTTTAAAGAATATCCACAACTCTTCTACTTTTTCACATAGAAAAAAAAATCTTGATAGAAATTTTTAGCAGAAAATGAAACTTGTGATGCCGAAAAACTCAGTATATAGAATTCAATCTTAAGTTAATTTGCTTATAAGCTGAATAATAAGACTTTCAACAGCTGCATTCCTAACAATATATCTCATCATCAGCTGGGTAGCCTCACAACACATGAATAATGAAGAAAATGTGTAGAAGACAATGCGCATGAAGAAATATTATTTTGAATATCTGTATCTTTGCAAAAACTTAGTGATCTACCTGAGTTGTGAAATAGGCCCACCATCTGCATCTGCATCTTACTCTCCCTTAAACCAAAAACCAGAAAGCAGTCATACCCTTAGTGATGCACAGAGTAAGGATACAAGGCAAGACTAACATCAAACCTGTATTTTTGTATGGAATACAATATGTGCTGGAAAAAAAATGAATTATAATAAAAATGAGTATGAGAATACTCTTGAAACCATAACAAGTAGGAGAGAATGGCAAACTGGCAGTCAACTGTCTATGGCTGATCTGATAAAGTCTGAATAAAATAGAAGAAATAAGTTAATCTTCGTAGCATCTAAGACACCATGTCAAGTGACTGGTGAGATGGAGGAGCGAAGACAAGAAAATAGTAATATATCCTGCCTTCCTGAAGGAGCAGCATAGCATCAAGAAACATCAGGAAAGCACTAGAATTAGGAAGGAGGTTTGAGTTCTTTTACAACACTTAAGTTTTCAGTAGCAGGTGTGCTTAGTTGGTGCATCTTGCACCTATTGATAAAGTCACAGTTGCTCTGATCATGTCCAAAAGTAGCGCATATTTCACTGTCCGTCTCCATGAAGAGCAAACTACTGAGGAGATCAAATGTATTCCTTCAACACACCAGCTGAACTGGTGAGTAGCAGCACTGTCAATATGTGAGAATTGAGAATTAAAGATTGATAGTTTTGTCTTCATCTTAACATCCTTTGGAAAACCCATAATATGAACACATTTTTGCTTAAATTTCTTTTAATTTATATTTCTCTTCATAAGAGTAAAGATTTTGTGGAATGTTTTTAGGAATGGTTACCCATTTGAAATAAATCTCTTTGAATCTTTTTAAATTCTAAAACACTATTGAGAGTGCAAGTAAAAATTATTCAAGCTTTTATAAAACAATTATTCAAACATTATTTAAACATTTATAACTACAATAAAAATATTTTTTCACATTACCAAACTAAATCTTCATTTTTTTCCTTAATCTGTGTTGTCCTATTTCTTTAGTCAGATCCTTATTGAAAAATCCTACACTTGAGAATAGTTTCAATGGTGCAAATCTGATTATTAATATTGATTTTTAAAATTTTTAGTTTCTTCATCCCTTCTATGATCAGTAGTTTTTCTGTAATTTGTATGCCACCATCATGTTCTCTTGATCTTCTTGGGTTTGTTAATATTCTGGAAGGTAAATATTCCGTGTTAAATTTCCACACAGTATTTTTAATTGCTAGATTTTTATTTTATTTGTTCTTTTGGTAGGTGACATCAAATTGCTACACAAGGTATTTCAGTTAAAAGAAAATATGCTTTTCACTCCCCTTTAGCTTGAATGATTTGATTCTCCAAAGGAAATCTTTGTGTCTACATTTTTTCACATACATATGGCTGAAATGGATATTTGAAACAGCAGATGTTGAAAACATGCATCTCCCATTAAACTCACTTGATCCTTCTGTTTAAATTAATCATTAAAACTGTATTTCAGTTCTCTGTGGCATCTTGCTGTTTTGCATCCTGTTTCTGTAAGTTTCCATCAATCCTTTGAATAATAGCTAGCAGGAGCCATGACTGCACCAACATGTGATGCAGACCATCAAGAATTAGGCTGGAAAATGAAAGATAGTAAATAAGCCTCTCAGCTAGGCTCCCTTTCCCATGAAAGGCTAGAGCAGATGATCTTTAGAGGTCCTATCCAGCCCAGGCTGTCTTTGTCATCACACAAACCCAAGTTTCAACTGGTGTGCTTCCACTGACTTCCACTGGAGATAATGAGGCAAAGTCAGCCTGTTGGGAATTAAAAAGGCTTCATGTGTAGAGCAACTACTAGATTCTGCTCCATGACTAGAAATCCCAGACCCAATTTCATGCAGAGAAGATTCACAGAAATCACTAATATTATCGTTATTATTTGAGAAGGGATGCAAAATAAAAATATATGTTTGCTGTCATTAAGCATCTCCTTTTTACAACGCCTGCATGCTTTAACTTGTTATCCTATTTTTTTTATTATTCTAAAATCATTCAGAGTGTTAATTAGTTAATTCTCTAGCATGAAGAGTAATTTTAACACTTTGAAAATTGATTTTACTAGTTTAAATCCCTGATAAAGCAGATTAGTATCTATATGTAATTATACATTCAATTTCTTCACAATTAATTTTCAGTTGAATTTTTCATATCCACTCAGGCACCCAGGTATATACAATATCATTCTCTTTGAATATGTCAATAAATATTGAAAGTAAAACTGACTGGAAAAACCAAAAAGATAAAGGCAATTTAGTGATATCTTCCTTTTTAACTTTTGCTTTATTTCTCCCTCCCAACCCCCCCAATAACATTAAAGTAGAACACGTAGAATAGCTTTTGGAAACATGTCAGAGCATTTCAGATTTGGTTCTAATTTCAAAATAGGATTATGTTTTTAAGCAAGGTCTGGTAGAAGTCTCCAGCTCTAAGGAAATCAAAATCACTAGCTTACATTAAGAAGAAGCTAGCAGAGTCTTGAGCAGTTAAAGGTTTAATGCTCTGAACAAATTAAAATAAGTGCTATCCAACTGCAGAGAAGTATTATTTAAATCATGGTTATTAGGCTCTGCTTTCTGCTGTTTTTCCAACATTTGAAACTGGTCCCTCTCTTAATAATTTAGAGTCAATAAACAAATGCATATCTGGGGGGTACATCAGTTAACCTACCTGACTAGGAAAACATTTATTACTCTTAACCTGTTTTATTCTAGAGAAAGGTGAACAAATGTCTTGAGTGAGATCACACTGCAATATTTCTCCTTTTTTATTCTTGTCACAGTAACTGTCAATTTACTACAGTGAGTTTGTAGATTATCTAGAAATTGCTCCCTTTCTCTGCCCTCCCCCCTCACCAAATTAAAGTTGGTCACATCAGTCAAGATTATTTTTATTGGTTGGAATTAAGGCAGTAGCAGGTTAAAGAGCTTAAAAGGGACAAAAATAGAAAAGACTTGGTGGTTGAAAAATGCTCCTCTCAATTTGGAGCTTAGCGCATAGAGGGTTTTAACATGAGAAAACCCTCATACTGGGGGTTGCAGCATAACAGCTGTCTCAGAGCTCTGTTACTGTGCTCTTCAGAGAAAATACTAATAACTGCTATGCAAATAACCTAGGATAATATGATTTTGAAAGATCTTTACACCCCAAAATATTAAAACAATTCCAAAATTGATTTACTAGCATTATTTAATACCATTAAAATCCATGCATCTGCCTATTTTTATAATAGTCACTTTTCAGAATAGAAAACACTTTACAATTTGGACTTGGTTTTAGTCTTTTAAAAATACCTTTCTATGTCTATAATAAGCTCTTGATATTTATATTTATCTGACATAGTCTTTTGAGACATGGTTGCTCTGTTTTTTCCTGGTCTGTATTCACTATGCTTGCTACAATCTTGCCAATGGATGAATTAAATTTTAGTGCATCAGGCTCTCATTTGATCAGGCTCTCATCTGATCTATGTTAGAAGTTGCCAAAACCAAAACCATGTTAAGCTACTATGAAGATTAAATAAGTCAACCAAGGGGTCATCAAGTGGTGACAGAAAAATCTCGTGCTTAGTAGTACTGATAAAAGATACGTTGAACCATCATCCAGAATTTTAGTTCAGAATGCTAGAACATGTAGTCAGGAATGAATCTCTCAGAAAACACACTTGGTGAATGGATGTGACAATCTTTCTTTCATGTAATTTTTAACATCAGAGCTGGATCACCTGGTAATAAAATTCTGTAATGAAACTAAGTAAAACTGAATGAACAAGGTAAATTAATAGAACCTAATGCATAGACATGCACATCAGACCTGGTTTCCCAAATAAATTATGGTGTAAATCTCACATTTTCTAACAGATGAGTCATGAATGCTGAGACATTAGAAATTCTTCCATACATTCTTCCTTTTTCACAAAACATACTTTTGTTATTAATCAGTTAATTAGTGTACAAAAGTATTATTATAAAAGATGAGAAGATTGAGCAAAAGATGATCACAGGTTTGTTTACATGACACCGAGCCTGCTGACAACAGGTGGGGTACCAGTCTCAAAAAGGAAAAAAGGATATTTGCTCAGGAGTTCACAGGTCTCACTGAGAGAGCTTTAAACTAGGTTTGAAGGAGGAAGAGGAGAAAAACAGGATCATTGGAGATAAACCCATTTGTGGGACACCACAGCTTGAGGGACAATGAGCAAGCAGCACGCTTCAGTTTTGCTGTCTTGGTAGATGTAGACGATGAAGATCTGTGTGGCAGCAACGATGCATAATTGATGTGTTGGAAACCACAGACACACTGGAGAATTGTCATGCAGGAATTAGAACTTCACCAAAAACAGGGGCAGGATTGATAACTCAACTGAAGAGCATGTACACCAAGCACCCAGCATGGGCAGCAAACAGGAGGAGCTAAAACCAAGGTGCAGAAGAAAAGATATGCATAATTGCCATGATGGAGATACAGTGGTGTTAGTTGCACAGCCAAAACGCTGCAATGGATGGCTGTAAACTTTTCAGAAGGAATTGGGAAGGAACGGGAGGTGTTGGGGTAGCCCTGTGTGTTAGTGAGGGTCTAATTGCCTGGAGCTTGTTGATGGGAGTTACCAGTAAAAATCAGCGGTAAGGCCAATAAGGGCAAATATCCTGTGGAAGTCTGTTATGGACCACTCCACCATGAAAAAGCAGCAGATGAAATATTCCATAAACAGCTGGGAGAAGTCTCATAATTGCAAGTCCCTGTTCCAACTTGCCAGATGTCTACTGGGAAAAGAATACAGCAGAAAGGAAACAATTCCTTGAGTTTCCTAGAATGTGGGAGATAACTTCTTGACAGAGCTGATAAGGGAGCTGACTAAGGAAAGTGTCCCTCTGAACCTGCTGGTTGTGAGCAAAGGAGGACTGGTGAGTGATCTGATGGCTGGAGACCATCTTGGGCACAGCAACCTCAAAAATTATAGTTTTCTGCTCTAGAAGAAGGGGAGTAAGCAAGGCTGCCACCTGGGACTTCTGGAGGGTGGACATTTGCCTTTCCAGAACACTGGCCAAGACAGTCCTTGGGAAGCAGTGGTAGGGCAAAGGAGTCCAGGAATGCTGGATGTGCCTCCAGAAGGAAATTTTAAAGGTGCAGGAACAGGCTACCTCCATGTGCCTCACGATGAAGTGATGGGGAACAAGATCAGCCTGGTGGAACAGAGAGATTTTACTGGAATTCAGAGAAAGAAAGAGAATGTGTTAATTTTGTAAGAAGGGACAGGGCTCTCAGGTGGACTACAAAGATCTCGTGAGCTATGCAGGGAGAAAACTAGCAGGGTCAAAGCCCAGTTAGAACCTTACCTGGTTACTGCCATGAAAAGACAAATAAACAAGTTTTTAAAAATAGATTAGTAACAAAAGAAAGGCTAAGGAGACTCTCCATCTTTTAATGGATGTGTGGGGAAAAGTAGTTATGAAGGATGAGGAAAAGGCCAAGGTACTTCATGCCTTCATTTCCTCAGCCTTTCATAGCAAGACCAGTTTTCATCAGGGCAGCCAGTCTCCTGAGGCAGAAGGCAGGAACAGAGAGCAGAAAGAGGACCCAAAATCCAAGGGCAAATGATCATTGAGCTGATACACCACTTAGACATGCACAGGTCTCCAGGGCTGGATGGGATCCACCCAGTGGTACTGAGGGAGCTGGCGGGAAGAGCTCACAAAGCCTCTTTGTGTCATTTATCAGCAATTCTGGCTGCCTGGGGAGGTCCGAGTTGCCAGGAGGTCAGCAAATGTGACACCTGTCTACAAGAAGGCCTGGAAGGAAGATCCAGGCAACTACAGGCCTGTCAGCCTGGAAAAACGTGGGCTTAGGGGAGACCTGATTTCTTTCTCTTTCACTGTCTGAAAGGAGGTGGTAGCAATGCAGCATCTAGCCTGCTCCCAAGCAACAAGTGACAGAACAAGAGGAAACAGCCTCATTTGCACTAGGGCAGGTTAAGACTAAATCTTAGGAAAAAATTCTTCTCTTGTAGGGTGTTCAGGCATTGGAAGAGGCTGCCTAGAGAAGTGGTGAAATTACCATCCTAGAAATGTTTAAAAAAAATGCGGGTGTGATACTTGGGGACATAGTTTAGTGCCAAACACAGGGCTGGCTTAACTGTTGGATTTGATGATATGAGAGTTATTTCACAACCATAATGAGGCTATGATTCTATGACTATGATGAGTTTTGAGATAATGGTTTCAGTAGCAATGGTTATAGATTCCTGAAATGTTTTAAAATAACTATCTCAGAATATCTTCCCAATTTTTCCCTCACACTCCTAAGACAGGGATTTATTTTCTGTAATATTTATGTAGTTATACATACAAACATACTTCTATTCTATGTATATCGCATAATGATACGGATCATCAGCCTTGGTATAATTCTCATTTGTATGAACATAACAACAAACCATAGGTTCAAGATCAGATTCAGAGAAGAATGAGCAAATAAGTTTCCTACTGCAAACCTCTTAGTTGAACTTCTGATTGTATAACTTATGATAGGTTTTTTAATAAAAATTTATTTTCAAGCCAAATCCAATGTCTCTTGCTTACTGCAGCTGTCCAAGTCCCATATACCTCAGTTCCTTGTCCCAGACCTCCCTCATACTTCTTTCATCACCATCTAGTTTTACATACATGCTGACCCATCCCTCACTTCCAAATCTCTTATCAGCATACCCTGTACTTGCTTCCATGTTAGCTGACATAATTTTGTCAGTGTGTGACTGCTTGATACTGGGAAGAGAATCATCTAGCATTTCAGAAATGTGAAAGCACAGAATTAGTAATTATGTGGAAAGGTGATTTTTATAAAACATGCAACATTTCCGCATCCCATAAATAAATAAATAGATAAACAATTAAATATCCAACCAAGTAAAAAAAATTCACCTAGAAAAAGATGTTCCTTTTCCAATTTATATTGCATTTATCAATCAACTAGTTTTGTCTCTACACAAGATTTTGGGCCCCACCAGGAAACAAAACCTAATGCTGTCCAAATACCCATAACAAGATGAGTCTAAAAAGAAGCTACTTAATATTAAATAGATCCTCATGAAAATGTATTTCACTTTTTGCTTTGGCTAATTCCCCAACAGCTGACAGAGAGAGATTGCAGTTATCTCTTTTTAGAAGCTAGAGGAGGAAACCTGGCTCCTCTACTACTTGGAAATTACTGCTATAGAGTTTGTAACAGGACCAAATTCCTAAGAAGGTTATGCTAGGTGATACATATTGGCTTCTTATCTGTTCAGTGTATTTCTCTTCCTACTCTTTCATTTGTTTGTTTTTAGGGATCACAAAATTTAATGTATTCATCAGAACCAGCATACACAGTATATACTAAAACTTCTTGAAAACAAGGAGGGAAGAGGTTGATGCTTACTCTTGAAGTAAATTAACTTGTTTCTGAGGAAGTTGTCTTTCTGAAAAATCATCATATCTAATCTAACATTGTCCTCTATTCTCCAGTCCAGCTACAGTTTTGATCAGGTTTGTTCCTAGCCCACATAATCAATAGACCTGAATAATGAATGAATTCAAGTTATCTTCTGCCCTTGCCTGTGCCTGTATAACCTTTGAAATTTGAAAAATATATTAAGAAGAGCAGAGGTTATATTGATTCATTCATGACAATAACAGGTCTAATACTCTCTATAAACTTCCCCCTACATCCAGTTCACAGAAAATAGCTCTATTTCAATGAAATGTGTTTGGATATAACAGCCTCTTGATTTTTAATGGTTTGTTTGAAGAGCTTCCTGTCTTTCTTATTTGTATGTTAAAGAAGAAGAAACCTCATTGAAATGGAAATAAACCTGGACATCTGATTATGTGCAATGTACTTTGAAATTATACACACAAACCTTTAAGCTACAGTAGCAGCCCTACACTAGTTAATAATTACGTTTGATTACTCAGCCCCTGTGAGGATTGCTCAGAGACTTCATTTTCCACAACTGTTAAGGTATTTTAACCAGAATCCTAAAGCAGCTTGATGTAAATTAGATAAGAAAGTTCTTTTGCAATGTTGTTAGCTTGTGTCATTAGGTGAGGCAGCAGGAATGCATTAAATGAGAGCAAAGAAGCAAAAATAGCATGAGGAAAAAAAATTAAGACAGTGACAAAAAGAGACAAGCTTTTCCCAACAAGCCTTAAAATATCAATGTCATGTTTAAGCAAACAACACTCAAGGGCAAACCAAAATCTCTTGCAAGTATTTCCTAATGCTTTTCTCAAACTTTATTATTAATCACTATTATCCTGTATTAATCAAGTAAAAATGTTCTCATTTTGTGAAACACAGTTGCTGAACATCCAATGGATGTATTTTTATTGCAACAGATACTAGAATAAGCAGATGCTAGAAATGGAAATGTCAATCATATTTGCCAGCAAAGGACACAAGTAAACATATTGAGAGAGCTACTTTTTTAATTCTTGTTCTTCCACAGTTGCTAACTGGTATGCCAGAGCATAAAATTAATGATTCATTAATATGAATCAGTGTTAGAATAATAAATTAAAAGAAAAACCAGTAAACTTAAATGTTGCTTATGCAGAGACAGTCTTGCAGACTTTCTCAGGGCCATAACATGTACAGTTCAAAAGCACAAGTATTTCTGTAAAGGATAAAATAAGAAATAGAAGTTTGATATTACTGGCAACAGGGAAGGTAGTGTTCCCTATATCTATCGATATATTGTTTTCATTCAATAAACCATTTCAGGAGACTCTGACGGCTTACTTTAAGTAGGATTATACACAGCCATACTTGCTGAGAGCCTGGTTCCACTGGCTCTGAACCTGTATTTTTATAGATCTTCAGATGTTGTTACTTTCAAAAAAGTCGTACTCGTCTGCAGAAGCAGCACTTTTCCAGCTCTCACCACCACCCTTATTACTGTGCCACCAATTTCCAAGGCTCTATTGGATGTCTTGAGATGTATTAAATGAGAAGGAACTGTAACATTGCAAAGTCTAACAGATCTGACCAGAGCAGATTAAGAAAAATCCCTTAGAGAAAAAGGAAAATTAGAGGAGCATGATGATCTCACCAGAAGCATAAAAGCAATGCCAGCATCTCTCTTATAATCAGTTTTTCTCTCTAGGCCCAAACCATTTTATGCTGAAAGACAAAATTGCCAAAGTCAGCTTCTGACTCCAGTCCGGAAGAAGCCCTGGGACCAGAAAAAACATAGTGGTCACAGGGGAAGTGGCACTACGGGTCTGTGACCTACATTGCTGGTCAGTGAACTGCTGGACCTGTTAGCAGTAAGAAACAGCACTAGTTACCTTAAGAAGTATTATTTACCTGTTACCATAAAAAGTAAAGTTGTGAAACACGTCAGGTAATTGGAGCACTTTGCAGTGTAGAGTTACTTCCTGTTTGTGTTGTATATAAGCAATTATCACTGTGCAATAAATGTCTTTGCTCACCACCACCCTGCGAAGTCCATGCCCTCGCAATCACCGCAACAGACTGAGGCATAAAGAAATTACTTGTTCAGCATCAGGCAGCACACGAATGGTGCGGTCACAATCCTCGGTTCAGAGTGATCCCAAAGTGCATTCAGTGAAGGATAGCTATGAACAGAAGTGGAAAGAAAGGAGACAGACATATCCATCAATATATATTCTTATGTATTTCCTACTCCTACATGTGTTTCATCCATAGTCTTTATACACTTTAAGTATACTGGTCTTTAAATATACCGATTCGTACCTTCTGGCAGCAGAGATAATTTCCAAGATGTACTCTTTGGGATTGTCACAAGAAAAAGCCCCTCATAAATGAATTCTGAAACTGAGGTGACTTAATTTAGCTTACTGAAAAATACTGTCAGGACTCAAGGCTACTGAAAGTAGTATTTTCTGTGACATATTTGGCTTTTTGGTACTCACTTCATCTTGGAGACTACCACAGGGAAGAGGATTCTAAGTGCAAAGACAAAAAGCAGCTGTAGGGCAATTCTTTTTCCAGTTATTGTCATACCTATGACATTTTCTTCTGTTTCTCCTACTAGAACAAGAAGAAATAACACAAAGTCACTTGATTGTCTCTTCCAAAACATTTCCATATAAGAAAGGAATACTGGCAATAATTGCCCACAGAGAAGAAAACAGTTTTGGGTCATTGTTGATATAGATCCCAATGGGTCAGATCCTAGCACTTATTATTGAAATTATCTCATCTTAGTTGGTGCTATCTGCCAAACAAAAGAATGTTTGAAGATAATATTTCTTTAAACAAAATATACATCCATGGAAAAAGACCCCATTTTCATCTCTTAAAATTCCCCTTCTTCCTCAAAAAGAAACAATAATATCTCCACATTGACAGGAAAACTCATGTATTTGTGTGATTATTGATAAAGATCTTACATGGGATTTCTCTATCACAAGTTTGATTTCAGCAACTTTTAAAATTCTAAGTAAACCATATGCGTAGATATAATAATAGTAATAGTAATAATAATAATAATAATAATAGTAGTAGTAGTAGTAAATCCACCACAAATGGAAAACCCAACTAACCACACAAATACATACACTACCACCAGCATCCCATTTGTACACTTTTTGTTGCGCATTAATCACTCTGCCAGACTGAACTGTGGACAATTAAGACAGCAGCTTCTACTGAAAAGCAGATCAAATCCTCTTAAAGTTGCATATGGCCCTTTAATCTAAGTGCATTGTACAGAGGACTTAGTTCTAGTGCTCAGCCCTCATGAATCAACTCAAACTCTGTAACTGACCTCATTTGGCATCTGTCAGAAACCAAAAGCAGTAGCACCCAGCTGTTCACTTAAATAAAACATACAATTGCATAAATAAAATATAAAACTATAAATGTAGATGTAGTATTTTGGAAACTCAATGTTACTCAGTGATAAAAACTTAATTGTTATTATTTCTGTGATTTTAATACTTTCTGAACAAACCTTATCCTGTTCTAATTCCTGTCCCCAAGATTTTCTTCTGTGTTTTCTCATTCTGTAATAAGATTCTGTCATGGCACACAGGATTCTTTTCTACCCTAAAATAGAGGTCTTTTCTCTGGGTGAAATAGCATTTTTGATGTCAGTTATCATCACTGAGAAAAACATTCAGCAAGCTCTTTACCAGTGATTGGTAAAGGGATTTTAGCCTTTTATACCATTTCTTAAAATAGTAGTTTCTCTAACGTCCCTTACTTCTTATCAGGAATGGTTCTTGTCTTCATTTATTACCTGAAGCACTGGTCAAAAAAGGAATTATACAAATGTCTACAACTCTTGTCCTGCTCCTGGTTAACTTGCCCTAGAAGGACATAGTTTCAGCAAGGAGTCAGTTATTTCTGCCTGTAAATAATGACAGTAGAATATATCATCAAAATGTAAATTTTGAAGCATAAAGAGAGAAGACTATATCACATGAAAATAAAATATTAGGGGGAATACAGTGAGGAGTGTAAAGATTGTATTGGGGAAAAGAAAATGTAGAATCATAGAATATGTTGATGGAAGGCAACCATCAGGATCATCAAGTCCAATTTCTGGCCCCACACAGGACACCTCAAGAGCCAAACCATGTGCCTGAGAGCATTGTCCACAAGCTTCTTGAAATCTGTCAGGCTGGTGCTGTGACCACTTCCCTGGGGAGCCTATTCCAGTGCCCAAACACCCTCCGGGTGAAAAACCTCTTTCCTGATATCTACACAAAGCCTCCCCCAACTCATCATAAAAGATAATGGTACTGCTGAGGGAAGTCTGGACCTTTCTCGGCAATGTCTGCACCTGACTGCTTCCGGCTGCGAAGGTACCTCCATGGGTACCCAGACAGATCCACAGAAGGAAGCCATGTATTTCAGACTCTAGGAGAGGATGAACCATGTTGCACAGACAGGGTGGAGGTAAAACAAGAAAAATAAGGTACTATAGACTATATATACGAATTGGTAAAGGGGAAGCTGCTAGTAAAAGGACAGGGGGGAGGTCAGTGCTGGCCAGAGGTCAGACTCTAACAGGGCAAGATAAATGATAGTGTGTGAAGCCAGTAACAAGGAATTGAGGTTTTAAAGCAGAAGGAGGAGACTTAACAAAGCCCTGAATGACAATTAATTAAGAAGAAAAGTAAGAATGGTACACCAAGCCTATGAAGTTGACTTTGAAAGGCAAACTGGGTTAGGAGGCCAGTAGTAGGACAAAGGCAGGATTGAGGCAGAAAAACCCCTAGCAAGAACTATCAGAACAAAAACTAACTCTATCCTTAAAAATACATCTAGAGCTCACTCTTCAGTGTACAAAAAAATTCATAAATTCCTACTTCTATCCACAGATCTCTCTGAAACCACTGGCAAAGTGTGCCATTTATTGTTGGTCCACATAGAGTACTTCTATTAGGTAGTGATGAACCCTTTATACTGAGCTTGAGTAGTAAAAATTTTTTGCTTCAGTTTAAGGTGCCAAGTCTTCTGAAGAACCATGAAGAAAAATCTCATTGGCAACAAGTAATGAAGAAAGTTTAGAGTGTTGCTTTTTGCATTGTAAAAAATTGTATACAAAAAAATTATATGCAAATGTGTATGTATCTTACAGTACATTAAAAGAACATATCCACAATTGTAGAGAGAAATGTTTCTGAAGTCTATAAAGAAATCTCTGTTAACATTATTTTAATGTGTATCATATTTTTGTATAACATTCCTGCCAATGTATTGATCAGAATGGGCTCCCTGACTCTTTTGAGACTGCTGGAATATCTTGTCAAGTATAAAAGGTGGTGTCCCTTTTTTTAATATATGCAAATGTAAACACTTTTTTTGCTAATAAGCTACTGCTACGTGAAAGTGCAACACAATAAAACATTTGCTTTACATATTACAAGTTACACATACCTACAGCAGAAGCATCTTTGCACATCACTTCTGACATTATATACAAGTTTTTATACTTTTTTTGAGTGTCCCATGGGCAAATATCAAACAAAATTTGGAATAAAATATGTGGAATACAAATAAATTATTTCTCCAGATTTGGATAAAATCAAATATGGAATCAAATTTACTTGCAACTAAATAAGGAATGTTTTTGTTGTGAATCCCCCCAAAATAATGAAGATAAACTGACATAATTAGTTTAATTCAGTTCATCCACACTGTTTTGGTATAATTTTTTAATCATCATGTAGCTAACAGAAAAAAAATATTGTTATACTTTTATTACCCAATGAATATGCAAAGGAATAGAGACACTGTGAACACAGAGATACCCACAGAGTTGTTTCCCTAGCAACAGGAAGAAGGAATGTGCTGACAACTTTACATACCTTCATCAAATTACTGGTTGCACACCACCACGGTTCATAGATGAGAAATCTATTGCACTTATAAAATAGAATAATTTAAAATGTAGCTGATGTTGCATTCCAGACATATTTTCTTTCTCAAATCTTTAAGAAAATATTCTTTGAGAAGGGTTGAATGTCTGGTTGAAGATGCTTCAAGGGGCAAAATATTTCAGAAAAATTCTGGGCTATTTGCAGAAGGTTGGACCTTGCCTAAACTTCTAACTTGGTGCTCAAAAGTTACAGAGTCACCACACATTTCTCACTGAGGTTCTCCATGACAAAATGCAGACAGATCTGAAGACACTCGATTTTGGCCACAATGGAGACCAAATGCATTACTTGCGGAGAGAACGACATCAAGATTGAAAAGGAAAGTATTGTTCCAATATCAAATGTATTGGCTTGGCCTCACTGACTCTTAAATACATAGTTTTTAAATCGGAGCTGGCTTGCAAGACGCCAGACTAGAGTGAGAAAGACTTCTCACAAAATAATTTTGGATTTCTAAGGTATTAAGTCATTACAGTGAATTTTCCTCACTGTTTATATGTGTAACTGCAAAGGGGGAAACACTTCCTTCTTTGTTTGACTATGACCATTTATTAATTTATATTGGTACCATCACTGTTTCATGGAATGCCTCACAACATCTCTAGGATGTAGAGAGGTCTTAACCTAAAGAATCTACAGTATCTACAGAAAATGGGTATAGAAACAAAGTACTGATCAGAAACAGCCATCTATTGCCAAACAGTTTTAACATTTTTTGCTAAGGATACATAAAATTGACTTGTTGCACTCATATGTTACTGATTCTAAATATGGAAAGTAAATTCCTTACATCAGCATCATCTTCTGAGAAAACTTCTTCTAATCACTCAAGAATCTTATGCTGAAACCCCAGCCATCTGAACCCAAATTGAAATGAGCTTGAATTCAGTAAAAACAAATAAGGTTCTGCTACTAATTCATGAATTTAATTTCTTCTACTTGATGCATAAAAAGAATGCATTTTAAATTATCACAGATATAAAAGGGAGTTAAGAGTGATGAAGACTATTCCAAAATATGATGTCATATTTGTAAATGTCACAGAATAAGTTTCCGTCTCCCTCTATGGGCTAGATGCTCCAATCTGAATTTGCTTCACCTAGGTTCTGGCACTTAAATCAGGAATATTCCTTAATTTCCTCTGCAATTAGTGGTAAGATGTGATCTTCTGGTAATTCACATTTTAGATAGGCTGAATCATCTTTGGAGAGGTCTTTCCCTTCCAACTGTGTGCAATCTGAGAAACTGCCTCATACAGGTGTGTAGGTTCAATAGTGCCTCCACCACTTCATAAATCGCCACACAGCTAGAAATAATGTACCTCACACCATTTATGGAACTGGTAACTACTGAATTGTTTGCATTTGTATCCTTTTTATTAAGGGGCAAAAGAAAAAATAATAGAAGAGGGGAAGAAGAGAAAATAATACAGGAGACAAGAGAACAATTTCTGTGTTGGAATTCTAATTTAGGTCTGGAATCTGTTACCTTCAAATTGGAAGCTGGTGACATTCAAGGCAATTATCCCATCAACATACGATGTGCTCTGATTGTGACAGCAATGCAGTGACGGCATTGCACTTGCAGGGCTGGTCTCAGACAGGATGACAGATGGCACCTCCATTGCAGGGTGATGACCCCAAAGAGACTTGAAAAACGAGTAGTTTTCAAAGACAATGTTAAAGAATAAAATGTGGTGATTATTCATTCAATTTAGGCAATATTAAGCCACAGCCAATAGCAGTCAAAATTCACTGGAACTCAATCTCCGTCCCTGAAATCCCTGAGTAACACCTTCATTTTAAAGTTGAATAATAACTGTGAGGAGCACCAGTACCAGTGCAGCAAATTTGTGATGGAATAAAACCTGCAAATGGAGATGTTTTCTCAGTCCCTTCTGCTCTGCAGAAAATCTGCACTGTCTGAAAGGCTTTTAAAATGTGTAGGAGTGGTGTGAAGTATCTGACTCTAGAATTTCACCCACAAAAATATGGTGTGTCTCCATCGTGTCTGAATAAATCCATGTATGGCAATTTGATAAATAAGATAAGAAAGACCCACTGAGACCCAACATTGTATTCAACAATTACTTATTGATAGAGTTGAAAAAAGCACTATGAAATTCTTGTAAGGGATCATACGTTCAAAACACGTAAGACTAAGCATTCTGTCTGCTAATCCCATAGTACAAATCTGTGATGAAATGCCCAGTTCTACTGAATTCTACAGAATTCTACTTTTCTGATTGTTTTGGTAAAAATTTAGAGGACTAGTTAAATTCTTATATGGAAAATATTTTCCAAATTGAACTAAAAATTTCTGATGATACTGAGCTGTTCTATCATAATGCACAACACTAATCGACCAAACACAGATAGGTAGAGCAGTCCATGACTTGGCCACACTTTTGAGTGAAATGAGCTGGCTGGTTATCCCCGGGCAGGTCTGTCAGGGTATAAATATGCCATGAATTACTTTTTTTTCACATCTCAACAACATTGACTAATAAATAATTTATTTGTCTGATGAATATATTTTTGGCATTTTTGTTGAAGAAAATTCTCCCCAGCATGAATTAGAGAATCCCAACTCAGTCTCTAAAAAATAAGTAGATTTCTCAGTGCCTTTGCTCATTTTTAAATTGTAAGAAAAGATCTAAAAGCAACATACATCAGGAAAAATAGAGTAATACCTTTCCATTTTTTCAGCTTATAAGATTCAATAATCTTGATATTTTAAGCTATATTTACTAAGTAACTAGCAGGACTTCAACTAAGAATAAAACAACGTTCTCATGTCAGCACCCAAGAAACCTTTGAAGGGTTGATATCTTTCACTTTTAACATTGCTGCTCTAATGCTTTAGGAAAAAAAGCAAATAATAAAAAAAACTAGTGAAGATACATATCTAAAAACTATTATTAATTTTTTGGGGGGACTTTACGAAATGCTTAGTTAAACCTCATTGATGCAGAGTATCTACCTCTTTACTAACCATCCGTTACACTGTACACTCAAGAGTCTCCAGAACGAAATTGTCCCACTTTTGTTCAGTCATCTAAATGAGATCTCTTAATTAGAAACAGAGTCTGCTTTGATTCCCTTGACAGCTAGCAGTTAGAGACATGCCCCTCAGCTGATACTGGATTTCGTTATTAGAACTAACTCCCCAAATTTAAAAATGTTTATCACAACCCTGTCTAATATAATTTTCTTTATTATAAAATAGCACTGATAATTTAAGCTAGTTCAAAGCAACTTCAAAGCATCTGATCAGTGGATTTTATGGACAAAATCCTTCTGTCTTCCAGAGCAGCAAGTAATGTTCAGTGAACACAGCTTATACCCTATTCATTAATAAAATGGAAAATTAGAAAAATTGGAGAACAATTGCAGCAAGTTTTCAAATTAAATACCAGGGAGGGAAATATATAATTTAAAGCTATATTTTTCACTGATTAAGGATATTAAGAACCTAAGAATCCACCTAATTCATTCTTCATTTCACCTCCTTTTTGTCTTATTTTTACAAAACTTCACAAACGCATCAACTGAATTCTTTGAGATGGTTAATCATCCTAGTAGTCAATCAGTGATGTTGAAGCCATTCAGTTGAAAGTAACAATAATCTAATAAAAATATGTTTTCACCTGGACCTTATAAAACATATGTCTGTCTAAAAACTGAAGAAGATCAATAGCAATAATGAGTACCTAATAAGACACATGAATGATGCTAAAAAGCATCACTATGACTCCATAATCACTTTTCATCTAAAAGAATAAATAAAAAATAAAAAATCCTGTTGCTTCATTTTAGGACTGTCCTATACCTCATTGTATTTGACAATACATACTGAAAAAAACAGAATGGTGGAAAAGCGTCAGAAAATGTAACTGGGCTGTGTTCCTAGAGTACTTAACCATTCCCTGCTGAATTGGCTATGAAGACTTGATTACATTGATCTCAGCAGATGGGTTCCACAAGCCACCTAACATCCAGTATAAAGATATAGGATACATGTAAGAGGAAATGGATGGATGGATGGATGGATGGATGGAGTGGTAGGCCGACTATGTATGCATGCCTTGCCCACATTCCCAACAGCATATGCTTCACTCAGAGCCTCAAGCTCATCTTTTCCCTAGGGTGAACATTCTGCATTTTTAGACCACGGTGATTTTCTCCCCATCAACTAAATTGAATACATAGTGAATGTACAAAATGGTATGTGGAGCTATATAGATGAAGTTTCATATGCATATTGCTTTAATTCATAAGCTCCTGACATTACTCTTTAAGTTCAAAATACATGTAAATTAAAGGTACAAAAAGGGTTTGTGAAGCAGCTCAGAGTAGACATCAAAAGAATCAGAGAAAATCAACTTATTTTCCCAGACCACTTCATACCACAATCATTGACTTGAGAAACAAATAGGAAAATGTACATAATTATGAGTAGTTACTGGTTTATACAATAGGTTTATACAATATAATAACTGCTGGAGATAAAAAGTAAAATGCTGTGAAAAATCAGTGGTGGTCTAAAGACAAAATTTTTATTTATGAACCTTGCAAAAGCAGGCACAACACAGACCAGAGGAGATGTTGTTCTCAATCGTTAAGTCTTTTCATATTTTACTGAATTACAAGGAACACTCCTTGTTAAAATACTGTGTAACCTTACTGCAATCAGTGATGAACTGCTGCAGTCCATTTCCAACCACAGTGGAAACAGTGGCGCTAGTTTTGCTTAATTTGAAAGAGTAACTGGATATTTTCTTTATTCAAAAAGGATGTAGAGTAATTCCTTTTAATTTCAGTTTAAAGGAATGCTGACTAGCTGAGCAAGTATTTTACAAAACAACATAAAGCCTTCTGCCCTTCATGTCCCTCTCCAATATACTGCAAAGGGAACAGTAAAATACTCAAATGAAAATGTTAAAATAAATCCTTTTTAAGCTGTCTTAATTGATTTTAACAAAGATTTTTCTCTTTTAAAATTCAGACAATGACCCTGAACATTGAACAAGGAGAATTTATTATTAAATAACATATACTATATAAAGTCAAGCATAGAAGAAATGACCACTCTTACTTCTTGCTTTTAAGGTCTGCACAAGCATTTGTTTCTCATAGTTCTCTGGGCTACAAATTTCCGTGTACTACAGGTTGCATGATCAAGATCCATAATATGGTGTTTAGAGATGGACCTCTGAGGCCGATTTGCCCTCGCCTTGGGAGGTCTGATGACATCTGACTTTGCACCAAAGCTGCATGTACAGTTCTAAGAGAAGCACAAAGATCAGTACATGAAGACCTTGTCACATACTGTCCTTGTGGGATATGCCAGGTGATGGAGCTGCTGTATTTGTTTGCACAGTGCATTGTGAGTGAGCTGTAAACTATCACTATCCAAAGAATAGGGCTGAACAAAAGAGAGAAGAGAGGTCTATCTTTCTCAATAGTACTTCAACAGAGTGGGAAAAAAATCAGAGACAAACAGATTTTTCTGGGGCAGGCAGAAATGAGGGAGATGGCACATAGAGTGCATCCAGGATGAGTGCAGCCTGCAACTTTTCTGAGAGGAGCAGAGCTTAGGTCTGTGAATGGGTAGATATCTGAAACCCCCACCCATGTTTGCACCAGGCGACACAGAGACACACGACATGGCAACACTGCAAGGCTTGATGGAACAGGCAAGAGCCCATGTGCCAAATTGCAGTCACTGCCACAACTATCTGCGTGTCTCCTTCATGTGTAGTGGGTCGTCGTTACATGTGACCTAAATAATAACCATATTAATCTGGCTGTTAGAATAACTTTGGAGAGACTCCTCTCTTGCCATACAGCTGCAACAGCTTTTACAATGACAGCATACCAAAGCCCTTGAGAAACTTGCCAGGTAAGACAAAGAAACACAACCTCATTTTGGAGTCCTTCCTGTTGCTGATACCACAGAATGTACGGAAGGCATGCCTTGGCAGGAAACTACCATAAAAACCCCCCAAATCTCCTCACACATTGCACACAACACCCTTCCAAGGTGCAAACAAACGCACCAATTATTTTGAAGATGTTTATTTAGATGAATAGTTTAACTATGACTACAATCTTCCCTCATTTGTTATTCTGCTGCTACGAGGTGTATGTAAATGCTCACTAAACAAAGGAAAAGAACAACTTAAATGCATGTCTGACCATATACATATACACATCCTCTTTAGCACAGCCTCCATTTCTCGTGCCCAGCATGACTCATTTAACTAGGCTCTTAGTAATCACAAGGATTACAAAAAAATTTATAATTCTTGAAGGTGCTGAACTTTTTGTCACACTGTAGTCTGCTCAGATTTATCTGCAACATAGTGGGTTTTGTCAAAGCAAGTCAGAAGAAGAAGAAGGAAATGTATTTCAGTTTTCTTGCATTGAAGGGAGCCAGAAAGAAGACGCAGAATCGACATGTTTCCACAGAAGCGACCTCCATGGCATATTTGAAATCCAAGACTAATGGCATCTAAACGCATAAGTGGATACCAGACAGCTCATTATCCAAAATTGCAGGATTACCCTGAGAAAATACACCTGAGAATGGTGTTTTAGTGTGAATAAGGACTGCACTGTAGAAGGATATCACCTAATTCCCCCTTACTTGCTGTGCTTTGTTTCGTATCACAATGGAGACACAGAGAGTGTGAATTAGATTGATTCCAGATGAAACTAAACCAGAGCACATCTCATCATGCCAGTGACAGGGCATGCTTAGTCATTAGGGCCATATTTGAGTCAATCTGAAGTCAAATCTTTAAAATACACATAATGTGGATATCAGATCTACAGCACTAGTTACTCCACAGTTTCATTCTGATTTTGCTATGCTGTTTGTTACCATGATGCAGCCACAGATCACAAAGCCAATACTCATCTATGGGTTTCATGGACTGATTTATCCATCAGCCTCAGTAACAACAGATCAACTTAGATTGCAAATTCTGTGGGAGGAGAAACAAATTTTTCAACCATATTTCTTAGGTGCTCCTATCTATAAGGGGTTATAAAGGGACATTTTAACAACGTACTAAGATAGCAAGGATAAGCAGCAATAGTGTTAAATCTCCTCAAATAAAATATAGGCCCACTTTAATACAGTTCTTCAATAAGACTTTCAAAAAAGAGTAAAAATGTAAACATGAAAACAGTCTTATTTTCCCTGTTGTTCGTATTTCTTTAAAGTAGTATTATCTGAAAAAGGTAATGTTAGGACGCATTCCTGAGAATCTGGGAAAAAAGATCAGAAAAACAAAGAAGATGGAGTCTTTACACTACAACTACAGACTTGTCAATTTCCTCTTCCAGAAAAACAACTAGAACAAATAAAAAAGTCTGCAGTCATCCTGTGGATTGCAAGACAATGTGCAGCAAGTTCATATGACTTTGTCAAGTACAATATTACCATTCCTCCTGTGATAGAAGAAGCAATGTAACTCAAGCATCTTGCCTTCTGTTAAAGTTCTTAACTGATTCATAGTACTTCACATGAACAAAATAATGGAGTATTATAGAGCTTATGAAAGAGTATAAAACTGGTTGAAAAACCTTACTTTAAATGATTACTAGTCTCCATTACACTAGATATCTGTAAACTTGGCATGCCTTAGTATTTCTGCTGAAAACTTGGATGGTGACAAACACACTGTCTGTGTTAAAAGTGAATGAGTGCTAAGCTGAGAATTACTATCAGGGACATGAAGGGCAGGGTTATAAAATTGCATTCATAAACAGCAAAAATAGAAATTGTGGAAGAAAGAAAATACCTTTGTATCATCAAGGATAAAGAACCTATTTTATAGCAAAGAAAATAGTCAGGTAAAAGACAGACAGGTGACAGTTTTTCACAGAAAAATGAAGATATTATTTTTGAATTGGAAGCTGAATAAGAAGTCATCAATAATATATTACAAAATACGGTACAGGGTAAGGATGAGGATAGCATTTAATTCTTGGGGAGCTTCAGGGTGTTTAAGCATCAGAGATTATTAAGGATGGGTTAGAAACTCCCTGTCAAATGTAATAAAGCTGATGCTACACAAGTGAGGTAGGGAACAGAACATATAGTCTCAATCCATTCCTCTAGACATATTTCTAGGATTAATTTTTAATTATTATAAGTTAAAAGTGTTTTGGGGTGGTTGTTTTCTTTTGGGTTTTTTGGGTTTTGCCTTGAGTTTTTTTGGTTTTGTTTTGCTTTGAGTTTTTTTGTTTATTTGTTTGAGGTTTTGTTTGTGGGTTTTTTTGGTTTTGGGTTTTGTTTGGTTTTTTGTTTGGTTTTTTGTTTTGGGGGGTTTTTTGGGGGGGTGGGGTTTTTTGGGAGGGGCTGGGGGTTTTTCTGGTTTTTTCACAAAATCTGTAGCAAAGAACTACAGATTAGAAGAACATACTCAAAATTTTTAAAGTTTTAAGAGAGCACCCACATGGCAATCTTCTCTCAAATAAGTTAAGATGTCCAGAGGACCTAAAAATTAATGAGATTTAGGCATTTTACTGCCAAATCTCCCAAAATATCTTCTAAATTTTCCTTTATTTTAAGAGTCAGCAGGAGTTAAAAACATGCATCCAAGAGTGTTGTGAACCAAAGATATGTGCATTAATAAAATAATGTATAATTCCATTTAGAATCAACCTTGTTGTCTTAGTGAGGTAAATAGAATGTAAGAATGCCAGTTTTTCTGGATATTGAATTCAACAGAACATTTTCAAGTGAATTCAGTAGGACTGGATAAGGTTCTACTTGTATCTTACTATGCAATCCATCCTCTATGACCAAATTGCATTCAACTGACAATTTACACTACTGACACAAATAACAAGAGATAATCACGAGGAAAGGTCTTAGCCAGACTAAGGGTGAAAAAGAAATTCTATTTCTGAGTGAGCATATAAATTTCTACTCTTCTAAAGTCAATGGAAAACCTTTAGCAGGCTTCAATCAGACCAGGATTAGCCCTCCTTTTTTGGTTCTCAGAGGTGTTCTGAGTTCAGCTACCCTGAACATATCTGCTCCTCATCAACTGTAGAAAGAGAAATAGAATTTTTACTTTCCTATTTATAATAAACAGAAGCGTAAACATATATATCTGTCACTGCTAAACTTATATTCTGCTGAATATAAACATCCTCACACTAAAAAAATTTCATTGTAGCTGTATTTGAAGAAAATTCTCATAGTGCAGAGCCAGTGCTGGGTTATACCTTCTTGGGATAAAAGATTTAAAATGGACATGCCAACAAAACCTTAAAGTGCACTATCGCTGTGTAACTCTATTGCTATAATAAGACTTCATTTGATTTTCTTGAGAGTTATAGTAAGATTAAGGCATAATCATCATTTCCCTTATGACAAAAGTTAAACTACATCTCATTGATCTCTCAGAAACCAGACCAATTTCTGGATATTAAACAGTCATTTACAGCAGCAACAGGTATATTATCGTTCCAGTAACACAATGTCAATTATACCCTGATTTTCAGAGACACATACTGTAGTGGTCTCTTGAGAAGCCTGATTAAACTCCCAACCCAGACCATAGGGAATAACAAGAATTAACCAGTTGCTTGAGGGATATTTTATGGATTTTGTTTTCATTTGTATTGATTTATATAAACCTTTCCAACAGGCTTATTGGCTTTTGTTAAGTGGCTACCAAAGCCACATGGATTGAATGAGAACCCTTTTTTGTCATTCTTTTTCTGTTGCTATCGTGACATTTGGAGCAAAGTAATAGTGCTTCAGAAGTCTTTTGTGGCACCTTTCAATAAATTAGTTCAATCCTTACTAATGTATTAACTGTGTTGGCAGAGCATCTTTATAATTAGATTTGAGGAAAGGTATATAGCTTGACACTATTTCTGAATATGTCATTCCAATTCACCCTCTTCAAGTTGTTAGGATAATTTTTTATGTTCAGTTATTGCTATTAAAATTCCAGTGGTGTTATTGAGTGCAAACATGATAAAAACCTGCATTACTTGTCAACCTATGAGCCAAACATCTTATGATCTGAATACTCAGGAAAACAGACAAATGTACAAAAGAAATTTTACCCCAGCTTGAGAAGAAAAGTCACAGCAATTAGCAGGGGAAGTGAGCTGGAAGCAGTTGGTACAACTTCAGCTTTGACATTATTATGATCATTTTCATCCGAAACACCAGAATTAACCACAAATTTCTTACATCTCCTGGCAGCACTGCAATGACAAGAACACCCTCCTCTGTCCTCTCAGATAGGACCATATTTCCATCATATCATCAGCTCTCTGAGTAAGATACCAAGAAACATATATAAGTTCATGGGGTTGTATTAAAATTTCAATGGAACAAAACCATGGATAATTTCATTACTCTAATTCAAAAATCAGTGTGCAGAAAGACAGCCCTGAAAAGACAAGATTTCTTGGATCTTGCAGCCTTTATATATTCAGAGGACATTACATATAATAACTTGGTTAAGAAACAGCAGAGATCTGACTTTTGAATGTTAAACATGATGTTAGTCTTCTCCAAAGCAGTCCACATCTAAAATAAATAGAAATCACTTTTAAAACTCATTTTAAAGTGAAACTGACCAGATGTCTCAACCTTAAAAAAATAGTCTTGGTGCAATCAAAACAGCTACTGAGCCTAGGAGTGGGCAAATTGTCTGCTAGCGGAGAGAAGATGTTATCCTAACACTGAACTTGAGTGCAAATTAGTTCTTAAGTGGGATTTATTTCTTAAGTCAGATATGAGTTCTCTTTAAATATCAATATAATGAGATCCGCACAGGGAATTCTGCAGCCTCTGTGAGTCACATTCTAGTGCCTGACAACCCACACAGTACATTTTCCCCTTAGTTTTAAATGGAACTTCTTGCAATTCACACTGTGCACAATACCTCTTTGCATGCACTGGATACCACTGAAAAGGCTCTGTCTCCACCTTCTTTACTCCCTCTCACCAGATATCAATCCACATTAATAAGATTCCCCTTGAGCCTTTTCCTCTCCTGGCTGAATAGTCCTAGCTCTCTCAGCCTCTCCTCATACTTCAGGTGTTCCAGTCCTTTAATCATCTTCACGGCCCTTCGGCCAACTTGCTCCATTACGTTTGTGTATTTCTTGTACTGGGAAGCCCAGGACTGGACAGAGTGCTCCAGATGTGGTCTCACTAGTGCTGAATAATGAGGAAGAATAGTCTCCCTTGACCTGCTAGCAACAATTTTATAGCCCAAGAGGCCACTGGCTTTCATTGCTGCAGGGGGATATTGCTGACAGATGTTGAACCTGATATGCGCTGAGACACCCAGGGCCTTCTCTGTAGGGCTGCCTTGCACATCAGCCCCCAGCGTGCAGCGCTGCCTGATGTTGCTCTGCCTCAGATGCAGAATTTTGCATTGCCTTTTCTTGAACTTCACAAGGCTCCTGTTGCACCATCACTTCAGGCTGCTGTGATTCCTCCGGATGGCAACACAACCAACCGGCATATCATAGTGATACCTATTGCATCCCCCTAGTTTGAAAACAACTTATAAACTTGTTCAGGGTGCTGTCTGTCCCTTCAGCCACGTAATTAATTATAATGTTAAAACAGTATTGACCCCATAATGAACCCTGGAGTGCCCTACTATTGACTGGCCCCTGGACAGCTTGTCACAACCCTTTGAGTCCAGTTCTCTCTCTACCTCACTGCTCAGTTACCTAGTCAACACTTCACACTTTGCCTGTGAGTATGTTATGAGATACAGTGTCGAAAACCTTGCTAAAGTCAGGGTAAACAATATCCAGTCCACTTCTCTCATCCACCTAGATAATCATTACCTCATAAAAGACGCTTGAGTTGGCCAAGCACCATTTCACTAAAGCCACAATGACAATGCCAAATCACTTTCGTGTCCTTTATAAATTTACAAAACTTTTTAGGTTTATTTGCTCCACCATTTTCCCCAGAATAAGTGGGGTGACTAGCCTGCAGGCCCTAAGATCATCCTCGATCTTCTTCAAGATAGGAGTGGCAGTTTCTTTCTTCAGGCCCTCAGAAATCTTTCCTGATTACCACGACTTTTCGAACGCAAATGACAATGACATTTACCAGCACTCTTCATACCAATAGGTCCATACAATATAGGTCCCAAGTATCCAGTCTGTTTAAATGTTTAAATGTTTGTTTAAATGTTTCCTAGCTTAGTTTTCCTACCCAGGCTTTCACATTGTTGCAGGTGCCTAGTATTTCTGAAGACCAATCCTGCCAGTAGAGAGTGAGGCAAAGGTGGCCTTGAGTATCTCACTCTTCTCCATATACTTTGTCACTAGGATTCCCATTAAGTTCAGTGCAGGATTCCCTAGTGTGCTTTTCGCTGTCTGTGTACTTGTAGAAGTCCATCCTGTCGTATATCCCATTCCCCCCCAGATTCAATTCCAGATGTGTTTTGGCTGTCTTCACCCTATCTCTTCACATTTGAACAATGTTCCTACATTTCCTCTCTGTGCAGTTACCTGACGTAACCAACCTGTGTGTGTCTTCTTCAGTTTGAATTTAGTTAGGAGCTACTTGCTCATTTATGTAGGTCTTCTGCCATTCTCCTGCACACAGGGGTTGGACTATTTTTTGCTTAGTAGAGGTTATCCTTTAAAACCTACAACCTCTCTCGAACTCCTTTTTTCCTCCAGGATTGTCTCCCATGGCATTCTTTCTAATAGGTCCCTGAACAGACCAAAGGCTTCTCTCCTGAAGCAAAAGTTCGTGATCCTGGTTTTTGCCTTGATACTTCACCTATGGATCCTGAACTCCACTCCTGAACTCATAGGCTCTCCAGTCAAGACTTCCCACAGGCTCCAGATCCCCAGCCAGTTACTTTTTGTAAGAATTAGATCCATCACAGGTTCTCCTGTCATCAATTTGTGTCAGGAAGTTAGCAATGCTCTCCAGGAACACCCTGAATTGCTTGTGCCATCTGTGCTGCCCTTCCCTGAGATAACATTTGCCTTTTTCTCCAGGAGAGGAAGTGATCAGAATCTTTCTCCTCACAACTTTTGTGGAGCTTGAAGGTAATTAATTATCTTGGAGGTGTTTTTCCAATCTTTCTATTTTTGTTTAAATTGCCCAAAGGTTCATATTCTTAGGAGGAATTAAGAGGTTACAGGAGTCTTGTCTTCTTTTCCTTGAGAGACCAGGTATAAAATATCCTCAGACATGGTCATTTCACCATCACAAAACATGTTCGTGTTCATAGGCTGGTTTACCAATTAGAATAACATTTTTATTTTTGCTTCCATACCTATCAAAAGGAGGGGTCATTTTGCCCCTAAACAGGTCATCAAAGCCTCTTCCACTACTGGTCTGCAAGCTCAGACATGAAGAAGCAGCCAGCAAGCCATTAGCAGCCTTCAGCAATTCCATAAATCAGGAATAAGGCCACAGTCACTGAATTATTATCAGTGTATTCTAATGAGATCAAAGATATGGAGACTTTTAACTCCTCCTAACATCTATCTGTGCATGATAGTCCAGTTGACTACTGTTGATTGCAGCATCTTAAAATAATATTCCCATTTGCTGTAGAAGCTGAAGTCTGTTTCTCTGAACTACCATTGTTCTTTACATCTGAAAATTACAATGATTTTACTGATGGGAGAATCCTATTTGCTAGTATACACTTAAAAACCCAGAGACAAAGAGCCAAAGGTATTATATATAAAAACATCTACCAAAGATACTGAACTTACCTATGTCATAAAGGGTCATCAAGAAGCTATCATCGTGAAATCATGTCTTTCAGGAATTGTGATTTTGTTTCAAAATGGTAAAAAAATGAGTGTTCTGTACCAAAGACTGAATCTATAGCAAAGACTGAGTAGGCAGAACACATGGTACTGATAAGAATTATATTCTATAATTGACATTTTTTCTATAATATCTCCATGAAACAAAGTATGTTTGTGTAGGTTAAAATCCCAGACAATTCCATTTTTTTTTCATTTGATTTAGTAGGAGCCACAAGAACATCTGAGTATGTTCCCAAATTTTGAAAAATATTTCTAGTATTTCCCAATACTTCCCTCATATCTACTCCTAAAGTCCCTCACAGAGGGAATATGAGAGAAGGCTTCTGTAATACAAATATTGAAAACATGCTGGGGCATGACAAATTACTGGGGAATCATCAAACTTCAAAGACACATATTATAATTTTGAATAGTAATGTACTATCCTAACATTAACAAATAATTCCCCCTGCGCCAAATATGTGAGATCTAATATCTCATCATCTTATTTCAAATAACACTGCAGCTTTTCACAGTGTAATAAACATGGGAAGTACGCTGTGTTTCTTTAGATTCTCACACCTCTCACACCTAAGCTCTATTCAAAGATAAGCAGAAATGCAATAACATGGAAAAGTATGATATAAAAATTAGACAAAAGAATGTATCAGTTCATCTGTATGTAATGCAATAGTACAAGAAGAATGTGTCCTATGAAACTTAGTCTATATATGTGTTTAGATTTGCAACCTGAAAATTAAAGGTTTGTGATATATTTTTTCACTGATAAAAAGAAGTGATCTTCCTTATGATAGGTAAAGGATATATTTTTAAACTTCTTTTTAATTTCCTAAAAAAAAAAAGCTTTAGCTTTGATAGATGAGAATTCCCTGTTGTTTACCTTGCCCTGAGAGACATATTGGAAATAAAACCAGGTTCTGCCATAGAAGGCACATCGATCACATTCTTTTTATTCATACTGCTAGAAAATGTTTTCTGTACTTCTATCACCATTTTGGTTCCAAGTCACTGTTTTTCTTCAAGTCTTACTTTAGAAAATATTATTTATAAAGTAGTCTACTAACTACAGTTCACTTTTGTTCATTTATCTAAAGAAAAAAATTGTAAATAGCTCTTGTATCTAGCTGGATGAAGCAAACTATTTTGATTAAAAATGCATTCTAATAAAATGTTTATCAGGATCTCTTCAGGGCTTTCAAGCAGGCTTTCAAAGCAGTGGTGTGTGAGACTTGATTAAATGCCTCTTATGTGCTACATATCCATAGTATTAAGGTCAATCGAATTCTCCTCAGCAAAAGCTGGCAGCTCAGATGAAATTCAGTGGGATTTAAGCAACAGCTATTTGGGCATTGAAAGCTTACCAAATTCTGCCAGTTTTTTTTTCCCTTGTTACAGGGATGTACAAATAGCAAGACACAGCAAACAACCTGAACTAAAATCACCAAGCTTAACAGACTTTAAACAGAAGGAGATGAATATGCAGCACCTATTTCTAAACAATAGTCGTTAGTCTGAGATAACCAGTTAAAACCAACTACGTGCTAGCACCCAGATGACACAATGCAAGCCAATGCAGAAATATTAATTCATGTTAAAAAAAAAGGAAAATCACAATGCACAAGCCTAGCAAAGACTTGTATCTGAGCAATTTTAGCCAGCTTTTACAGCTCCATGCCACTAGCACCTTGTTTCTGCTCCAGAACTCAGCAATATATTCTACTGCTCAGTCCCACCTGCCCTGTTGTCAGCAGCCAGACTAGTTTCACTGGTCTCTGTATTCAATACACACATCCAAAGTTTAGTGCTTCTCCTCCAAGGAAAGATTAGAAGCACCAGCCTGATCCCTCTAAACGGCACAGATCAGACCCAGGCCAATAATGGGATTTTTACATGATGAATACCCCTTTCAGCTTCAAAGGAAATGTCTGCAGAGGCGTTGCCAGAGTTTGTCATGATTTTTTTGCAATATAAGGCAGAGAGTAAGAGTAGAAGTGACTTAAGAATCCACACTGACATCTTGTGGACATGGAGCCAGCAAAACATTTCAAAGCACTTTCAGCACACCCTATTGTTCTGTTGTCTAATCTAATAGGCAAACTTGAATAGTACAGGGAAAGGGAGATAATTTCCTGACAGTGGTTAAACTGGACACTGTGGAATGTATCACGTCTGTACAGAATGGTGTTTCACACAGTAAATACAAGAACCTGGATTGTCACAAAAAATGTTCCAAAAAAATTTTATTCTCAAGGCTCGAATTGAAAAATGAAACAAAATTGAAAGAAAAAAAAACCAAAAAACCAAAAAGTGTGAAAAACCCAAACAACAAAACACTTTAGAGCATTTACATGATTATTTTAGAATACAAGCAGTGATTTAGCTAGGAACTTGAAGTCTATATTTATAGCAGAAAAGAAAACCTGATGAAGTTAACATGTTAACAGTTGACATCTGCAAAGTTGTCTGTTACAGAAGCATTTTCAGAATAGCAGACAAATACTGCTGGTCTGAAACAAGTCTATTGTTAAATTGTTTTTTGTGTACTGCCAACTTTTCTAGAAAAAAACACAATCTCTAAAATATCTTGGGGAAATTCTTGTCAACAGAAAGTAGTGTTACAAATTTTATTTAAATAAATATTCGCAAGAATGGCTCCACAGACAGCAAAGGAAAATATCTTACTTCCTGCCTTTGGAAGGAACAGCATAAAAGGAAATGTTTTTAATCTCAGCCTTTGGGAAAAGCAATGGTAATTCTCCTGTTTCTTCCAGGACTTCTCAATGTATCTCATTTTAGACAAGGTGTGCAGAGAATACAAAGATGAAAAGGAATCTTAAGCACTATGTTTTGCATGACATGTCCTGAGAGATTTGCCTCAGAGAATTATTAGCACAGACACCAGAATAAAGCTACTAGCAGGATGAAACCACATATTGATATAGAATATGCCTCTAAGACAATTTTTAATCTGTGATGCCCAATAGTGAGTCCAAAAAGCCCTCTGATCTAGCTCAGCCTCATAAGAATTGGCTCATTTGATGACTTTAAAGGCAAAAACATTCTGAAGTAATCATTTTAGGAAGGAGCATATTCCAAGGAATCACAAATTTTCAGCATCACTAAAGGCTTCACTTGAAATGTAAGAATTTAATTAGCTTTCAGCAACACATTTTGGAAACAGTGTCATCCCAGTAATATTCATCCGGCTCACATAAGATTGCTTTTTACCAGATCTGTATCTAATATAGAACTTGCCCTTTCCTTTTAAAGACATTTGCTCTTTATCTTGGTATTGCCCAGGAGATCCAAGACAAAACTGAACCACTGCTCATTTGCACCATATTTGGACTATGTCAGTCCTGTGCTTTTCAGTTTCCTGCAGCATTCAGAAAGGATCTCTCCTTACAATCTTCCTTCAATGTATAATTCCTAGAATTTTGGGGGGTGTGAAGAGATATTTCTGTGGAGATCCCTCACAGACAAAGAAAGGATTTATGATGGTAGATCTGTCAGAGGCTGAGTTGATAGATCAGGCTCATTTTCCCAGGGCTGACCACAGTTGGGATCCAGAGCCTCCAATTTTCTTGCTATTCTATAGAAACGTGACTTTTCTTGTTCTCTTCCTCTGGCACATTTCAAGGGTGGCTATTCTTTCATCATGTTTGATTTAAGTATTCCGTAGCTGCATTATGTCAGGACATGAAGATGGGATTTTCTATGGATCCTTCTTGATTAAAGCTCTACTGCACAGTTATTGGCATCCAGACAGAATTAGACTGTAGTTTCCTGTCAGTTCCTTGTGTCTGTATTGATAAGAATCTCAGCTCTTCCTTTGGTTAGAGTCAGGTCACTTGGCATTCACATGTGCCGCTTCTGCTTGGAAAAATAATCACCAAAAAAACCCCCAAAAAACCAAAACAACAACAACAATAAACCAAAACAAACAAACAAACAAAAACAGAAGGAAAAAACCAAACCAAACAAAACAAACAACCGTGCCCCCCAAATTCGGGATTTCAACCTATCAACAGTGAAGAATGAGAAAGGAGAGAAAGGATTTAGCTGTGGATTATTGAATGACCCAGTGGGAAAATAAAATTTTACCATATTAAACATGGAAAACCTTCATGCCACTGAGGAAAGATAATATAGCACTTGTCTTCCACATACAACAATTACAGCTGACAGGGATTTCCATTCCATGTCACATGAAAGGACAGATTTAGCTTTCATGTATAACAAACTACAAATGATTAATGAAGGTCTAAATTTATAGGTGGACAAAAACACATTTTTTGTTTATACTTATGCAGAGAAAAATAAAGGAACTACGTTCTTTTCACAGTGATGCTTCTCTACACTTTAAAGTGCAATGAAATATATTTGGATTCAGCTCATCTCAGTTTTCAGTAACATAAGAGCCTGTCCTGCAAATAATTAATCTTTTGTCTCAATAGTTTATATACAACAGTCTCGGCAAAAATATTAAAGGTTTCCATGACTTTACAACTAAATCTTCAGATAATATATAGATTAATACCACAACTGGTTTTTCAACCTCAAAAACACTTAATACAAGATGCTGTCTTTCATATTGCTCCCTTTTGTATTTTGAATGCTCCATCAAAATTTCTAAATGTGTTATTGTCCAAGTGCCATCGTGATCCTCTGAAAACTTAACCATGCACTGAACTTACAGGACCCATTCCCATGGGATTACTGCAGTGTTTAAAGCTGGGCACACACTGAGAAATGGATATATGAGAAAATTAATTGAAATTATGGAAACTGAAAGTAGCCATGTTGAAAGCTCCAGTTAGACCAAAATATTGTTTCCAAAAGCATATGACTAAAGAAGGGTAAAACAGCACAAGGAAGTTTCGAAGTATAATATCTCATCTTTCATCTACTAAAATTCACTTGTGGCGTTTCCCCCATCTGTTTCACCAGTCCAAATATTCTGATTGTTTTATTTTTCAATTTCAAAAATAATTGTAGACATGAATAATCTGGTTTCACCACAGTTTTTAAGGAATCTGTTACTGAGAGACAAAAAATGTTTGGCACCGCTATTTGCTTATTATGCTTTTTTTTTTGGTTCATTAAAGATAAACATAAATGTATATACGAGTTATATCAGAAATTTGGTGTCGCTCTGAATTGTCCTCTCTCCCAATTTTTTTCTTTTTTTTACTTTATAATTTTACATTTTATCCATATTAAAGAGCCAATCTCCCGCAGAATTCATATGCAAACACTAAAGATTGAAATTGTAATGCTTCACGTGTGATAGCAAGTAATAGCAGTATCTCTTCCAAGAACTGTACACACTGAACAAACAGTACAATGTCACATTTCTATGTGTATACCATGTTACCTATATCTAAAGAAATTCCATCTCATTCAACCATGATAACTTCATGAGAGCACTAGAAGAACAGAAGGCTTCTGATTTCAGAATAGACCACTGACTGGCAGCGTCAGCCTTTCCGTAAACTTTAATAGCCCTTTGGCAAAATCTCTTCCTTCACTGTGTCTTGTTTTCTGAAGTTTAGATGAGGTTAAAGGTTACTTGAGAACCTATTTTTTAAAAGCTCTTAATTTAAGAGGATATAGGTCATCAGAAACAGAGGATTGCACACAAGAAGGTCATGTAAAAACATCAAGAAAGCTGGAAAAGTGCTAGGCTTCCTCTGGCATTTTCCAGTGCTTCTCCATTAGTAATTGGACATGAACTATTTCCATTAGAAAGGATATCTGTAAGTGCATAGACCAAAAAGCAGTTACATTATGGTGCTTCACTAAAGCAACCATCCCCTGTGCAGAAAACAAATCCCCTTTCAGCCCATTTTTGGTGGAAAAGCAGCAGCAAAGTGCTTCAGTTTGGGCTTTAAAATTAAAATTTAGAAGTGACGGAGAACCACCAGGGTTGCGAGGCCTACCTGTGACCAAAGGCATAAGACTTGAGTCTTTCATTTGCTTGGTAAGAAAGTCTTGCAAAGAAATGAGACTAGCAGCCCTGAACTGCTTGATTTTCCCTGTTTAAACATGACTTGGGGTCAAATTAATCCAATTATTTTGGACTTCTGAGAGCTTCCATGACATCTTTGAAGGCATCCTGCAAATCTGTTGGCCTAATGGTACAAAGGTAGTGTTTCAACAGATATGAAAAGTCTCAAAAATAAGATTTTCTGCAGTCATGCAGAACTCTGCATAAAAGTGAACAGGCATTTAGGCAGTGTTATCCTTTCTGCCAAAAACAGTACAAAACAAATCAACCTGTGAATTTTAATATATTTCACAGATTGTTATGGAAATTAAAATGAATTATTTTCAAATTAAGCACTACATATTTCATTAAAATAAATGGGAAAAGGAAGAACTCTGTCTTGGGACAGAAGAAGAAGGCTGGAAGTGGGTACTCAAAATGCTCACAATGTAGTTTATGCCAGCCTTGTAATTTAACATAAACAGACTGATGCATTGCTATTAAACAGACTGGAGTAATAATGTGTAGAAACCCAAACACTTAATTTTGTTTATGGCTGGCAAAAGGAGCACATAAATGAAATCACACACACAGGAAAGTATTCTTTGCAAAGTAAGGAGCTAAATTTGCTTATTATGCTATGTGTTTACACCCTCAGGAGCCTAAGGCTCTTGAAGGCTGATTTTCCCTGTAAAGACTAGGACAAAGAAAATATTTGATACTTCTGTCTTTCCATTGTTAAGGAAACGTTCTTGTCCGGAACCACTGTGGGAGTCATGATAACACCGCCCAAAACTTTCACTGATGGGACCAAAGCCCCTTGGCAGTGGGCAGCTCGAGTGAACCAATGGGTCCCCACTTGACTCCCACCACACACACACAGTCAGGTTCCATAAATCTGTGCCTAAGACAGCATTCCTGCACACGTGTTTAGCAATGTGAGACTCTCCATTTGAGTGGTCAGCACAGGTTTTATTGATAATCAATTGACCAATGGAGAAAAATACGCATTTCTAAATTGTGATACTCTGTGTCTGTTTTTGAAATATAATACACTCAGGTGAGAATAACTTCACCTTGAACCAAGAAGCATCCATTAGACATAATCACTGGGCATGGGCACTCTGAAAATGTCAGACCATACATTGAAAATCTGTTGGCATTTTCAAGCACTATTGCACCTCTTGACAAGATATTTTCAGTGAAAAATTGCATCATGGCTAAGACTGAGAAAGCAGACTGTTCAACAGCAGTGCAAAATCACAGATCAATTTGACATCCCACTCCACTAACTTAAAGGAATGTCTTTATAAATTGAATCTGAAGAAGGAAATCTGCTCCATACTAGACACAGTGCCAACAATTGTAATTTCTATACAGGAGGGTGTTGCTACATTTACAAATAATGAACTAAACCGTGCAGATCCTGACAGCTGTAAGATAACCAAAAGAAGAAAGATGGCAGTTTCCTGTGGTTTGTCTTCTGCATGAATTTACCACCAGATGCCAGTCTCATCCCAGAGAAATAGTTACAATAAGCTAACTTTGTTTCTTTTCCAAAGTGGTGGATCTGAATGCAAGCTAAACCAAATTTTAAATAAAAATTAGCAAATTATTCCAAAATATTCAAACATCACTTCAAATGTGGGTTTGGTTTTGGTTTCTTGTTTTGTTTCTTCATTTTCCCTATTGCTATTACTCTGAAGCAAAATCTTTATCTAAAATACATTGCTTCTTTTAATGTGCACTACTGAAGAGAGTAAGAAATTTACGGTTTAAGGGTAAGGAAATAACTTAATCACTGGAAAATTCAGAGGGATTCCCAGTACTCTCAAAACACGTGGTCTGTCTACACTTCACAAGGTAATGTTGAAAGTCTCTTTGACTGTAGTTCTTGTTTATGTAAATTGAAAGTCTAAACACAAGGTGTTAAATGTGTCTTCCATAAAGTTCTGTTTCCCCTTTAAATTTCATTCCTATGGCTCCTAATTCTTTAAAGTACCATTCTTATGTAAGACTTTGACAAGCTATGATTTATGAAGATCCTTGTTCAATACCCCACCAGAAACCCTTGTTTATGCATATTCACAGAAATTTGCAATCATTTTTATTTCCTTTTAAACAAATAACATTTTACTGTCTCCATACAAATGAAATGTCACAATTTATTCCCTTTTAGTGCTGCAGAGGAGACATTAAAAGGGTCTAGACAGTTAACTAATATTAAATCTGGAACAAGTGAAGATAAAGAGCCCGAAGTCTCTAATTTACATAATTGATTAAACTGCCAAAAATTAGGACATCAGATAAAAAAAGCACTATTCAACATCCAATGAAACCATTTAGTCAAAGTTAATTCTTCTAGATCTGCTGTAGGGTCAGGGTAGAAAGGCACATTGACAGTGTGCTTCTCCTCTAAAATGAAAGGCTTAGAAGAGATACAGCTCTGTGTGCACAGAGGCATTTTAAAATCACAGAGTCCTACAATTGTTTGGGTTGGAAGAGACTTTCAAAAATCATTCTGTCCAACCTCCCTGCTATAGTCAGGGACACCTTACGCTACACCAGGTTGCTCAGGGCCCCATCTAACCTGACCTTAAGCATTTCCTGGGATGGGACATCTACAACTACTCGGGCAACTTGTGCTAGTTTCTCACCAACCTCATCGCAAAAATCTTGTTTCTTGTATTCAATCTAAACCTAGTCTCAGCTTAAAATCACTACCCCTTGTCCTGTCACTACAAGCCCTTGTAGAAAGTCTTTCTCCACCTTTCTTATAGGTCCTCTTTATGTGCTGAAAGGCCCGTGTGGTCTCCCCAGAGCCTTCTCTTCTCCAGGCTGAGGAACCTCAACTCTCTCAGCCTCTCCTCATAGAATAGATGCTCCAGCCCCCAGTCACCATCACGGCCCTCCTCTGGACTCCAACAGGTCCATGGTCTTATGTTGGAGGTCCTAGAGCTGGAGGGGGGTGGGGTCTCATGAGAGCAGAGAAAACCATATCTCTCAACCTGCTGGTCTCACTTCTTTTTTATATGACCAGGGATACATTTGGCTCTGTGGGCTGCAAGTGTACATTGCCAGATCATGTCCAATTTACCATTCACCAATATCCCCAAATCCATCTCTACAGGGCTGCTGTCAATCTATTCATCAGCAAGTATCTTCACCCATATTGATACTGAAGTTTGTCCTGAGCTAGGTGCAGGATATTGCATTTCTCCTTGAACTTCATGAGGTTCACATGGGACCAGCCTGGCAAGGTCCCTCTGGATGCCATCCTTCCCTCCAGAGTATCAAGAACACCACTCAGTTTGGCGCTGCGTGCAAACTTGCTTGTTGTAGTTGTATAAATAAATTGAGGTCGACAAGGTAAAGTGTGGCAGGAGTTTATTGTTCTCTCCCCAAGCTCTCCTTTATCAGGGTAAGGGGTAGCAGTGGTCGGGAGGGAGAGCAGGGAGAGGGCCAACCGTCTCCCCATCACCCACAAGGGGTGCCAGAGAAAAGGAGGCCCCGACTGCAAGGTGCAGCCGGTTTTGCGCAGGAAAGGATAACCAACAGGGAAAGAGGCAGGGGGTGGGTACAAGCGCACAGAACCAATCGTTACATAAAAGGGTGGGGTACAATTCAAACTAACCAATCATATACATAACAGAAAGGAAGGTTCTGGAGGGATGGGCGAATCCAAAGCCCTAGGCACACCTTTCCCAGCAGCCCAGGGGTGGCTGCACAGGGTGTACCCAACTCCTGCCCAGGCGAGGCCATCGCCCAAAGCATCGGCCTGGGAGGCAGAGGGGCGGACCACCACACTTGCTGAGTTTGCTCTCAATCCCACTGTCTATGCTGTTGATAAAACTATTATATAGTATTGGTTCCAGGTCATGAGGGGCGCCACTCATTACTGTTTTTCTATTTGGGCACTGTCCCATTGACCACAGCTCATCGGGTGCAGCCATCCAACCAATTTTTTATCCATCTAATGGTCCATCCACCAAACCTATATTTTCCTGATATAATAACAAGAATGTGATGGAACATCATATCAAAGAACTTAGAGAAGTCCAGGTAGATGACCCTGAAGCACTTCCCTTTTTCACTGATGTAGTCACTCCATCACAGAAAGCCACTGGGTTAATCAGGCATGATTTACATTTGGTCATGCCACGCTGGCTGTCTAATCACCTTCCTGTCATACGTATGTTTTCCATACATCTCAGGATGATCTTTTCCATTACTTGTTTCATTATCCTTTCACTGATGACTAAAGAATTTTTGATATCCAGCTTTTAGGTTTGATATTTGGCTTTTAGATGGCTAGAAATGTAGTGAATTATTGCTATCAAAATGTTCATTTAATGTCACGGGCTACTCCGCAACCAAGCTCTGACCAAGCCACTGAACACAACTTGCTTGTCTGTCTGGATCTGAGGGCTAAAACTGGCTTCACACAGCAAGAAACCTTTCCCGAATATGTTCCTAATGTTCCAAATACATCTGTTTCTACTCGGTGTAACTAAATCTCCCCAGTATGTGGGATTTCTTCTTTCTTCAGTACAATAGGGAGAAAATTTTAGAAGTTCAAAGAGGAAAGCAAGGTGGTATCTTGGAAGGAATTCCTTCTTACAGGATAGACCAGTGAGTATGAGGAACAGTGGGGAAACTTGTGCTTTCGACACCTTGAGGCCCACCACTGTGCAGTCCCTCTGCTCACTGCAGCTGAACCTGCTGTGAGACAAACTCAGTAAGAAGGTCTGAGCTGAGCACATACCTGAGCTACTTTATTAACTTTTATTAGAAACATTCCAATGCAGAAAACGCCTTTATTTGCATTTAAACAATTAATAGAATCGAACCTACCTGCAATCTAAAAACCATTACATATGTTTAACTAATTTTTATAGAGACTTACTACTATTTGTCTAAATCAAGACTTAAGTGAGAGACATATGAGACCATGGGAGCAGAATGTAATATAGCAAATTAACAACATTGAGCTTTGCTTACAAAATTGGATGTTTCTGACTTAGATTCTATATGCAATCAAGAAAGACAGAGAGAGACAATTCTCTGGGAAGCATTGCTTTGCACCCAAGCTGGAGTCAGGCTTTCAAGTGTTCTTTGAAGCAGTTTTCCTTTTTATCTCTTTTTCTTTTCCCTTCTTTTTTTATTGGGCGTAGGATGCCCAGATGCCTCACTCAAGAACTTTTAAGTTATGTTTTGCAAATGAGGTAATTTACATTTTCCTTTTGTCACCCTCAATAGGGCAATCACTTCACTTACTTTCTTGGGAAGAAATAAAGCAATTTATAAGTAAATGTGCAAGTCAATTATTTAAAAGAAGCAATTTATTTATTTTGAATGTGGCTAGAACAGCAAAAGAATTCTTGACAAATTATCTAGATATCCAGGGGTGGAACTCAACCACAACTCAGTCTACCTTTTGAAGAGATCTTTATTCTAGAAACCACTTTAAAACAACTTTCATATGTTAAATATATGGATTATATATCAGCTAAACACACACTGAAACAGCTATGTAATTCTTATACATTGCCCCTGTTATTCAAAATTTATTTGTTTTATAAACAAAAATATGATTTTATAAAATAAAAATTTTTAGAGATGACACTGGATTGTGAATCATTAGGGAGTTTTGAGATAATCTCATTCAGCATAAAGAAACTGGCACAAAACATGCTGTATTATTAGCCAGAAGAGTATTTACACAAATTAATTTTTGAACTATATATTTTCTGTGGATTAATTCATCTCCATGGGAATTTTAGTTTATGCTTTTCAAATTTGAAAGAGGATAAATAGGTGTGTGGTAGGTATTTTGGTTTTATTTTTTCATTTAATATGGAAAGTTAATATTTCAGTGATTTAATTTAATTTTGGAGAAATTTCTAACTAAGAAATAGAATATGAAGATGGCCAGTGGAAAATGTCCATACAAGAATGTGCGTGGGCAAAACACAATTAGTGAAAATTTGTTTGAAAATTACTTGATTCTTGATAGTTCCTGTGGTATTCTGTTAAATTACACAAGCAGTGAATGGCATCCATTTCTCTTTCCACATTAACAAAAGTCGTTGTTCTAGTGCCTGTTCTAGCTCAGGGGTCTTTTTTGATGCTAACTGTGTACAGCATAATTGTGTCAAGTTAGTATCAATCTAATTAAAATCAGACCTCATCCAAGACACACACAAAAATACCCATCAGTCTTAATCCTTTATTTTTTTGTCAATCCAGTTGAATTATCCCAATTTCAAAATTTTAATTACATTATGCCAGCTCGCTTTGTGATGGGAGAGAGACTGTTGATGCTCTCCTATTTCCTGCATGTACTTGAACAGTGATATATTTGAAACTCCTTTCAATATTAACTACTCAACTTGTCGAAATTGACATCTAAGATGTAACGGTGTATGTTTTAAGTGGTAGAGCATAATTACAGAGAGAAAAAATAAATGCACTCGATGAAGCAACATTTATGAAAATTTTTACCAAAAAAGCAGTTTGGTAGGCTGGCAACTGTACTCTGCTCCTTTGTACTTTGAAATCACTTGGTTATATTGCTTATGACAAGGCATAACTCACAATTGATGAATCATAATATAATTCATAATATGAATAATATGAAAAATAACTATAATAATTTCATGCCATTTTGTCTAAAGCATTGTTGAATATTATTAAATAATGAATTTCAATGAACAAGGCCAGAATATTTAGAGAAGTGGAATACAAAATTTTAATTCCTTAGTCTTTGGTGAGCATAACTAGCTGTATTTTGTGATATGCCTAAATGTTTGCAAATTTAGTCATGTAACAATGCAGTACAGTGAACAGATTTCATAGTACAGTAGATTAATGTAAACATGGTCACATTCTGGGGATTAATTTGACATCATTCTGGTTGGGGAACGTTCTAATTGGCAATAACCTTCAGTAGCCCAGACATTTAATTATTGCTTTGTTTTATGCCTTCTATGTTTAGTGATATTTCCAGACACACTGCACAAGCGAACTTTTATCCAGGCCAAAACTATTCATTTTGGATCACACATACAGAGACATTAAACATTAAAAAAATCTCTGAACATCTAAGTGTACTAATTGCACTCAGTATCTTCACTGAGCACTGGGACATTGTACTATTCATAAAGCTCTAGAACATACCACAGTCTAAGAGCATTTCAAGAATGGCCAGGAGCAAAACTTCCATTGACTGCAGAACTACAGTCACCATCATGTATAAAACAACTACAATCAGCAATAAAATGGAAGCAATAACTTTTGCGATTTTGCACAAAAGAAGAGACAGATGCTAGAGGGAGGCATTGCAGTTTGCTTCCAGTTAGATATAATAGGTGTGAAAACAACCTGGAAAACCTTATTAAATAATAAAAAGACCTCCTGCTGGGAAGAAAAGTCTTGAACCAGTCTAAAGTAATGTGCAATTATTCAGGTTGTATTTGTTTTATATGTTATTCTGCTGTTCCAATTCAATTCCTCAGCAAAAGAAAATTTTGGTTTTAATGACCAGAAAGAAAGAAAAATTACAGCCCTTCTTATCATCCACATTAGCGTCAGCTGTACCACAAGATAATTTTTTTTTTGTCTAAGCACTGGGGTAAATGGTTATGTGAGGTAATTGACACAGAACACTCTCAGCTCAGTTCACAAAATCTTGAGTGGCTTTATGTACACCAAACCCTGCAGGGACTCGCTCTTGCAGATGTGAACTGGATCAAGCAAAGTTGGAGCAAGGGGTGGTGTTACTTCAGTAGCAAAGCTCCTACATCCAAAGAGGAACCTCCTTTGTTCTGCCTTTCAGCTTTCACCTTTTCTGCAACAGAAATGGCGGTTCAGGAGGGTATTAAGGCCACCATACATATTTTTCAGAACTCTAAAATTAGACCAAAAATATGTAATACATTATATTCCACAATATTTGGGCAAGGGTTGGGACAGTCCTGAATTATTCTGTCAAGCTGAATGACCTAACAGAGCGATTTTCTCCCATAGATACAGATAATATGCTGTATTTCTCCTGTAGCATATACATTTTATGGTTTTTGACTTTTTGTTATTATGTATGTGTTCATTTCCACCTACTATTTAGTATTTAACCTATAATTTAATTAGTGATTATGATCACAATGAAAATAATAAAAAACCGTTAAACTAACCTCCCAGAACACAATATATAATTCACATGTAATGTCATATTTTTGTTTCATTCTCAGCTGCAAGGGAGTATTTCTTCATCTGTTTTTTTTCTAGTAGAAATATTAAACATATAATCCTTTAATTCTGTAAATCAATCTGAAGTTTATAGGTGGACAGCTGCCACAGCCAATATTCAGGTAACTAAAAAACCCTGTACTCATATATAGCATCTCATTCTTCAAAATTCAAGTTGATGAGCAATACTAGAAGTAATACATTAACCTTTCAGAAGGCACTTTGAAAAGACACAATTAGTGCCCGCTAGAATATTTCATTCTGAAAATCTAAAAATATATGATAGCTACATAATGCCTAAAGCACATTGAGACAGCATGACCACAGAAAATGTCCAGCACGTAATGCATTGCTCTGAGTGCTGCTCTATCAGTTGCATTTGCATCACAAATACACTATAATTGCAACTCTTTCTGTTAAGCCTCTTGCTCTTACATTAAACAGAAGAGTGAAAACGGTAGGCCTAGTTTTTAATTTTGTTTTTAATTCTAATTTTTAAAATTGTATTGGTATATTGGTGCAATTTAAGTCCCATTTGATTTTCTGTATGTTATTGAATGCATCAGGGAATGAGATTTTATGGATGTCTGTATTTTGTCTGTAATAATATGTCTGTTTTAATTTAGATCTTTGTTACATTTGAGGTTTGGTAAAAAATTATTTGCTCAAGTTACTTGCAAAAGTTATTTGCTCAACTTCTAGCTTTAGTAAAAAAGGTATTTGGTACCCCGACCAAATTGTAGGCAGGAGAACTTAAAGTGTTAACTGGGAAAACACAATTCTAATCTTTTTCTGGACCATCTTGGAGTTCAGTTGAAGAGATTTCAGTGTAAGAGTTGTATCAAAGGAAACCAATTCTGTTATAACTGCCACATGGTTCTTTGAGATACTGATTTTAACAAGCTCTTTTTTAAAAGTTAGATAAATTGCATGTCTGGGAAAAACTACAAATTTCTTACATCACATATTCCATTGTATGATGAAAGTTGAATAAGTCAGAGTCCATGTACTAGCATTTTTCTCCCCTGCAAAAAGACTGCCTCTCTCATTAAAAAAAAACCCTCAACATAAAGAGATATTACTGGAGATTTGTCTGTCTTCTGAATTAGACCTATTTAAAGGAAAATCACTGCTGAGGCTGCTGAAGAGCTTCATCGCCATGTGAATTAGTCATCAGGTTTATCATTGCCTCTTTAAATGGTAACACTGACAAGTCTACATCCTTTTCTCCTTATTGGATGATAGCTGGAGTCAGGGAGTGTCCCCAGAGCACCTCAGATACTGCTGCATTCCTGAGAGAAAATAACAAACCAGAGCACTTCCTCCTTCTGTACTGGTACATACATTTGAAAGCCAAAATGTTCTTAGCTTTCCTTTCATTGCTTACTCTATTTATTAATAATGATGCCAATTTTATCCTCCTTTCAAGTAGGCTTACATAAAATGAAAGAATACTCAAGTCTCTTTCAAGTAATTTGGTTTATTGCAGATATTACACAATTTCTTTCTTTCTTTCTTTTTGTTACATGTGTTACTTTTGAGGCCATTGGGGCTAAAAAATGTTATCAGTTTTTTTTCCTTTACCTGTGAACATTTACAGTGTAAAAAAGGTAAACTGTTCCTTCTTTAAGTATGATTTTCATTTCATCGAGGTCACTGACAACATATAAAGTCAAAGGAAAATTTGTCATCATCTGAAGCAGAGGAAAAATATTTGTACTGTCTGATAATGTAAGAAAGGATAAACGCTATTTGGAGAGCAATTGACACAAAGACAGCTTCCAAAATATATATTTAACCATGTTAATCTGTGAATTTTCAAGGATAACTACTTAAAGAATTGCAAAAATTGAGACCCAGCATCTTAATACATTTACTTGTAGCAAACATTTAAGATTCAAATAGAAGTGGTATTGGTAATGACTGTGAGTGCTAATTATTCACTCCCTGATGAGAGTTGCAGGTTTCAATAGCTCAAATCCAGAGTAATTCAGAAAGCAAACAATATTAACAAAGGACATGACAGTGCAAATAATTAAACATCTTTGTTCATGCTGTGGTCCTACACCAGCTTAATTTTTTTAAAGCTACTACAAGCAAAATTAAGCATGTGCTTGTGTCATGGAAGGATATGGTCTGAAATCTTTGAAGGATTGCTGCGTTCTACTAAACCTCAGGTCTTCTTATTCCTTGCTTCGGAAGTGAATGATGACATTCCAATATATGCCATATAGCCGATGTCTGTAAGAGTGTAAACATGAAATCCAGCTACATGCCCTTTTAAGGGTGCAAATCTTGCTGTTCATCACTCAGGTATCCTGAGGAAGGATGCTCCAAAACCTTGCAGGCTGCTATAAACACATGGCCTCTTGTGCTTGTCACTGGGTATCAGGAGAACTGCAGGCTTCTCAAAATCTGTTTACATCTTGCTCATACAGAACTTCATTGCTATGTTATGGATATTCCCTATAATAAAGTGGAAGAAGAAGAGCTTTCAGAGTCATGCCAGGAAATTGCTGCTGGTCGTATCATAAATGCTACTGGAAGATCAATGGGTAGAGAGGAGGTAAAACAGAACTGGAAATTCGTATTTCCAGTGTTTTAAAAAAAAAAAAGATTACTCTCCTTCCAAAGCCATAATGATGGTTTTAGGTGTTCTCTTTCTGTGTAAATTGCACAAAACTCGTAAGTTTTACATTTGATTGTTAATATTACTGTCTAACAGCAAGCTCCCTCTTTCACCCAAGTGTGAGTTCTTTCAAATATTAAAGTGTTTCAGGCATATTAAAAAGCCCATCCCTCTCTTTATTTTACCATGCTCAGCTTCTTACTTCTTCACAAATGGACTGCATCAATGATGAATAAAAGGTCACACCATGACTAAATTAGAGCTGTAAGTAAAATTTATGAGAACCTGGGGAGAGTGCAGGGTATGTTAATTCCATTCAGCCAGAAAAAAATCTTGTGAACAGTAAAGCTGTTTTAATGCAAACTATGTTGCAAGAATCTTGCACATTTGCCTACCACAATGAATGGTTTTGACAAAACCAGGAATTTCTGTGGCCATTCAATCCTCCAATCTGTTCTGGTTTCAAATTTTAAAGCAAACAAAAGAATTTTAGATTTTACTTTTCAGTCAGTGTTCTTGACAAAATTTCCCTGGACATTCAGACTTTACAACAACTTCATATAAAAACAATCCTTCACTGAGCTGTTATTTTCACTGTTACTTCTGTTTGGGTGAATATGTAATGTAACAAAGGAATAAAAACAATTATTATTCTCTCCCTGGAGTTCACATTTACTCAGAATGACTTAAGCACAATAACTCCCAAATATTTTCAAATGTGTATTTTTTATTATATTTACCAAGAGTTCTTCTCATTCTTTTCCACTGTTTTGATTTTTTTATGTGTTTTATAAATACCCCAGATTATTTTGGGGTCACATCAGTCAAGAGGTATAGCAATTGCATTTTACCCTGTTATCAAGACAGTTTAAATATTTCATTGACAATTTAATTTAACTTTCCCCCATTTCATAACAACTCTTAAAGGTGCTTGAAAGCATCTGTCATGAAACCACAGGAGGAGCACCTGTAGAGTAATTACAAGTAAGCTATGGAGAAGAAATGAATTTTAGAGTGCATATGGAATGAAACTTAGAGTGCATATTCCAAGCCCCAGAAGGCCCAAAGTTGCCATTTAATTGAAAAACAGAGACCTGAAATGTAGCAAATGGCTATGGCTCTCAATGAACTATTCTAGTAAATGTTTACACTTAAATGGTGGAGCATGTGAAAAGAGCTGAGTACTGAAACAGAGGGCAAAGACACAATTAGGAAAATAAAAAACCCTAAGTATCCTTAAAGGCTGATATCTTTATGGAAGCTGCAGACAGCCACCCAAAACCACTAATAACAATAATTCACGTTTTAGGCCATTTGATGCTGTCTTTTCTAGACTGAGGTATGATTTCTTGAGTTTTCTAGATACTTATACTGCCCCAATGTCCAAGACAGATTGTCTATATGTAACAATAATCCTAGACAAAGTTGTATCATGGATGTATACAGATACAGAGCAAACAATCCGTTCTTTTTTTCTCTCCTAAAAAAACAGGAAAAAAATTGAAATATTTTGTAAGGGAGAGATAGTAGTCTTTCTAGGGTAGAAATCTTTAAAAACAATCACCTAAAAACAATCAATACTCAGTCCCACTAGCTTTTGATGCTATTTTATTTCTAATATTGCAAACTATTTCCATAATGCAATTTTATATTTATAATGAAAGTCACATTTCTGTAAGAGACAACAGGGGGTTTTGACATTAAATATCCATGAAAAAGCATCATAAATTATAATACTTTATTGGTTATTGATCTACTATTTCTTTCCTTTGGAATAACTTGGACTTTAGCTTTGATATTTTGGACAGCTTAACAGTGTGTTTATTTACTTTAAAGATGGGCTTTGCTTTTTCAGACATTGAGCTGTGCAAATTTGCTTTTACCTTCCTTGGAACAAAGGTCTTCAAATGCATAAGATTTTTAAAACACTTTTATATTGTCTTAAATTTTCATTAAATTCAAATGTATTAATAAAAATATAAATTATGACTTTCACATACGTATAAGGATCCAAAGGAAAAATACTAGGAGGTGAAAATATTTTATGCCAGTTCATTTGCACAAATACAAAACACTGATATGAAACCTACTGAAAAGTAATACATTACACAAGATTCATAGTATTAGAAGTTGCAAGAGGCTGAGGGCAAACATTGCCTAACCTTAATTGATTTCATTCACATAGATTATTTGTTCAGTAGATAGACCTGTTAATTCTTGTAGGGTAGAGGAAAAGAAATATTTGTGTGTTTCCCACAAAGGTCCAAACGATTGCAGTTCCTTAAAAAAGGCCATATTTATCATCAGAGGAAACTCAGTGCTATGCAAGAAACAGATATTTTTTTCTGCACTCTGCTGGATGTACAGGAGATGAAAAGAATAAGAAGGAGAAAATACAAATGTATTGTTTTGCTAATAACAGTCACAGACACTAGATGGGGATGGATGTCAAAACAAAAATATTGCTTCCAAAATGCACTTACGCTGCTGGGAATCTAGGTCATATCATATGTAAGGAATGAACTGGGGATGCTTTATAAATTCCCTGTGATTTCCATTTTCTTTTTGCATACATCTAAAAATATTCTAATATGAACTGGTAAAAATTACTATTTTCCTCTGTTTTTTCAATGTACAGCCTCTACTTCATTTGTCTGACACACAAAAGAGGCTAAATAAAACTTTCTAAGATATCCACAAGCAATTCACAACCAAATTTTAAAAAGAGGTCTTCCGTTCAGTTTAGCCTGCTGGATGCTTGAGGTTTTTCCTGCCTAAAGAAATTATTATCTCAGACTATATTTTACACTTGAAATTTAAGGGAGAAAGTAGCTTTAAAGAAAGCAAACTAGAAAGCCTTTACGGTGGCTGTGTCAGCAAAATGAGAGGCTTGTCACATGGAGGTAGGAGCTCATTTATCTATTCTTTTGAGAAGTTCAAGGGGTGTTTCTAGAAGAGCTTTGAAACATGGGAACAGGCCAGCTCCTGTGGCAGGGCTCTGGAGGTTTCTTTGTAGATATTTTCCTTGGGCCCTCTGAAAATTTTGTGTTCACACTCTAGCAAACAACCACAGCTCAAGACTTCAGAGTTGCCCATTGCTAAATGTACTTCCAGGTGCTAGGGAAGTCACAGATATGATAGAGCTGCAGACCCTGATCTGGCAGAGCTGCATGGGGGAAAAGGAAAGAGATGTCTCCCCTCTGGGAAAGGTCCAAGTGGAAAAATCAGGGGAAAAGAACAGTTGAATCTTCCTTTCATATAAAAAAACTAGATATTTTCTGATCTTATGCTAAATGTGTTAAATTTAATCTAAATTGTATGCTTGAATCTGAAAAAAACCCCAAACAAATGAGCTGAAACAAAGGTCTAGAAACATCAAGAGAGCTACATAATCTTGCATACTGAACTGCAAAAAAACCCTTTCCCTCTGAAATCAAGTCTACATGCACAAAGACTAGATTGAGGCAACATCTTTAGCGCATCTTAGATGTCTCTACACACATAGCGCAGAAGTAACATCAAACGCTGCTGACATGAAAAAGTTAGTGTGAAACTCATTTCCAGGGTAATTTTACAATAGAAGACTAGATCCAGGCAGGTAGGATAGCTATCATAACATAAAACATTTGAAATTTAAAGACAATTTTTTCCTTTCAATTAGTGTGAACATAGTACTGTTCAATGGGATGTCCAATGGTCTGAAACAAACGCAGTGGAGAGAAATGAGCTCAGTATTTGGATGAATTAATTGCCTAGTCAGATGTTCAGTACATCAGTGACTGCATTGTTGCCAGTGAGTCCTGACACATCCCATATAGAAAAAACTTTGTATTTTATGGAATGAGAAAAGACATGATTTGAGGTGCGTCAATAATTGCCAGAGTACTTATTGTCACCTGTGCACAGATATTTTTCAGGTCGTTCTCTGAAATACAAATTTTTGGCAGCAGAAGCAGCCTGTGCAGCCCCTTCTTCACCATGCAGCACCTGCACTTCTCAGGTGTGCCAGAAAGCCAAGGTTACATAGGGAAACTGGTTTAGATTAAAAATCACCTCGAGAAGCACCCAGAGAAGTTTTATTGCATAAATCAGCACTTTCAGTGTTCAAGAAAGTCAACATTTATTAAAATCTGTGGGAAAAACTCAGGCTATGCTGTTAAAACAGACATCAAATGTAAACAGAGAAGATCATGAAAATCATTCTGGCACAATCTCTTGAACCAAAAAAAAAAAAAAAAAGAATTGAAATGTATTTTGCTGCTAAGAGCAAGAAGACAGAAAAGCTGGCAGCTGCAGAGGCAACAAAACTGTTTGCCACAGCAGTGTGACTTAGTTTTTCATACAGAAATTTGCACGAGAATGTTGACAAATGATTTTTCATAAACAGAGGGCAGCATGGCAAACCAGGGAAAAGAGAATTAGAAAGAGAAAGGAATTTTACTCAGTGGTCTGTGTTATCCCTTAAGTAGAAGGATCTGACACTTTTTCTATTTTATTTGGTTTTATTAATTTTCAAGTTTACTTCAGCTTCCCAAGAAGACAAAAACCCCAGGAAAAGGTGAAATACCTNGAATATAAAATAGTCAGTAGAAAGTGTACTCTCATCCTGTCTGTATTAGAAAATGTTTTAATTTTTCCTTTTTCTAGTTTTATTCGCATTTTCATTCTTCATATTGTTGCAGTGCATTATGTTCATTAATGACCCAAGTACATATGAAGAGTATTTCTCCTGAATAGATAGAATTGGAGTGTTTTCTAAACCTGATAATTATTTTTTATTACTATTTTCTAAGGGAGTTTGTATTCTCCATCTGCTGTACCTAAAAATTATGTTTTGACCCTTGGTGTGTAGATGCATGTATGGGGACAGAAGGTTGTCACTCTGTCTCTTGAAAGATGAAGAGCTAGCACAGAGAGCTAATAAATCCTGTTTGAATCCTACTCCAGGAAAAAAAAACAGCAAGAACTGTGGATTTATGATTATTCAGCGTGAAAAGACTAATATTTTCTTATTCAGTGTGAAAAGACTAATACTTGGAAAGTTTTCATATATAGCACTGCAGTTTTTCACAGCTTTAAACATCAATGACAAAGTAATTATAGCCTTAAACTGAAAGGCATGATTTTATATCAAAGAGGAGTTACTGCTTTCCTCAGTGCTGTTTACCTCTCATTCCCCGATGGAGGTCAGGGTAACACCTAATTTTCTGATTAATATTCCCTTTTGTTTGCATTTTTCAAAAGTTGTTGATACCAGCTGGCATCGTTGCATCAGCTTGGCTGGAAGGCTTATGCGCACTGGTAACCTCTAGTGACCTTGCAAGGCTGGAAGCAGCCTGCCATACTTTCAAACTTGTAACTGATGTTGATTGACCATGGCTTCAATTCTCTGAGATTACAGTTTTCTGAAAGTTGCATTTGTGTGCTTGCTGTTATTGCAAGTTAATTAATTTTGTCTCAAAAATCAGATTGGTGTCTAAGACCTACTGTAGAACTAAGTTATAAGATTATTTCTTCCAATTTCACAGATCTCATCTGATTTAGTCTTTCTTGAGAACAGCTGGCCAAGCAACTTTTCACATTTTGAAGCTTACAGATTATTATTACAAGAAAAAAATTTATCCTATACTGAGACAATTTTCAAAACAGGGAAAAGAGACAAACATAGGCAAGTCAATGAACCTAAGCATTCCAGTCTCTGGTTTTGAACAGTTTCTATTCTGGAGTCCAGAATTTTTTCCTGATGAATATTTAATAAAAAGATGGGAATCTGGTTCTAAAGTGTTTCCCTTCCAGTTAAGAATATGTTACAGTATGAAAGAGTTTCATCAGAGAATTCCCTATCTAGTTCTTCCTAGAGAACTAGGAATAGAGACCTCTAATATAGAGGTCCTTCACTGGCAAATGTCTATGCTCAAATATGCTCACAGATGTCATTTCATCACTGATTTCCTGTCCCGCCTTAAAAGCCTGTGTTCCTTGGTCCTAGAGGTTAATTATCATCACTGGCAGCAGCAGCTTCAACAGCTGAACACTAATCAGTGAACGATTTAGGTCTTCAGCTAATTTTTTTGCAATTACAACTATGCTTTTCTCTGCTTATTTTCGAGGCTTCATGGAATGTGTGTGTTCACTATACTACATTATAAAATTCTAAATTGTTCTTTTACATTCAGATGACCCTTTTTTTTTACATCCATATGACCACGCAGCTATAAGGAAGATGAGCACATATAGATTATCTGACATTTTTGCAACAGCAGCTGCACTGGTTGAGAGTATCCTACAAGTGCCAAAAAAAAATCAGGGAAGATCATTTAAAATGAGACAGCTTGAGCAGGTCTGCTTCTTTTTGTTCTGTCAACTGTGGGAGTTGAGAGTAGTGGCAATGACACAGAGGCAGTTTATGGAAAACTAAAGAAGACTCAGCATGTTGATTTTCAGGTGGGAAAAAATGCATTAGAGAAAAGATATTTTGACTCATTTTTTCCTGGACATTGTACGACAGTGTAGCTCGGAGGAACACCACAGTAGTAACAGATACACACTGATTTGCATCTGTAGAGGAGCTGGCTCAAATCACTCTGTGTGTAACACTGCAATTTTAAGCATTTTGCAGCTGTACATTTGCTCAGAAAAATCAGACATCAGCTGTTTTCCAGCAGCTTTGGCTGCTGCCTTTTGCCATTTCCTCTGCCACTCAAGGCCAACTGCTCACAGTTCAAGGGAAAAACATTCAGGATCTAAAATTAGTGCATTTCTCCAAAGACAGCCGAACCATTTGAAATAATTTTCCCCTAATAAGACGTGATGAAAAAATTATCCCAATTTAATTTACTCTTCAACATTCATAATATACCATCTGGTATTCACTGCATGCCTTTGTAGAGTTCACTAACTCTCCTGGTGTCTCAGCTATTTCTATGCCTCCTACCTACTCTGAGAGATGTCCACTGACTTTAGCTGGCTCCAAACCTAACTCTCGATATAAATTTACAGCAGTTGAGTTACTCTGGTGAACCTCAGCTCTGTTTTTAACCCAAGCTGACAATTACTGACGGCTATTTACTCAAAAATCATATGAACAGTCTTTACTTCCAACATATTCTTTTTTTTCAGATGCTACACAGGACTTAAAAATTTATAGAAGCTGTGCTTGTGGGAAATCAGCCAGATGGACAGGACTCGCCAGACACAATGTCTTTCTATCTAACAGAGATTTTTCCTCCGGAATCTGCAAATCCAGAACTTAGAAAACTACAAACCATAACCTATGAAGTCTACATTGACCAAAAATAATACTCGTAAAAAACCTCCTCTGATTTAAAATTGAACAATATTATTGAAGACAGCAGAACTGCAGATGTATAAGTGAAAGCAGAACATGAAGATTACAAAAACTACAATTTTTATTTGTGTGGAATTTTTAAACTGGGATTTCTCTGCATGTCATTTGATCAACTGGTATCACATTTTTGTATATAATCCTTGCTGTATTTGTATAGAAAGTGATAGGGTTGTTTTTCAGGCCATGTTTGCTATGTGGTGGCTTAATCTGCAATAACACTTCAAATTCTTGATTTTGAACTCCTGCGTTTTCAGCATTAACAACAATTATTTTGTACTATTAATTTAAGTAGCATATTCTTCACTTCTAAACCCATTTTACCACTTCAAAATATTAATCTGTAGATGAATAAACCCTGCTTCCTAGGAGATAAGCAAACACTGTCTCCATTTTACAGGTCAATACACGGAGGCTCAAAAATGCTAAAGGTGTTCAGGGACGAGACAAATTTTACTACAAGAGTTGACTTCCGAAATCCACAGCATGACAGGCATCACTGGCAATTCTGCAGATTTTTCAGCTCTGGCATACCCCAGGCTGAGAGCAGCCCATCACAGAATGCTCTCCAGTGTCTCACATACTGGCAGAGCAGCTCTGGACAGGCATGTAGGTATATGGCATGTGCAGAAATAGCATGTGCATAACCCACTGTGTAAATAGGCACCAGTTAGTAGGCTTTTGTAACACTAATGTGCCTGTTTTGCACATAACCGTTTGCTTATCTGCTTGTCTCAAGGGACATGCATAATTTTAAACCCAAGGGTTCATCTCCAAAACCCTTTTAGTCAGTGTACATCACCCCCAGTGATGCCAATGGACTTGGGATTCATGCCCCACCACCCTCCCAAGAGCTAACCCTGTAGGACTTTTCTCAAACACACCCTTGGGTCTCTTCTACGCCCTGATCCAATTGCTGTCCATGATGGGACAGGAGGAAAGCTGCAGAATATCACTCCACAGATGTGAAACATGAGCCCAATCTCAGAGGGCATCAGATGTCAAAACCAAGGGGGCTGCGAGTGCAGCCGGGGGGGGTCCTTGTTACTCCAGGCCCCTCCAGCACAGGTACTTCATTCAGAAACCTACTCACTGCTGCCAGATCCCTTCTTGGGATGTAAGTCAAGACTGCATGAGCAGAAAGACTAAAATATCCCTTTAGTGCTGTGAATGATCTATTTACAGTGGAATTGAAATGGCTTAGAGAGGCTCTGTGGGGAAAAAAAATGTGTTGTTGCCTAGTGTCCCTGTTCTGTAAATATATCTAAGACTTCAAAGTCTACTTCAGTTCCTTGGCACCAAAACACGGAGATTTTTTAAAAAAGAAAAAAAAAAAAAAGAGCAAAACTCCAATCTTAGCAAAGTTGCACTACAGAAGTTACAATGTGAATGCCAGGCCCACCCCTGTAAACTTATCAATTAACAGAACATTTAAACCCATCTTGGTCAAAGTTGTGGCACATACCCAAGGTCCTATTTTAAAATAACTTTTTTTAAAGTGACCAAATCCCTCAAAAACCCGAAAACAAAACTACCCCACCCAAATCCCAGATACTTTTCTTAAGCCTAATTCAAGCCATTTGTGTCAAAAACTTCTAACAGATGTAAAAACACATGCACAAGCAATCTGGATACCACTGCTTTATGTGCAAGGTAAGGGATTGGGTTTGTATATACTCTTGATAAATGAGGGGGAATTATTCCTGTCTCTTTGGCTAGTTTCCCAAACACTTCATGCAAAGTCCTAAGCCTTCCCAGTGAGTTAAGAGCAAATTGTAGTTGATGAATACCATACAGTACTGTAAGTTATATTGATTCATCTCTACTTGCAATCCATGGGCAATTTTTCTCAGGAAGGGAAAGTCCCAAACTTGTTCACTCCCTCAAACGAAATGTTAACAATTTCTCAATTAAAGCATCAAACCGTTTCTCAGCCACAGATTACAATTTTGTGAGCCTGTTTCGTAAGAGAGGAGAATGGCTGATTTTGTCTGGGATTGTTTTGGGTTTTTTTTATAACAATCCTACCAAGAGCCACAGTTGGTCACAATATGCCCTGTTTCTTTTTTGTCGGTGTTAAAAAGCAGTATAGAAAATTCCATTACTTAGAGAATGAAAGATAAGTGTAGGTAAACATTAAGTTTATGTTAATATAAATAATTTTGCTGGCTGTCTAGTTTTAATGCATTATTGTTAAGCAGCAATCTGCTATTAGAAAAGTAAGACTTTCAAATGCCACCTATAAAAATATTAATAAAAATCCTAGTAATGTTAATTAAAGTATATTAAAAAAGGTCTTACTGATGACTTCCAATTTTGCAGGACTAATGAACAATAAAATGGTTATATTAACCTAAAACAATTAACCTTTCTCTATTTGGACATTACACATGCATTTATGTACCTGCCAGGAATCAGATTTATAAACAGATTTTAAAAAATCTTCAAAAAACACAACTAGGAAAACACCTTATACTCCTTAGAGATGTATTGAAATTAATATACTCTTGGGAAAAACTATGGACAAGAGAAATGTAAATTGTTTATTAGTAGCAGGAGAAAGGGAAGCAAAAAAAAATCCTTTCCATGGTATTATTTAGGTACAAATGCATAAATATGTATTCTGTTACAGTATTATATGTGAATTTGACATATTACTTAACTCGTTAAAAAATATAAACATTTTTCAAGGATTTTTTTCCATCTAGGCTACAAGATTGTTACTGCGTATATGTATTACTGCTTCTGACATACACATTAAGAAGACAAATACACATTTAGGAAGATAAATATTTGAAAAACTGATGTTTAATGAGTTGGGTGTGCACGTATGTGTTTATATGTCTGTTTTTGTCTGATGAATATTCTTCCATGAAAGGCAAAAGTTGAGTTCTACCCTTGAACAGTCATGCTGCAGTCAGGACAAACAGCCTTAACCCCAGAAGAGACCAAGTAAGTACATGAATGTCTGATATTATAACAATAGCCACGAGTAAATCCGAAGTTGCTCTACATGAGCATTCTATATTCATTATCCTCACATTTATCACCCAAGAAAATTAACTAAGATGTGGGTTATTCTTCAAGGCTGGTAAAAATCTAATTTAAAGCATAGGGTTAAAGTACAGCGCATTATATTCAAAGGGGCCATAAAAATAGTCCATTTTCTTAGCTCTTTTTTTCTCCTAGATCTTCATCTTCCAATTCTATTAACCAGTTTCAATAAAAAAGGATCCTTATTCTGGAAGTAAGTTTCTATACAAGCAAGCTATTCAGACTCCGCTAAATTATTTCCCAAGACTGTTGCTGGATTCAGACTGTACATTCAGGAACATCAGGCTTATTGTGGTGAATCTAATTTAATATGCTCAATTGTGCAGGTCTTTCTTCTTTAGTCTTGTGTTGCAAATACTACGGACTCACTTCATTGTTGAAATTCACTTTCTAGCTCCCCTTTCAGCTGAATCAGTATAAAGAGTGGTCTAAAGACAACATTCATTCTACAAAATTGAGAAAACAGTATCAATTCACATTATTTTTAGTTTAAAAAAGTTGACCTGAATTTACATATTTTTTCCAAAATATTTCTCTTTGGGAAAAGACTAAATCTCATCTCTCCAGTTAAAAATATATAATAACAGACTGGAAGACCCTAACTGCAATATTTTAGTAGTAAGAGTCATAGCTGAAATTTTGAATATTTACTATAAATCCATATGAAATGTGTTCAGAGATCCTTCTGTGAATTATTAAATCTGAAGGAAACAACTTGTGTGAATATTTCATTATCAATAATAAGAAAATTGGACTGAGGAGAGAAATGCATTAAGCTATATAATTATAAAAAGAGTTGGATATATGATCCAGGTAAATATTGTATTAATACAAACAAAATATTGCTTAATGCTCAAGAACTCCAAAGCAAGTAAATAAGATGTACAATCTTATGCTAAAGTCTTGTATTAATTATAAAAGTGAGATGGGAAAGGTCATTTTTTTCTTTTAACGCTTTTTAAGGAAATCTAGATGAAATGCAGCACTCTGGTCAAATGGTATTTAATATATGAAGAAAAAAAACAACACAACCGCCCCCCAAACACCCTGCTACATATTTTTGATTTAATTCTTTCAGATGCTTATATTTTAAATGAAGAGGTCGTGTTAAACAGACATTGAAGTGTGTCTAGATTTCTTGGCAGTAAGAACTTAAACAGCAAGAATATAAACACTGAGACATTAGATGAATTAATTTCTACTGAAACATGACAGAACGTAAAAGCTACAAATGTCAACTCATTTCTTTTGAAGCATGGAGAAAAACTCATAATACAGATAAACTGCCTTTAGGTTAAGTTTCAGAAGGCTGAAGTATACTAAAGTTCCAAGAACAGACAGGATTTAAAAAATAATTGGAAACTTTCTAGAAGCATATATCCTGGTGTTTGCAGCTTGGAAAATGTGGCAGCCTTTTATTTTGCTTCTCCATGTGGTGCACAATATGACACGAGATTGTAGATATGACAAGTTAGTGCCCTTCCCCATACTTAACGTGGCTTAAATTTCTCACAATTCAGATGACATTCCATAACTGGGGTTAACAATAGAATACATTGCCACAGTTCACCTATGGACTGGAGTTTTCTAAATTCTGCTGAATGATGAAGTGCTTTAAGATATTAAAATACAAATAATAATTATGACTGAAATTAAATTGATTAAAACATCCAACACATACGATAATCAAGAATAAAATTTAAGATTCAAATATATTATTAAAATTATTTTCACACTGCGAGCACTCAAGGATAACAGCAATAACAAAATCTGGCAATCCGGTCGCCCAACATGAGTATTAGAACATACACTGTATTCTTAATAATTCACGTGCAGTTCAAGAGGACAGCTTCTGCCAGTGACAGTAGTGATAGTGTGGTTTTTTGACAGATTGGGTGGTGCTTTAAATGTCATCTAATGCTAAACCACTTTATTATTGTCAAAATAAAAGGCAAATTTTGTCTATACACAAAAAAAAGAAGTATAATAATGCCTATGATGTACATTAATTCTCTCAGCAAATAGTCAATAACCTATTTCTTACTAATGTCTACATAAATGATCACTACTTGTCTATGCAGGAGCTGCTCTCTCTATGCAAAGTACACAGCATGTAGGAAAACACTACTAACAAACAAACCTTTACTTTCCAAATCAAGTAATGACAAAAAAGTTCAAGTTGTATTTTCTGAACTATCCACCTACTTTTGCAGAAAGACATTGGTGCTTAGAAAATACATGTTCATAGTGGAAGAATTTAAAATGATGGTTTTGATACCAAGCAACTTCAATACTGTAATCCCCATTTTACTAAAAAAACACATGAATGGGAAGAAAATATTATCATACCTCTTGAGAAATACTCACAATGTATCTTCCCTGCTAGAAGAGTATGCAAATTCCTACTACAAAAAAAATAAACAACATTACAAGAAACATAAAATTTACATGTAAATTGACAGATGGGCATTTCTGAGATTTTTCTGCGCCCCAAATGTAATGATTTGAAATTTTGTGGGTGCTCTAGAAGAGGATGTCTAATCTTTCACAGTTCTAAAAAGGAGCCACTCACTTTTTTGCTGCCTCCTGTGCCTCAAGCACAAAATATTTAAGTATCACCTTCCTCTTCTTGTGGTGTAGACAGAAATGAAAGGTCTAGTCCAAGATGGATTGTTATGACAAGGGAAATACACCATATGCACATTTCTGTCTGAATACATCCAAATTACTTTCGGTTATGTGAAAACCTGTCCAATCCTTTAGTCTTTCTGGTCCTAGTGTAACTTCATTTTGGACAACTTTAGTACTGGAAAATATCTTAAGGTGGCAGACCATTCTTTTTTTTTTTTTAAGCCAAAGCACAGCATTATAGAAGACTGTGTATAAACAACACGATTCCTGAGCCTTCCATATTAAGGAGCATGTATTTCTTCTCCCTTTCTTTCAGTAAGATTTACCGAGTCCAACTATATTTTGTGGTAAGATTACAGAAAATTACACATTTCAGAAAGGTTAACTCAGCTCTAGTATAATTTCCAAACTACGGCCTGACATGACAAAATTTGACTTTTAATTTCCTTCTCCTGAGGCAGGCAACACAGGCAACTTGGTATTTAAGGACTAAAGCTCCAGGAAAGTACCTCTTTTTAGGGGATGATGGTCTTGTTGTTTGAAGGGAACAGGCACTATTACAGAAGGTCACAGAGCCAGTTATTAGTTTGGAAAAGAACAAAGAGGTAAATGTTGTGTTGCTGTAGCTGTGATTCATACATACATAGTTATATTTCTTTCTTTTTATTTGCATATAATTTTCTGCAGTTCCCTCACAGTGAAAATTGATAGTGCTTTCTTTTCTTTTTCTTTTTTTTTTTTTTAATGGACCTAGAAATAGAACCCATCAAAAAAATCTCCAATGGAAGTCTGAGGGGCAAGCAAAATCAATATACTCTTTCTAATAAATGCAAAAAATCTGTTTTATCTTTATAGATGACATATATTGCCCCCAAATAATAGCTGATTACTACAGGCAGGCATTAAATTGATATAAATATAATACATTGCTATTGAAAATATTGCTTTCTTTGACATTCTCAAAAAATCCACCTGCTCTTTCAAATGGCTTTCAAAAAGTTAGTTAGTTAGCTATTTCTAACTTTCAAAAGTTAGATAAATTAGTTAGCATATTATACAAATTAAAACAAGACATCAGGACATATTTGCTGAGAAAATGATCAAACATTCAAGCTCCTATAACTAGTAACATGCTGGAACTAAAAAATGAGTACCAGCAGTCCATTGTCTACTGTCTTATCCACTCTGTTTTTCTCTCATGCTATGTAACAATAAATAAAGTGTTCAGACTATAACCGTGTGATCAAATCTATCAAACCCAGAAGAAATTCCACATCCACAAACAAAATAAAGATAAATGTTAAGTCTTCAACTTATCACAGGTCTTCCCATGATGCACTGATGTTAGTAACCATTTTGGCATTTTTTTGAACAGGAGGACTTGGATCAGCAGCTCATGAAGTTGCACCATCTACTGCAGTGCCCTCTTTTGGGCTCTCAGCTCACTGAAGCAATTGTAAGGATAGCTTTCAGAAGAACTGTTTAAAGCAAGTATTGTGCATTTTGTTTGCTGTGTTGTCAAAAGAGCTGGGAGCTCATTCCAAATACAGGATGAGGGAGAGGAGGTGGAAAAGAAAGATAATTCTCTTGGAAATCCCCCCCTTTAAATACTTGCCAAGCAACAAGTGATCATTTTGTTCTAAGTCAGAATAAATATTTCTCCTAAACCAGGAAGACTTTGCAGGTTTAAACATTGTAAAATTACAGATATCCTTCAGCTGGAGGTCTTCCACACATAGTAATAATTCAAAATGAAAGAGATTAAAACAGTCCATGTGTTTTGACTGTTGAAGAAAACTTGTTGTAATGCCTACCTTCCATTTTAACTAGAGACAAATTGGGGCCAGACAGTTTATACCATTGAAAAAACACTCACATGGCCACTGGGAGAGCGCTTACATGCAAATAGAAAGGTTCACAATAGTTCTACAGTGGCCCCTATATCTTCATCTTTGACTTTCCTGGGAAAATGATGGGAAAAGAGAATTAAAAGCTTGAAAGTTTTTAGTGTATTTCTTGCATTAAAAAATAACCAATTCATTTCCTCCCAGAGGAGGAAATATTCATTTTCTGGTTTAGTGCAACATATTCTATATTTATGATTTTTTTGTAGGAATGCTATTGTGGGAAGAATTTTCCTCCTTAAGATTTATTTTCTTGCTTTCTTTTCTTGTGCCTACCCAAATAGACTGGGTTTCTTATTTTTTCAAATGTAACCTGCAACATCAAAATTATCATACTCTGAATTTTTGTTAAGTATTTCCCCAATCAGCTGGGATATGTCTTAAGAGCAGATTGCATGCTAGTAAACAATCATTGCAGGTCCAGTCTTTCAGGTCAGATACTCAACATTTTAGTCACTATGACCTGAAAAACTATTCTCTCTACGTCCATCAGCTGTCTCACTTTTTATGTCAGAATTCAGTTTATTATGTTTCCTTAAGGAGAAGTCTCCCTTACCTGTACAAATGGAAAAGATAACATCTTCCGCAGTCCAGGAGCACATCATCAGGAAGAGTTAGGAAGCTAGGGTTTTTTGTATGCATATCTAAGGGGCAAGTCTAAAATATTTTGACAGTACAATTGTGAGTACTAAAATTAAAGCCAATAATAAGTTCATTTTTACTTACAAGTACAAAAATCTCTCAAATTCAGTCTCCTTAGTGGCTTGGTAAATCACATTCAAAACAAAATAGATTTTACTTCTTTTTAATTTTCTCTTTAATGTTACATAGCCATCTATTCACAAGAGATTCCTTTATACTCATCAACAGTCTGGTTGCCCATGCAGTGCATATGAACAGCAAAACCTTCAGACCTCTAGAAATCTTAAGTTCCCGGATCTTACCCCAGTTTTTAAAAAATAGGTCTTTATCATCTGCCTTTTATTACAAGGTAGATACGCATAGAGCTTTTCTTACTTGAATCCAACACTTCATACTTTTTAATAATTCTGAAGCATTATAAATGTTTATTCTACAATACGTAAGAACTATTCAAATAATCTTTATACTGATTTGATCCAGGAACTTAAGTTTGTTTGATAACAGTTCCAGTGTTTTGATGTCTTCTGTACATTAATCTGGTTAAATCAGTCCCATTCTACCATATCAACCCCACATATACTTAGATTCAAAGTATCTCCTTTTATTTTTGAACTAAAAACAATTATGTGGTTATAATATTTATATACATTTGCATAAGTGGATCAGAAATGAGGTTATTCCAATGCTGGCAGTAATTATATGCATAGCTACAAGGCTTGACATACAGAAATTAGAGTTTTTCTAAATTCGACTCTGTGTGATGCAAAGTCAGCAGAAATAAATCAGCTCTTGTGTTTGTCTGTGAAATTATGAGTATATTTTTGTCTTTCAGTAAGACTTTTTTGTCTTTGGACAAAAAATTATAGCTGGAGTTTTTAACTTGCAAGTTTTAGTATCTGTTTCAACCAATTGTATTAGCTGATTTCTTGAGGCAACATTCCTTAGTGCCTAAGTTGTTACACCATATATTCTCCTGCTAATTTTTGTGTTAAATTTTTACCATCCAGCTTAGTCAAAGTGCCCAGGCCCTTTAGTCAGTCACTCTGAGCAAAAGCAGCTGCATAGCACAACAGAAAACCTCCTCAAAACATCTCAGTCTGTTCTTATTCCTACTCTCCTAAAGTAGTACTCTGGTGGGTATCTATCATCACTTTTCTATGTGAAAGAAAAGCAAGACAATTCAAAGATTGCAAGTGATATCTTGAACCCTTTAAGGGTGACAATAACCAGCACCTACATCAGGGCTCTGGGCAGATGAATGATCAGAGGGAGCTCAGTAAAGGTCAGGATGTGGTGCCATTCACAAGACACTGCTGCATGAAGTTATCACTGCAAGGGGAAAGGAGGGAGGCCATAACCAAGGCTCTCCTGTACCACATCAAACAGCTCTTTTAATTTGCGCTTGGCTGTTTGGGTTTTACTTCCAGCTATTTAAAGCTGGGGTATCCAGCTGGAATGACATACTGCCTTTCTACTCTTTGTATCAAACTCCAGCAGAAAAGCAAGGTCTAAAATCAAAGACCATAACACCTGAATTCACCAAACCTGGAGATTCTCTTTCCAAGCCACTTGCCAGTGCTTAAACTCTGACATTTTATCCTATGTGATTAATATTAATGATAGTAAGAAGGAAGGTTTTCTTTTCCTATATCTCCCAAAGGACAGCACAGCAAATCAGAAATTCAGCGCACATCCTGCAGTTCACTATGGGCTTAATTGTAATGAACAGATCTTTAGGAGTGAAGAAGAAAATAAGAATACTGTTGCTTCATTTAAATATCTTCTTTTTTCCTGCCATGAGGAAGCTCAGTTCTTCATTCTCCATGACAATTTAATCCCTCCAGTAAACACTCCATTTTACCTAAAGCTCAGGGCACTCTGACCATGTCAACTGAACTTTATTCTGAACCCAATACTCTTACCTGACAAGGAAGAAACCTTGTATTTCATTTCTTCTCATGGTGCACTGACTTCGGCTAAATGCATTGGCAGTGCTATTTTCTTCCTCTTTAATCTTGCAATGGTTTAGATTGAAAAAAGTTTTAGATGTTCAGATGCTATAACACTTTGATAGAATTTAGCAGCTGCCATCGGTTCTTTACAATCGTTTGTTTGTGTTGCCGTGTGTATTGGTTTGTGTGGTCAGGTTTTTTGGAGTGGGGAGGTTACAGCAGTGACCTCGGTGAGAAGCTGCTGGAAGCTTCCCCCGTGTCTGAATGCCAAAGCCAGTCATCTCCAAGACAGACCTAACCCTAACCCTAACCCTAACCGTAATCCTTAACCCTACTGGCCAAGCCTGAGCCAACCAGGAATGACAGTAACACCTTTAATAGCATATTTATGAAGGAAAAAAATTGTGCAGATAGAACTGTGGCCAGAGAAGAGCAGGGTGAGAATACATGAAAGAAACAACTCTGCAGACACCAAGGCCAGTGGAGGAGGGAGTGGAGGTGCTCCAGGCACCAGAACTGAGATTCCCCTGCTGCCCGTGGTGAAGACCAAGGGGAGCCAGCTGCAACCCTGCAGGCCATGGAGGAGCACAGGGTTGGAGAGTTCCACCTGCAGCCCATGGAGGAGACCCATGCTGGAGCAGGCGGATGCTTGAGGGGAACCTATGGGAGGCCCATGCTGAAATATGCCCCTGGCAGGGACTTGCAGAGCTGTGAAGAGAGGAGCCCACATTGGATTAGGTTTCCTGGTAGGACTTGTGACCTTGTGGAGATCTCTTGCTAGAGCAGGCTGTGCCTGAAGGACTGCACCCAATGGAAAGGGATGCGCACTGAAGCACTTCATGAAGAACTATAACTTTTGGGAAGGACTAATGTTGGAGAAGCTCATGGAGAACTGTCTCCATGAATCCCACACTGGAGCAGGGGAAGGACTCTTACCCCTGGGCAGAAGCAGTAATTGTGATGAACTGACCATAATCCCCATTCCTTGTCTCCCTGCGCTGCTGTGGCAAGGAGACAGAGCCTGGGAAGGAAGGAGAGGTGGTGGGAAGGTGTTTTTAAGATTTGTTTTACTTCTTATTATCTATTCTGATTTTGATCAATAAGAAATTCAATTAATTTCCCCAAGTGTGTTTTTCCAGTGGCGGTAATCAGTGAGTGACCTCTCTCTGTCCTTATCTCAACACATGAACGTTTCATGATATTTTCTCTCCCCTGTCCAGCTGTAGAGGGGAGTGCTAAAGTGGCTTTGGTGGGTGCCTGACATCCAGCCAGGGTCAACCCACCACAACATGACCTTAAGTTTCAAATATATTTTGCTTGTCCCTTCACACACTGCTCTAAAGAGGCATTCGCTTTATAATTCTCTTTCTCATTCCATCCTGCTCATGATGCAGAAACCATATCTCTGGATAACATTCTACTCCTCCAGACTTTTCTAGCATATTCACCCTGCAGAAAATCCTTGAACCATAGGGCTCATTTGTGAGAAGATCCTTGAGGGAACATCTTGCAAAGAAACAAATATGAACTTGTATTGTTGTGCTAATTACTGAGTTTAACATGAGAACTGCAGTGAGTGGAAAGCCATGGTGTGGGTGAGGCTCATTAAGATACAGAATTCCTGATTAATTGTTGAATTAATTGAGTTTAGATGGAATGATAGATTACTTTCTTTGGCATAATTAAGAACTCCTAGGAATAAGTAGATTAACTGGAAGAAAAATAACATTATTGGGGTTTTTAGGTTCTGTCCTTATCACTTTCATTTGAGTGTGCTCTATAAAGGGCATTCCAGCAAATACTGAGATTAAGAAATTTTTACAGAGTACCAATAATCTGTTCTGCACCTCCAATTCTACTGTTAGAGTCACATTCCTCATATTAATACTATTATGCAAATCCAGTCAAATAAGGAAAAGACTGAGTGCAAATCAACATCAACTTTGGAAGCAGCATATACCACAGACTATACACCAAAATTCAATTATAACAGTTTTTCCTCAACCAACTCATGATCGTGAACAAGCTCAGAAGGTGAGTTGACGATGGATTGTACAAAGCAAAACAATAAAATCATTCAATTTTACAAATTTCCTGTGGTGGATTAATTTCCTAGCTTTGGATAGAAATTCAATCCCTCACAGTCCAGTAGGATGCCTATGTCTTATAATTGAAAAAGAAACCAACACAGTTTCAGTTAGGAGAGTTCTGGAGTGAGTGCAATAATGCATAAGCAGCATGGCGCCCTGTTGGCATGGATTGCTACAGTCTCACTGGTTTTTGCTTTTATATCAACTGGATATAATTACTTCAGAAATAAAATATCAGTCATCTTTTCAACCAAAATTTAGATATGGACTTAGAGATGAGTTTTAACACTATGATGATTGAGAGATTTTGACACTAAAGACCGTTTTATCCTACTGTAAAATTCGAAGTGCTTCTTCCACTTTAATTTTCGTCAATTATAAGAAAATCAAGGACTTGTATTAAACAGAATTTGGAAAGAGCACAAATGAGATGGCCAACTCTTTTATTAGAAGAGACCTGATTAACTAGGTCAGCTTCTCCGATGAAACATAAAAAGATTTATCTTACCAGCAAATTTCCAATATGTCTTTTGGAATCCAAGGAGTAAAAGTTGGAAAAACAAATAAATATTTAGTGGAAAACAATTTAAATCTTAATGTAGTAACAGTCTCAAACAAAAGTTATCTAAACCAACAATTCCAAAAGGAACCGTTCATTAAAGGATATGCCTCAAGTTTCACAAAGCATCAGAAAGCCACAGCCTAACACAGTTTCCGCTCCCTCTTTAAAACAAGGCTGCATTAAGGAGGATGTGGGTTCTTATTCAATTTCCTCTTTCCTCATTCCTCATTCCTGTATTATAACAATTTAATATAGTTATTTGGAAACAAATTTTGTCTTACATCTTGCCAGCTATGATATAGCAAAGTTTTTTCTCCCAAAGTTTTTAACTCTTTCATAAAAAAACAATATAGACCACATCTAATTGTGTTTTCCTTTGCTCCTAAAATATTATTATGAATAGTTATACAAGTAAGGAAAACAAGCAAAAATATTTCTGCTCTGTCCAATTCATAGTCCAGGTCTCTAAACATTACTCGGATGAAGTAAATTCTGCACTACTCTCTGTATCACAGAGAGTCCAGGAACATCTTCAGCCTCAAACTACAATTTGTATTACAATCCCAAGGGATGTGTTGACTCTTGTGCTAGAACCTCTACACTACTGTGAAGTTTTACTGCAAAACAAAAGAAGAAAATGTCAATATTCTGACAAGTGACATTTCCATTTTTGTCACAGGGAGTATTCAGAAATGCCATATGATTATCCACCCTGGAACGAACAGAATTACTTACTAATTCATTTCACTGATAACACTATCACCTGCTAAGCTCATGTTCTCTGCACATCTATGTTAAAATTCTGAGGATAGAACTTGCTACAGCTATTTCATCTGGAGAATCAATTAGTTACACAATCACCACAAAAAACAGTCTGTTTTGCAACTCTAATGCTACAAACTCCTGCGAAAGCTAAATACACATTTTCATCTCTTTGACAGAAAGGCCAAACTCCTCAAACTGGTTGTCAAATTGATCACCAAGTCTTAGAAATAGGTGAGTCTCTGTAATGCCATAAACCAGTTCTTTAGAGACCCTGTACTCTATGGAGACAATAGAAGTAGTCATATTTAAACATATTTTGGAATTATTATTGCTGACAAGTCACAACAGTACTGCCAAAAGTGTATATGATGCATTAGGACACATTTAAATTTATCCAAATACATTTGAAAGACCATAAGTGCAACAGCTAATTGCTGGTCTGAACATACAGAAACAACCACAAAGGGAATATATAGAGCCAAACTAAGTCTCTCCTACTCTCAAATTTGCTTGGATTCAATTTCATGTATCACCATACAAGACAGAGTAGCATGTAGCAATTTTTCTCAGATCCAGATACCAAATTCAGTCAAATGAAAAATTCAATGGTTAACCTCAAAGGAATTCCCTTTTTCTTTGGTTGGGGAGGCAGGAGTATAAGAGATTGTTTGCATTTAATACTATTGGTTTTAATACATAGTTAAAGCCTTAATAACTCTGAGTGACTGTGAATTTCAGATAGGAAAACATGATAGAATTAAGTCCATCTCACTGAAGGCTGAATAATTTTACATGTACATTTATCAATCAAGGAAACTGATCCTTTAATTTGATTGTTAGGACAGCTATACAGAAGAGGAGAAACAAGTTTAAAATTATTTTTCTTTCTGACCTGACTGTAGATGTGATTCTATACTTTTCACATCCTAAGTATAAGTAATAATTCACTTCTCAATTGTGGTAAAATTTTCAGAGTGTCTTGTTTTCACTCTAAATTCCTGTTTAGTACCAGAACACATGCAACCATTCCGTATTTTTCATTATCTTCTCTTATGGTTGTTTTAGGTGCCAGCAGGTGGGAAAATTGGAGTATAGGCAAGAAAGTGAATTAAATTTTTTCTCTTTTTTATTTTTTACAGAAGTTCTACACAAATAGCAAATTGTGCTGCTTAAACAATTTCCACAGAATATTTTTCAATTATAAACAGTGGTTTCTCATGATGGATAAAATTTTCCCACCATCTTTAAAGTGTGATTTGCTAGCAGTATTCTCTACATGACAGTATGTGAAAAACATGAGGCTTTTGCACTTGGCCTGGATATATTACACAAAACTATGCAAAACCTACAAATTGTCAAAGTAACTGTACAAAATGGGCCACAAGTAAAGGGCAAGTAAACTAAACTTCTCGGTTACATTTTAAATCAAAAGTTCACTTTGTAGGACAATTTTCTAAACCAAAAACTACTGTTAAAAAACTCACAAGATTTTGCACCATTTTAGTAACAAGTGAAATAGCCAAGAAAAACATCAAACAACCATAAAAAACAAACTAACTAGGAATTTTATTTAGCTGCTTATATTTTACAGTGATAGATTAATTCCTGAGACTTGTGGCCCTGCAACCACAATGTCTAAGGTAAAACCAAATAAACTACGTGTACTTTGCAATTAAGAAGAAGGGCTATCACTTTCACTACCTCCAAGAAAGCTCAAGTTTATTGTACATGGGAATCTTTAGTTTAAAAAACAACCATTAAGTACTTCACAAACATTGCATGCTTGAGACCCTACATTAAACTTCTCAGTGTTCCTGCTGATTGTGATAAATTATTTGCTTGTGCTGGTATTGCTTATAGTAGGCCACCTATCTACTTGTCTTGGCAGTTGAACAACGCAACACATATGCCATTTTATTAATCACTGTTTATTATTAATTATGAAAATATACTTATTTATATACATTGATTTCATATCTAAGATAGAGGAAGAATCATAAAACAGAAAAATTGAGTTGAATGGGACCTACAATGACCTTTGACTACAACTGCCTGACCACTTCAGGGCTGACCAAAAGTTAAAGCATGGCTTAAGGGTGTTGTCCAAATGCCTCTTTAACACTGACAGGCTCGGGGCATTGACCGCCTTTCCAGGAGGCCTGTTACAGGGTTTGGTCACCATCTTGGTAAACAGTGGTAAACATCTTGGTAAACATCTCAAGTCCAGTCCTCCCCTGATAGAAACATCTTTGAGCCATTCCCACATGTCCTGGCAGTGGGACCAGGGAGAAAGGATTAGCACCTGCCTCTCTACTTCCTCTCCTCAGGAAGCTGCAGGGAGCAGTGAGGTTGCCCCTCAGCCTCCTTTTCTTCCGCACTAAACAAGCCCAGTGTCCTCAGCTGTTCTTCACAGGATATGCCTTTCATCCCCTTCACCAGCTTTGTCACCTTTCTCTGGATGCATTCAAATACCTTCACATCCTTTTTAAATGGTAGGGGCCAGAACCCCACAAAGGACTCAAAGTGAGACCACACCAATGTTAAATGGAGCAGAATAACCACATTTTTTGCCCAGCTGGTGGAGCTGTGTTTGATGCACTCCAGGATGCAGTTTACCATCTTGGCTGCCCAGGCACACTGATTCCTTTTGAGCTTCCTTCCAGCCAGAACCCCCAGACCCCTCCTGCAGGGCTGCTCTCCAGCCACTTATGTCCCAGTTTAGATTTGTGCCCGCTGTTAATTTAACCCAGGTACAAAATTCGGCATTTGTTTTTTTCAGTTTTACGCTGTTGATGATTGCCCAGTGCTTCAACATACTCAGATCCCTCTGCAAGGTCTCTTGTCCCTCAAGAGAGTCAACAGCACCTCCCAGTTTGGTATCATCAGCAAACTTGGTAATAGTGCATTCAATTCCTGCAGCCAGATCACTGATAAATATTTTAAATAGAACTGGCCCTAGAGTTGACCCTTGATGTGTCTGGCCACCAGGCAGATGTAGCACCATTCACTATAACCCTGGAGCTCTGTCCTTCAGCAGTTCTCCACAGAATCACTGAATTGTTTAGGTTGAAAAAAACCTCAGAGATCACTGAATCCAACCTTTGACTTATCACCACCTTGCCAACAAGACCATGGCATTAAGTTCCTCATCCTGTTTCTTGAACATCTACAGTGATGGTGAGTCCACCACCTCCCTGGGCAGACTATTCAATGTTAGACAACTCTTCCATGAAGAAATTCCTTCTGATTTCCTAAACCCCATCTCCTTGCTCATCTCACAGCTGGTCAACTGTCCCAAAGGATGCTGTGAAGGACATTACCAAAAGCCTTATTAAAACCCAGAAAAACTACATCCAACACCCATTAGAGATGTGACCTTACTGTAGAGGGATCAAAGTAGTTAAACAGGACTTTCCCTTTGTGAACTCACATTGACTGTGCACGATGATTTCACTGTTCTCAAAAAGCCTTTCAGTAGCTCTCAGCATGATCTTCCCCATCATTCTTCCAAGTACTGAATCAGTTTTGCACAGAGTTGCACACCAGTTTTACATCTCCACAGTAATGGAGCTGTTACAATAAATTAAGTGAGGTCTAATGATTCTGACAGACATCACGGATCACTGCCCTGGGTTTTGTGTTCAGTGGATTGTTTACCATCATTTAAAATTATTGACCTGAAATCAAAAAACTTTGCAGATAAACAGCAAGCTTTAGTATCTCAGAAAAGCTTATATTGGTGAAAACTTAGCTATATAAAGAAAGTCTCTTCATATAACAGCAAAATAGTACTTTTATTAAGTAATTAATTTTAGATTGTACAAGCAGAGTTGCAGGCTGTTTCAGTTAATCGCCATTTATTTGATTAATTGAAATAAACAGCCATATACCTGTAAATCTCGAAAGAAGACATTTTTCACCACAGCAGGCAAAGAAATCGCCTAATGTATCAAACCTTTAAACCCACTGCTTCAGCTGCTGTACTAAGCCATATCCTGTTAAGGCAGTAAAATCAGGCATTCAGTGGACAAACAGCATCACACCTTACTGTTACAGACATTCTGCATTTATTTCTGATTATTCTGTACGGATCCATATGAGAGTGAAATATGTTGTATTGGATTAATCTAAAGTTTTGGAGGCCATTAGAAAACAAATTTTGGCTTTAGTAAGTCACAAATGGTTGTTTTCTAGTAAGGGCATCTCTCTGAAACCAGAAATTTTAATTTTGTGACCACCACATTCCATAACTACAATATAAAATCCAACAAAGAAATAGATTAATTCAGCTCTACACATGGGGAATTGTAAGGAAAAAAATTCTACAGAGATGCACCCAAGACAAATGTAAAGATGAATAAAGAGGATTTGCTTGCTTGAGTATTAAAGGATTATAGATTTCAATTTTCAATACAATTACCATTGGTGTCTGTCTTAATAGAATAATTTTAAAATTTTCAAATATCTGTAGCTGATCCTAGAAAGTCAATGGTTTTCTCTTTATTTAAGACATCCAAACACTAGTTTAAACTACATAAATGCAGTTAAACCTAAATAAAACAGATGAAAATACCGAGAAATAGATAAACACAGTTCTCAGCTACAGACAACAATAACACTCACTACTGCAATATTGATTTACATTGTCTTGTGCAGTCCCGCTGGCAGTAAGAATTTGTCCTTCGTGTGCACACCCTATATGACCAGCAACTTGAAAATACGTCTCATTTTTTGTGGACAATCCATTTCAAGAAAATTCAAGAGAATTACTCCACTTAAGAGCAGTACATTTAAGGAGGCTACTACAAGGGAACCAATATGCATTATCATACAGGACCACACAACCTGTCTGATAAATAGTAATTAACTAACTATTGGATAATGAAGATATTAATTCATATATTCTTGCTTTAGGTTTTCAAAGGAAATGCTCTTCAGTTCTCCGCTCCAGCTGAACTGCAGGGGGAAGGCAAGATACTCTGGATATTTCAAGATAAAGCTCTCAGCTTTGGTTTGTGCAGTGTGATAGAATCAACAGTGTCAACGGAATAGTCTTCCTTTTCAGAATTGCTAATCTTGTACCAAGGAAAACTTCCAGCATATTGTCAAACATAAATAATTAGTAACCCCAATGTCTCTCTCAACAGGCATTTGGTGTAATACCTGAGAAACTGAATGTTAAAAAATATTGTGTCAAAATTTTCACAACTACTGGCAAGAAAACACCTGGTCGAATATGTGATCTTCTGTTCCCTGCAACCTAAAGAACAGAAAAAAAGGACAGGCTGGCTTATATCATAGAAAGTGAGGGTAGCTTAATATCCTGTCTCTGTGAGTGGCCTGAAGTAGGAGCTTGGAAAAACAAAGCAAGAGCTGGGCAGAATGAGAGTTTTTCTTTTCCAATACACTTGTCTACCAAACGGCAGCTCAGGGAGCTTCAAAGACAGATAATGGGTACCAAGCTTCACTGTATTAATTCCAGGTACATGCATAGACTTACTTTCTAGTCAGTGGACTGAAATAAATCACCAAGGCCACATGGTTTGCTCATGCCCAATGAATATCTTTGATATTAAAAAAAAGAAGTCCACACTTAAATGTATTTAATAATTTTTCAAAAGTAATTGAATTTTTAAATGTAATTTTGCCTACCTGCTCTGGGCAAAATTGTTGTACCTTTTCTTTTTAAGTTCAATATCTGGGTAATTTGTTTGATATCCCCAGGTTTTGTGCTGAGAGATGACATCTTTCTTTGATCTTATCCACACTATTTCTTATTTTACAGAGTTCAATTTCTGCTCCCTTTTTTCAGTTCTAGGTAAAATAATCCTAAGTCATAAAATGCCCTTTCCAAAGGGCATAATATTACATGAGTGCAGCATTTCCTCAGATCCGTAGTACTAAAAATATAGGTGCATTATCAAATTTTTGGACTGACATAATAACTTTTGCTGTTGTTTACTATTAAATATTAAGAACTCTCAAGAAAGCACTTTTTGACCTCCACTGATTATTAAACTCATGTATCTTCAGTACTGCAGAATTATTTTATTATATGAAATACATGTGTTTCATAATCCTATTCAAAAGAAAAAGCTCTCAAACTCTGGGGCTACTGCTGATGAACATCAGATATTTTTATTTATATATCTCATTATATAAACTCATTTCTTACCAACTAGTATTTTTAATTTTCTCTCAATCCGCCTGACCAACAAACTATTCTAACAAGGTGTCAAAATTTTCAGATTTGATGCTGATTTTGCACTGTGCTTTTAAACCTTTAATGTTTGAGTAGTTTGATAGCATGCAAAATGAACCCCATCATCATTACCTTGTATACTCATTTGGGCTCTCTTGTAGAGTAGAGAGAAACTGTTACACAATTCCTGCTTGTCTATACTTTCACAGTAAGTGAAAGATAATGGCTCCATTTTTTATATTTCTTTCTGTCATTAACATGACTTTAAAGTGAATAATGAAAGAACAAACAGCATTCTAACAGTAATGGAAAGTTCCTAAGCTAACTGAAATTGTTGCTTTTAATGCACCTGATAAATTCTCTGAAAGCCTATTGTCAAACAAAAGAAGTAGAAACCATCTCTGAAGGCTGCTCAGAGATCTTTTGCTGTTTAGATCTTTATAAAGTATCCAAGGAGATCGTAGTGCAACAAGCGAGCCTTGCTCATCCAGAGTGATCTACCAAGTGTTGCAAGGACAATTTGCATTTCCAGAATCTAGAAATGTCCTGAGCCTAACATTTCCTAATGACACCTCTGTAAATCTGAAGCCACATCCAAGAAAATATTAGATAACAGGACTTTGTTGGCATTCAGGCTGTCTGAATGTGGTCACTCCAAGGCCGACCGAAATATTTTCTTTCTAATTGGAAAGCCACAAATACACCTGATCCAAAACTCAGATTACCATCCTAGAAACTGTTCAATAGAAGTCTTCCTGAATGTTCATTAAAGTATTATTTCAAGATGGAAAACATAAGGTTGTTTCTTGCAGTGACAAATTCATTGATACACAAACCAGGAAAACAGTTGAGCACAGGTGTGCATTAAAGAAGAAATTCTACTTCCTTTAATGTTACATGAGTGCATCACTATGGCTTTTAGTCTGGATTAGAACACTGCAGGGGAAGAGTCAATGTTTTTGTTTCAAGCAGTGATGTTTAACACAGTCAAATTTCAACAGGATAAATTTTTTAATTCAGTGTTTCAAAAAGATTTTATATTTCCACTTCTTCATGAATAGAAGGCATATACATAATTTTGTTTTATATTCCTGTGAATGATCACAGGTCATACAACATCACAATATTATATGTGCATTTAGCCCAATCAATTAATGAACTTACCTAAAACTTGGTCCCAGAAGGCATCCAGTGTTGATTTGAAGATGTAAAGAAAACCATCAAGTAACTTGCAAGTAAAAATTATATCAGTTTAAAATTATAAGACAAACATAAATGCTATTTATGTTCTGAGTCACTTATGTGTCATAGATAGTATATTTCATTATATTGTACTGTATATTTCAAAAAACTTGAAAAAAATCCCAGAAACTTGTTCACTCATTAAATTTGAATTACTGCTGGTGGCGAATACTCAGACTATAATTGCATTAATCTAAAGAAGGCTTTGTATTGTATAGGTAAAACACACAGAATAACTGTCAATCAGCATCATTCCCTACATAAACTTGCATGCATGCTTGTCCTAATTTTTACTATGAATAGTTTGAATTAAATACTCAACCTCTGTAGTGGAATTATTTTACATATAGAGACAGTTTCATTCCTGATATTTTTCTAGTGAATTAGCAGCTTAGACATGAGGTAATAAATTAGTTAAGCCATATTCACTCCCCTGCTGCCTTCTTGCTCTTACCTAACTTGTGTCTCTTTCTCCTTGACATCCATCTTGTAACAAATTATTCTGTAATTATGTTTCATGATTTTTTTAAGTAAAGTTTTTCCTGACAAACACAAAATTTACTGGCACATTTTTCCTGACTATATTGTCTGCCAAAATCTGTCACTGTCATTAAGGCCCTTTGAGGTTCCTTTTCTTTTTCTTTTTTGCTTTGTGACTTACGACTCTTGTGTTTCAAACTGCTCATCTAAGAGAAGCACATGCCCTTAGTACGGCTGTCATTTTTATTAAGATGTGTGGACACCATCTTTGCATTTACTCTTTTTGACTCTTCCCCTCGTCAGCCATTTTGACACTTTCTTTGTTGTTCTATTCTCGGTTTATACATCTATAGACGCAGAATCATTTCAAAAAAATTATAGAAGTGATTCAGCACCTATAGAGGTTTCATTGCAGTAATAAAGATTTCCCAGATACTCTCAGAGAAAGGTAAGACACACATTTAAGCCACAGAAATTAAGTAGGGTCAGAAATAAAAATGGTGAGAAGCCTGAGCTGAGGCTTTTAAGACCAAATTTAAAGTTTCCATAAATTAAAGTTGTGTCAGAACAAGATTACTGCCTTTTACCATGGAACCTGTATTTCAATCTTAGGTCTGTTTACTAAGACCAAAAAAACCAATCTTTTCTTATGTCTGCAGCCAAGCCCATTCATAAACAAGCTCCAGACTGAAATACAAATACAGGATGACTCTTAAGCTTTATATATATATCTCAGTGTACCATTAATCTATCAAAGTTACATCCATTATTTATTAAAATTTACTATATACAAAATAACAAAAAAAATGGTCATTCAATAAGGAACACCTTGGCATCAGTTTAAAGGAAGTTTTCTCACAGAAATCAAAGTTTACAAGTTCAGCTGTAGGTTAAGCTTCAGCACCTTAAGTCTAGACAAAAAATATCCATTTTTATTGTTTTCAAAACATCCACCAAAATAATAATTCATGTTTAAGTTGGCTGCAGCTACCCATCTGAGAGCAGGAAGGTGTGCGGACAATTTCACAACTCAGTGGCTACTCACTGAGTGGGTGTGCTTGTTGTTTAATCCCTAAAACAAGCAGAAATGGAAAAAGCTAAAATTATCCATTTTAGTACATTGCCCTTTTATATGCAACATTTCTCCTACCTATTTAGAATATCTCCCTGTCTTTACATCATTCGGAGGTATTTGATTTCCTGCCTCTAGGGCACCTCTTAGGAAATTACGAATCTCATTTTTCTGTTCCCAGACTATAATTCTCAATATTTATTTTATAACCATTTTTCCTCATACCCATTATCAATGTTTCATTTGTAACTATTTTTCCTCATGAAAACTCTCTTGAATTTTTCTCTTCCTGATCGTTACTTCCCAGATATATTTACACCAAATAATCACACCCCTTCTCCACACACCTGCCAGACTAAACAGCCCAAGTTTCTTTCATTTCCCATCCCTTCCTTCACCTGATCATTGCAACAGCCCATCCCTGTAAGTCTCCATTTTTCTTCTTTCTTGTTTGGGTCCCACCATACCCACATGACTATAGAGACTCAAAAGTCACATGAATACAGAACCTGAGCACATTGCACTACTATACTCATGGGAAGATGCGTCAGGTGGAGGAAATAGAATTGATCATCTCGTTTCAAAAGAAATGCATCTTCTCCACAGATGTTGAAGAGAGAGAAAGGAAAACAGAATCCGATTTCTCTTCCTATTCCCAGAGCTGAAGCTAATGTCAAAATTCAAAAGAACTTGTCTGTGTCTGACATTGCTGAGGAGGGATTTCATTTAAATGTGAACTGCACAGAGCTGGGGGATGTCAAGGGTATTCACATCCTGGGGTTTTTTTTCTCTGAAAGAGTCCTACGAATATGTATCGGTTTGCACCCAGGACTTCTTTTTGTTGTAATTCAAATAGCAGGATTTTTTTTCAAATAATGTAGTGAAATTAAGTCCTCTCAGGGCTCCCTCCTAAGCCCTGTGTCACACTGATGCAGTAGGTATGAAAGCTGTGTTCTTCTACCTACTTACATGCAAAAGGAGGACTTTGAGTGTCTTCAACAAAGTCAGGTTCCGATGTAGAAACATTTTTATGCCATATTTCCTGTCTGGCATGATTACTTCAGTGACACCAAACATTCAGTTTTCTGCCCCAGATTTTATGTAGATTAGGTTTAGTTCCTTAAATGTGTCCCAGTGCTAATTGGCCTTACCACTGTGGAACCTCATAAAGCCAGGGCACCTTGCTATAAATTTCAGGTGATTCAGTAGCAAGCATCCCTTCCTCCCAGCTCTTCCAATCCTCAAAAGTTATTGAGAGAGACAATGCCACAGCTCGCAGCAATCCTCCTTTGACAGGGAAGTTGGACTAGGTGACCTCCAGAGCACCCTTTCAACAGGAATTTCTGTCTTTAAATGAACTGTTCTCTACTCTGCACAATGCAGCCCTGCTCTGCTGCTCTAAGACCAGTATTTATTTAAGGGAAAAATAACAAAGCTACAGCTCTGCATCCCTTATTAGTGTCTGTTTTTCCAGCATACCCAAGCCTGTGTCCAATGTGGGTACAAAGTCCAATGGACAACTGACAGAATTACATGAGAAAAGGTGCAACAAATACTCCCAACCTGGCCTGGACTTTGCATGGCAGTTTTCAAGAAACATAATGATAATTTGATGCAAGATGGAAGCATACCAGGGCCATTCGCATAATTTAACAGTAGGCAGTGGGTCTGGCAGTGGGTCTGGCAGTCCAGACCCTTCAATAAATCTAAATAAATTTGTGCTGAGCTTCAAACATATCTTTTTCTGTACCTTGGGGCCAGAGTTTACAATGGATATAAACAAGAGCGCAATGTGTATTGGGAGTTTTCCATTGAGCTTCACTGGCCAAATTTATTTTCCAACCAAGCTGGAGCTATTGCTATGCAGTCTCCAGCACAATTACTCACAATATTTTTGTATTCTTTCCTTGTCTCAGTGTGTTGCTTCCTTTGACATTTTCCATAACATCTTCAGCTTGTCCCTAGTCTTGTGGGAAACAGAAGCAAATAATTTCTCTGAACTCAGACCACACAAACAGAAGGCTGAAAGCATTTCTGCGAAACACATCTCTGAGCAAAGGCTATTCAACATAAACATACTGCCATTCAGTTCCAGGCACCCAAAAAAAAAAATTCTCCTCCTCTTGCTCTTCTTTCTCTGACATTCCATCCTCTTGGGGGAAAAACCAAACCAAAAAAAAAAAAAAAAACCCAACAAAAAAACCAAAATAACAAGCTAAAAACCAAACAAAGAATAAACAAAACCACAAACAAACAAACAAAAAAAACACCCCACAATGCTGTTATTTGGGGGAAGAAACCACCATATTTTGGTCCGAGACATAAGAATATATTTTACTCAAATATCCGCACATCTGGGAAATACAAATTACAAATTACATTAGTGGGCATAATTGAAATGCACATTCTATCTATGTTACTAGTTAGAGACATGCAAACTGTAGCACTTGAGTCCTTTCAGCTGTGTATCAACTGGTGTTAATTATCAAAGCTCCACCAGTCCAGTGGAGATCTGCCCACTTGCAGCAGCTGAGACACCAATCCTCAGCCACTGACCTTCTACACTACGCATCCACAACATTAGATAGGGCATTACAGAAACTGGCACGGGCTCCTGACCATGACTTTGAAGTGATAAACTCTTGGCTCCTGGCTGTTCTAAACAGCCGTGGGTTCTGGGGAAATCAGCAAGCAAGGTAGAAGGGATATTAGCACCCAGTGACCTACATTCAAATACTGAATTGGACATAATTATAAGATGTAATTTCCCATTGGAAGATTCTGACACACAATGGTTCTATTATAATGAATATGGAAACTGCTCAAAATCTGTTATAGAGACAACTGGTACTCAAAATCATGTCTTATAAGCCTAGAAAGATGAAAGTTGTTCAGGCAGGATGTGAGCAGAGCAAATTAATAAGAATAGCCTGCATTCAAGCAGCAAGATTTATGAGACACTAATGTATTACCACTCTTATTGGAACCTGTACAATACAGAAAAGCAGATTTAGAGAAAACAGTCTTCAAAGTTAACCTTTTTATTTCCACATGCGATTCACAGGATTAGGTTTTGCTTAACCCTATCAAAGGATTATGCGCTGCCATCTCTGGTTTGCACCCAGGATACCTATGGGAAGTCGCTAGTCATGTCCCACATACCCATGGGATAGGGCTACATGCCAGATACCATCATAGTTGCTTCCAAATTGCACGACTTGATGCACACACAGAAGCCAGCACTAATCCTGAAGAGAAAAATCCACTTAACTTCTGATTGCTATCAGCTGTCATGTTCTTTTAGAACTGATTCTGAAACAAAAGCACTTAGCAATGAACTCCCAGGTACAGAAGTCATTATACAGTTGATTGAACTTGTGCTTCAAAACCTCTGGGACTGTTTGGGTTTTGCAATTGTTTGTTTCTTTGTTTGTTTGTTTGCTGAGGGTTTCCTTCCCGCCTTTGATCTGACTGTATATTCCTTTGCCAAATTATTTTCTTTCTGAATAAAGTTCCATCAGCTTTGGTTCACAATCATAATTGCAGCTTTAGCCATTTAAGAATCATCTGCAATTTTCATCACTTGATAAGACTATCTGTTCTTAATATGCTCTTGAATCATTGTTTCGCATCCTCTGCTGCTATCACAAAAAATTGTATTACGATTTTGCACAGAAACAATTTGTATGTTCTAGGAACTCAGCAGCCCAGTAATATATGTGGACTATTGAAACAACATGTTTATTCTTAATTTTGTTTTTCTGAAACACTGGAAAAGTTCCTTTCCTTTCACAGATGTAGGTTTGTAGTCTGCTCTGTGTGGTCACTGACTATATCCAATGAGGTAATAGAGAGCCTGAGAACATCCCCAGAATGCTAATACTTTCACCCAAGAAAAAATAAAAATATTTGAAAAGTTTTTTCAATGATTTTATGAACAAATCCCACTCTCCAGTATGAGACTTTTCTTCCTCTTATACCATGGATAGGATCTACATGATGTACCTGCATTTTAGAACATGAATTGTGAAACAGAAGGACAGGGCAGAACAGTCAAATTTTGCATGTGAAAAGGCTCAGGGAAACTTGTTTGTAGTTAAAGTAGAGAGTAAAGCTGCTTGCATGAATAGGGAATTGGGCACTGATGCCTTGCTTTTCCTCTCAAGCAGTTATTTCTACTCCGTTTTCCCAGCCACCAGCCACCCAATGCTACAATGGTTTTGAGGAGTGCTTCGCTGTTCACCAGCATCATGAAGCACAAAAGCCACATGTTGGTCATGTGTAGTCCTTAGCACACTCAATAAGGAATATTCTAGACCTGAGTAACAAAGAGTTGATATAAAGCATGCCATTAAGAATGCCACCAAAAACAAACAAACAAACAAAACCAAACTAATAAAACCCATCAAAAACTTGCCTTCATCACAAGTATGAAAATATGAAGTTTAGTCTCTACCTTACAAAAGACAGAAAGTTTAGTAATTCAAATAATTTAAATAAGTTTCATGTTTTCACCTTGAAATTCCTCTTAACAAAGAATTGAAATGGAAAATGAGAGCCAATTTTTTTAGTTTAAAAAAATCCATGAGACTGAAGAATATGCTTAAAATATACATGAAAATAAAACTGGGAGATAGATATTGTTTACTTTAAAACCAATTTCTTTTTGAGAAATATTTTCTGGAACTAATTTCCTAAAACAATGTAACCTTCACTCATTTTGTTCCTTTTGGAAAAAAAAATCAAATAGGAAAAATAGGACAGCTGAACTAAGCGACAAGCCATGAGGATTAAAAGGACCAATATTCTCCAGTATATTTTATGATGTCAAATATTTTCCAAGGCCTAAGACCAAAATTAACCAAATCCAGACTTTAGGTCTGTGCACTAATTTAGTGCCTCAAAAGAATAATTGCAGATAATTAAAGGTTTCTGGCTAACATTTGAGAAAAACAAGTTTCAGTGTAAACTTTTTGTTTACCCACATTTCACAGTTTTCAAGCAAAGACACCATTTAAGTTTCATCTCTTTTGTAACAGAAATGAAAATATCTATTATTTTGGTTTTGACTGGTTTTACTTGAGATAAAAAACCTCAAAAACATAACAAAGTAGTAGATTCTCAGTTGCCTTAACATGTACACTTCTGCTTCAAGTTCCTCTTCTTCCTCACCCTTGGGATTAAGCATTGACTTTTGTTTTTCAGTGTGGATGGTTTTGTTTTGATATTGTTGTGGGGTTTTTTTATCTTTGGGAATATGTCAAGGCCTCGTCAAGCCTTCTCTGTTAGGTTAAAGTCCATTTAATTTCAAAAATCTCTTATGCACACAGGTCCAAGTATGCAATTTTTTCTTCTTGACCAAAATAAATTGAGCTATAAGAACGATTTCTCACATGCCAAATTGGTCCTGGCATTCTTTTCTGAACAAATTACTTCACATTGAAGTATTTTTGACTTTTTGGCTTCCATCATGGCAAGACCTTAACAACACAGACAGAGATAGCATACCTTCATATTCCTATTCAATAGCTCTCTAATTAGAACAGTTATTCTCCTGCCCTACAACATAGCATTCTGGTCTTTTATTAACCACCTGAAGACAATTCTAGTGCATCTGGACTACACTTCATGGATTTCTACTCTTTACACACAATCTTCATTCTTTGCTGTCCATTTGAGTAAACATAAATTTTTTTTCAAATAGGCCAAGCTGATAAAATTCCACAATGAGAACATTCTATAAAAACACTCAGGTACAGAAGTCATTTCCCGGTGTTTTCTGGCCTAACTTTCTGTCTCTGGCAAATTTAAGCACCCATAAATAACACTTTATTGGCAAGAAAATATTGAAACTAAAATGGGCCTACAAACATCTGCATACAAATTGTCTCTACTTATCTAGCATAGACAACTGCAAATCCATTTAACATGTTCTTAATCAACTGATTGCAGTGCTATTTCAGTATCACATGGTGTGATACTAAGTGCTCAGGAGAGGGAATCGATTTCTGTGTCTCTTTCAAACCACAACAACAAAATCTCATTTGTCTGGCATGACATATTTTCATTGAGTATTTAGAGCTTATGCTATCATCCCACAAGAGTGTGTTAATGAAGTCTCGTACTGGCTTTTGTAGGATTTTGACCATTAATTATAATATGTAAAATCCTTCTTCAAATTCCCTCTTATTCTAAGTTGGCAAGGTTTAAAAACTGAAAAATTTTAATATCTATAAAACATGAAATCCAAGTTATGGGCTAAATTTTGGCTTCTGGATGAAGTTTGACATCCATTTGCCTTATTATAGTTACAAACCTTTTAAACATTACCAACAATCTGAAAGAATTTTACTCAATAATATCAGGTTCACTTGCTCTTCTCAGTTGAGAACACAGCTTTTTCTCTTCCTATTTGTAGTTCAGGGATTCCCACAATTCCCATTAAGTTTGCTAGTTAAAAATTGCCAGTGAACTGGAATTATTTCTGTTAATGGACCTTGTGGACAGAATCACTGTGAACTGCCTCATCAGTTTTAGGCAGAGATTGCCTGACAGTTCTCCAAGCATCTCTGAATTTGAAATGAGCCATCATGATTCTGTGATTCCCTAGCCATGTGTTATCAATCCGATCTCAGAGAGTCTTCCTTATTTTCTTGACTTTTTAATGCCAACAGATCTCATTTGAAGTGTCATTTTCCCAAAGAACACTTCCTACCTTCTAACAAGCCCAGGCAGTGCACTCTCATATGCATTCAGAGGCGAAGAACTTCACAAAGCTCAATTGCATACAGTGCATAAGTACTGCTTGAGAAGTGTCATGTAAACAATACAGCTCAGATTATAATTTTTCCCCAACCAAAGAAAACAGTCAATGTTAACATAATACAGGATATCAAGCACACAAACAAAATATACTGAAGTCACACACTATTCAGTTTGCCCCAGCAATGTCCTGTGCTGACACACAGATGTTTAAAGAATCTCATCATGGCCTTCTATTATGAAGGCCTGCATTATGTCAAGGCTGTCAAACCCAACTTTTCTAGGGAAATACTTGAAGTACTAACCACAACACACATATTTGAGAAAACCATGTCTTCCATAAACAGTCCTCAATGTGCATATAAACATATACATTCTTTAAGGCACAGCTGACAGATCCCAACAAACACCATACATAACAGTATCTTCAAGTTCTCTTTATCTGTGAGTAATGATTTCTTTTGCCATCAGTTTAAAGCACAGGCTAGCTCTGTAGAAGAGGTCTTGAGTTTAAGTTCACAGCAACAACTCACACTGACATAGAAAGAATGTGAATTTTAGTTATGTTGCCGTTGCACATTTAAAAATTGGTGTTTAAATAAGAAAAAAACCAACTATTGCTATCATGAAAAATGTGCAAATGAAAAACCTGAGGCTTTGAATAGAATCTCTTTAAAATCCTATTATTAAGATAAATTCAATCTTTGAAAGAGAATTAATAAACGTAAGAATTAATTTGAAGTTCTAAATTAATCATATGACAAATAGACCATACTTCAGGTCTACCTGTACTTGAGGTACATATCATGCTCATATATCTGAGGTACATTGAGGACGGATGATATCAGGAACAGGCAGTGATTTAGTTAAGGCCAGGTTTTCCTGCCATTTCAATGAAAATATTTCTGTCCTGTATTTAGAGGTAGGAAAGACAACACAACCATTATGCCCCTCCAAAATCTCTTTTTTTTCTAAGTTCAAAATAACAAACTGAAGTCTCAATCAGACAACACCCACACAATAAACAAATGAAGATTCTAACCCTACCTAGGAACAAAACTTCATGGAACGCTCCTGCTGTTTTCTTTAAATCAAGCTCTTGATTCCACAGGTGAAAAATAAGCTAGTTTGAAAATAAGCTAGATAATTTCCCAATAGACACTACAGAGCTCTTTGCAGCTGCCATTTAGATTACAATTTATGCCCAGCAGCTCTTCGTAAATTCAGATACCCCTTCCAACTTTGGAGTTGTGCAACAGATATACGCTTGGTAGACTGCAGACAGCTGTGTCTGTTCCACCTGCAGTCTGAACCATCTAGCAGAGTAATATAAACACAGTTTGAAGCCCAGAACTTGAGCAGATTCAGCACTGGTCTCAACGAAACTGTTTGGCTTTGTCGGCTAGCTTCAGTTTGCGTAGCCAATTCCTTGTGAGTTGTGCATGTCAGCAAGAACTGACTCAGAATATATTTCGCAGGAACTAAAAGGTAGATTTGAGCATTTTAAAGAGAATTAATTCACCAGTCTTTTTGTATTGTCCTTTAGTAAGATAATGGTTAGAAAATAAATTTGCATTTAAAAACCAAATAGAAGAAAATTAACAGACTAGTATTTTAGGGAGAGGAAGATATTAAGCATATATAGCATCAGACAGTAATATTTCAACATGGAAAACATTGATTTAGGACACCATGCATTATGGGAATCAAAACCAACAAATTTTGATTTTATGGAGATACCAACATTTCCAAATAACAAGACATTTCAAAGCATCTTACTTTTAAGAATCTGATTTTTAAGCTTGGCACCAATCAGTGTAAATCATACAAATGTGATCTATAAGAACATTGTTTCTATTGAAAATTAATTTGACCAGGGAGGATATTAGAGGCAGATGTCTTCCAGAGGATATCCTATCTATTGTTTAAAGCAGATGCTTCTAGAAGTCTTTGTTCAGAATATAAACAGAACTGAGACGTTTAAAGTTCACGGAAAACAATAATGAAAACCTGAACAAAACACGAAATGATAAATGTTTAATGACTTTTAGTGCATACTTATAAACTGGGAAGAACCATTTCATTACATCATCTTATGCTGAGTTTTCTTTCAACAGGATTCTGAGTTTTTGATATTATTAGGTGTACTAGAGTAGAAAAACAAAACCATTCAGTAGCTGCTTTGAATAAAGGTGATTGCAAATGCATAGAAATTTAAAAGTTTCAATTGCATTGTGGTAATTTCATATCAATACCTTGGTCAAAAGGAAATATTACTGCACAGTGGACTGAGAACAGGCATGAGGTGTTGGTGCACAAGAAGCTCAATATGACCAGGTAATGTGCACTCCCAGTCCAGAATATCAACTATATCCTGGGCTACATAGAAAGAAACATGGCCAGAAGATCAAGGGAGGTGATTCTTCCTCTCTACTCTGCTCTTGTGTGACCTTGTCTGAAGTGCTTCATGCAGCTCTGGGAGCTCATGTACAGGAATGTCATGGACCTGTTGCAGCAACTCCAGAGAAGGGCTTCAGAGATGATCAGAGGGCTGGAGCACTTGGTGGAGTTGGGGTTGCTCAGCCTGGAGAAGAGAAGGATGGCAGGAGACCTTACAGTACTTCCAGTACCAAAAGGGGCCTCCAAGAGAACTGGGGGGGAGGACAATTTACAAAAGTATGTAAAGGAGGAATGGCTTCAAACTGAAAAAGAGTAGGTTCGGATTAGATATCAGGAAGAAGATCTTTGCTGTGAGGGCGGTGAGACACTGGCACAGTTTCTTCAGTGGTGGATGTCCCATCCCTGAATGTGCTTCAGACCAGGTTGGATGGAGCTTTAAGCAACTTGGTCTAGTGGAAGGTGTTCCTGTCCGTGACAGAGTGTTTGGGACTAGGTGATCTTAATGTCCATTCCAACTCAAACCATTCTATGATTCTATGACACATCTTAAAATCTGATAATCACAATTGACAGCATCTCCTCTCACTCTAATTCACAAGTGATAGAAAGAAGTCAAAACCCAGATTTTTCCACAAAAATAAAAAAGTCTGATATTTATCTATTCTTAAACAAACTAGGAAAAAAAGTCATGTGAGCATATATGGTACCAACTTGCATGGCCCCTTTCAATCAAAAAACCTTAAAACTAACCAAGTCTTACCCTTAAGTTGAAAATTGCACCACTGGCAAACAACAATGGACACAGAGAAAAATGTGCTTTATCAATATTAAACTAGTTATCGTAATTCCAGTTATCAGCTTACAAAGCAAAACAGCAATATAAAATAAAGAGTTTTATAAAAATCCCATAGAGCATCCTGTAGCATCACAATACAATTTAATGTGATCTAGTCACGGTCCTCACTCAGAGCAAGGCCAGCTTAGATCTGTTATGAAGGACCTTGTCCAAGTCCGTTGGAATATTCTCAAGGCAGGAAATTTTGCAATCACTCTGGGAGATCTCCAGGCACTGATAACTCTCATGTTGGAAAAGCATTTTCCTAATATCTAAATATGCTTTCCCATGTTCCACCTTGCATCTGTTTCCTCTCTCTTATCACTGGGCACCTTCAATAAGTTTGTCTATTGTGCGCCCTCCCTACTGGAGTTGAAGTCGGAGATTAGATGTCCCTTCAAGTCTGATCTAATCCAGTTCTCCCTCAGTTCCTCCTATGTACTGTGTCCTCCTGCCCCCATTTGTACTGGACTTCCTCCAGTATGTCTATGTCTGTCTAATATGGGGAGCCAGAAACTAGACACAGTGCTCCAGATGTGGTCTCTCGAGTGCCAAACAGATGGGAAGAATCATTTCCCTGGGCCTGCTGGCCACTCTGTTAACAACATGTCCACTGTTGTCCTTTTCTGCTGTCAGGCAACACTCCTAGCTTTTGTTCAACTTGTTCCACTACAGCACCATGTCTTTTTACCCCGAGAGTTACTTTCCAGCCAGATGGTCCCCAGTTTGTGCCACTGCAGAGGGCTTTTCCATAACAGGTTTGGGACTTTATTTGTGTCTTCTTTGGACTTGATGAAATTTTCCACAGAACCATGTTGATGTTCCTTTGAATAGCAACCCTGCCCTACACCATACTGAATACATACTATCATGCAGTATGTGTATTATAGTCCTTTACATTTCCCTGGGTTCCTATCTGAAGAGTTAAATTTTTTAAACAAACAAAAATTTGATTATTTATTCAAGCCTCTCTAGCTTGCACAGAACCTAAAATACAGATTTTTTTTTTCTTTTTCTTAAGTGCTTCAGTTTTTTAATCCCACTTTTTTTCTTTTTTATAAGAGTCCAGTAAGAGGTGGTTGGGACAATCAAAAACATTCAATTCTAAAATACTAGGAAGACCTAAGGGAAACTATAGTATAACTAGAAAATTCAGTGCAACAGATATCATTTCACAGAAGAGCCCTTAGAAGGTAGAGCAGCAAGACTTGAAGAAAAAAAATTGAAAATTATATGCCTTCAAAAATTCAAAACCTTAGTAGCAATTATGATAACAGCTTTACAAAGAAAAATGTTCTCCCTCTACATGCTGTTTTTTGCCTCAGTGTCTTATAATATTTTCATTTCTTAGATCTCCCATACAGACCATGCTATTAACATTGCCATATTTATTTTTGCATGTTATAATGTCCTGGTTTTGAGTCTACCCAGCTGTCCAAAGCATGCGGTGTAGCTGTGAGCTTTCCCCTATTTATTGCCTCAGAGATTATTCAAAAGAATCACAGCCTTTTCCAAGAGAACTGTATGTACAAGGGAGCAGCAAAGTGAGAGTGGTAGTAACAATTTGATCTTCAATTAAGGCTCAATACGGCTGTATCTTTGAAATCCTAACGTGCCCAATTTAATGCAAATGTCCTTCTACTGGCTTGACACATACTTCGATAACCAAGGATGTGCCGTGGGGTGAGAATATACAAGAGAGACAAAACACTCAATGAAAGATAACAAAATTATAATTAAATAATAATTAGATGCAAAGAAATATTCTAATAAGAAATTTATTTCTGAAAACAAAAAAATTAACTAGCATTAATAGAATAATTAAGAATGAAGATGGCAAAACACCACTACAGATTAAAAACTGTTTAAAATATATATTGTCCTATGATTTTTATCAAATAGAAGCCTTCAGTAAAGACTGTTTCATATTTCAATGATCACATGTAAAATGTGCCGAACTGAGTATACTGAGACTTGAGCAAATGCTTACCTTGGCCCTCCTGGAAGCATCTGAGATGGATAAGACGGATCTGTTTTTCTGGGATGTTGCTGCAAGGCTGGTGAGCAGGAAGGGTTTTACATGTGTAGATCATCCGAGAAAACCTTTCAGTGTGTTGGTAGAAGATAGTTAAGAAAAGTGAGCTTACTCGTTATAGACTTCTTTTTTTTTTTGCTGTATGGGATTTTTTTTTTTCTATTTATTTATTTACTCAATTTATAATTATTAAAATTTTTGAATTTATTTGTTTGGAGATCTTTGTGATTGTAAATGATTTTTTAAATTTATTTTATATACAGGGATTTTTAGTGTCTTCTAAGTCAGTATATCAAAATGTCACCCTACTCCTATATAATTTTTTTGACTAATTGTAATAGCAGCATTAGCTTTTCCACTGTGGCATTTTCCAGATTCAAAATTAGTTCCCTTCTAATAGGAACATCCAGAAATTAATTGCTACATGAATCATATATTTGGAAAACAAAATAGTCTTTTAAAGTTTAGAAAGCACAATCTTTTCAAGAGAAATAAATCATTCATTCACTGAGTAGATGCATCTGCTGTTATCTAATCAGAAACCAACAGGAAAAGTTAACACAAGGGCTGTAGACCTCTTGAGCAGAGAGGAACCAGCTGGTGGTGTACTTGAAGAAACTTCAGCCACTGAAATTGTGAGAATGGGTTTATGTGCTTCAACTAAGACATGTTTACCTTAAACCTCAGAAATGTCCTGTTGAGGATGCTGGAGCAGAAAGCCATGGCATTTAAATATATATCCTGATACACTGAGGTCTCACTTATTAGCTGAGACCGTCCAAACAAGGAGCTTCACTAGTCTGAAGGGACTCCATGTTTCACCCTGGCTATTTAGGCATCTAATTTTGGTCAGCTTTTAGTCTGCAAATACAGCACCTCCCTAAACAACAAAGGTTAGGAGGACAAAAAACTTAACAAAGCATCCATTCCCAAATGAATTTCTGGACAATGAATAGAAGGATTCCTAGAATTTCAGTTAATGGCTACTGTTAGTGACCTTAATTGACTACAAAAAACCCCCGGAGTCGTTTGTGATGATGTAACCAAATAACAAGTAATATTAATGTAATTTTAATGAAGTCATGGTATGTCAAGCTGATAAAGCACACATGGGAGTTAAAAAGTTCTTCCCTTTCAGTTCTGGCTATTTTGTTTCCATTTTTCTTTGACAAACCAGTTCTGCCTTGCTAGTTATTTCGCATAGCTGCCAGGCCTGTTTTCACACAACGTATTATTGTACTTTTGAGTATGGGCAATAACTTACAGAACAAATACCAAAATATATAGTGTGAAAACAGGGGCTCAATCATCTTATTGATTGAAAGAAAATTCAAGATTAATTCATCTACCATTCTCAGGACACAATGGATACTGCAGACAATAGGTCACTGCATATAACTCAAAAAATTTTGCTTCAGTTACAAGTACAGTCCAAATCTTCCTGTGCTCTTTCTAATACAATTTAATAAAATTAAAAGACCTATTTGGATAATAAAGTTACTGCTTGTGAGGTGACTAAATGCTACGGTTATTTGCCACAATGTTTGGATAGCAGGGGTCATGTTATGCAAGCACATAGATATTCACCCATATTTACAAAAGAAATCTAGCATCAAAACAGCTATAGGTTTGTTCTCCTATTTTTCAACGTTTTTCAGTTTTCTGACCTTCAGATCAATTCATTGTAATTAATCCAACTGACCCCTTTTAGTTTATCCTAGTTGGTTAATAGAGATAAGCATAACTGCTGTGGCGATAAAACAAGAATCACATGTGACAATAACAAGTTTTACAAAATTCTTAACAAATCAAAATACAAGAGGGAACAACACTGTTGCCTATTTCAGGTGTGAATATTAATGTGCATACAAATATACTGTAAAGACTTGAAGATGCAAAGTCCTTTGAATTCAAATCATCCTGAATGAGTTCAGGATGCAGGGACAAAAGACGTGTTCTATTGAGCAAGACTTTGTTCCATTTTTATATATCATAGACTACATTTTTTCTTGCATTGATAGCATAGAAAAATTTTATGCAGTTTATACACAAATTGTGTGTAAGAACTAGGAAAATGATTACATTTCATAAACTCCCCTGAAATCCCTCTTAATAAAAAATTCCAAACAGTTCACACTCCACCCAAAGCAAACAAACAAACAAACAAACCAGAAATACTCCATACTTGTCTTACTACCTGAGACGTCACCCACACACATCAGCAGGAAGAATAAAAGGTAAAAAAGGTAACAACGTTTCTGACTGTGCAACTGTAAAAAACTACTTTGGAAATCTCTATGCTACAACTTTTTCTGAATAGTGGATGCCAAGACCAGCAGAGCATGCTACAGACCAAACACTCACAGCCACTGCTATGCAGCTTATCAGGACATTGTTTTGCCTTCAGGCTCCTTCCTCATAAGGGATTTATAAAAGCACACAGTTGAGAAACAGGACAGGGTACACCTTCTGTATAACGTTGGCATAGCCATGGTTTCCCATCCTGCTACTAATCTTTGTGCAGTCTGAGGTTCTCTGCATGCTACAGTACTTACTATCAGACTTGACTAGAGGTCAGACTGCTAGGACTCTGAATCAAAATTAGCTAGTTACTTAGAGATGTCTTCCAGAAGCTAATAATTTCTTTATGTCAAGACTACTGCTGGTTGTCTGAGCTAGCACATGGGCACTGTGGCTGCACACTGCTATTTCAAAGAGATGTCAATGGACAGAAGTCACCTTTGGAGCACTGGTTCTCAAGATCCCCGCTGTGATAATAGTCAATTACATATTCATTCTGTATTCAAATCAAGGATTAACTGTAGACTATTCTTTAAGCAGGTCCACTTTTGTGTTTCTGGACTCAGGAAACTATTTCCTCACTAGCAAACAAAGCGTAATCATCATCAGTAACTACAGTTCATAACATAGCATCTGTTTTGGTTTTTTTCTAGTGCTAAGAGTCCTACCTCTCAATCCTGAGGCAACAACAGAATTGACAAAGTCCTTTCACTTCTAAAAAGGATACAATGGTCTCAGTTTCTGAAATAATGATACCTTCCTGCTGACAGCTCCAGTAAACAGACTGACTATTTCAGCAGCACACATCTGAACCACGTGAGAGAGTTTAACAGCACGGGACATCATGTTTCATCAGTTCCAGATGTAACTAGTGGTTCTGTACTACTTGAGCTTACGACAGTAGAACCAGTAATGCAACATCTTGTGCTCTTCTTTTCCCAAAGGTGCACTGTAAAGTATTCTCATTACACCGTGTCCTTCCATCCACCCCAGGTTTTCCTGGGGAAGGTTGGTTTTCCAGTCTGCTCACTCAGTTCTCACAGCTTCATGCAATTCTTCAATAGCCATGCTGCCTCTACAATACCAAACCAACAGTGCTCTTCTGTCTGCATCACAGTTCAGAAAAGAGGAAGATAACAAATAATGGGATTTCAAATTTCTCTTGCATCCTGATGATATTAATAAGGGTGTTATTATGAGCAACTGCTGTACATCAGGCATAAAATATGAGGAACAAGAAGTACACACTGTACTAGCACCAGTTTCCATAGAAACAGTAGTGAAACATCGTACTTTTCCAGTTTTGGAAAAATATTCCCAATTTCCTCCCAGTCTGACAGTGCCATTAGAAATGACAAAACACTTTCTCAGTTTGTTTTGTACAAACATTTCTTTATAATCATAAGCAGATAGTGTCAAGACTGTCCTATTTGACAAGGTCACTCTTGTGCTCGGCCTTAAGAAGCAAAACAGAAAACTGTTTGAAAATGCACTGAGCAGACAGGTGAGATAAAATGTACTGTCATTCACTGTCCCTGCAACAGGTCTTGAGAGACAATTGTAGCATTTTTTCTTTATTTTCAGAGGCAGCAGTTTGATTTGTCTTGTTACACTGTACTAAACTCATCCATTTGAAATTTAAAAAAGTGAAACTACACATAGCATTTTGTGTATGTCAAGGTTTAGGACTGGTGCTCCCCAACTTAGTGTTCCCACTGAGACTCCAAACCACATGCCACTCACTCAACTCCCTCTTCCTCTCCCCCTTCCCCCTGTGAGGGCAGAATTGGAGGTACAAAAGGTAAAGATCACAGGCTGAGATAAGAAAAAATTGCTGCAAACAACAATGGCATAAGAAAATGAACAGTAACACCAAAAATATTAATAGCAAAAGTGTACAAAAGAGAGAGTGTTTCACATGAAAAATGCTCACTGAAGAGCTCAACCTGAAAGCAGCCCCACCACCCTGAATGCTCCCTCTGGCTTGGAACCAGGGGTACCCAGTCACTTCCTCTGTCTTGGAACCAGTGTCACCAGATCACTCTCTCCACCATGCTTTCTCAACTGGAAGGGACCCGCTTCTCCCCAGAAGAGACTCCCTTCCCCCCAACCCCACCAATGATGTGAGGTGGTATGGAATAACCTCTGGATCCTGGTCATGCCCCCTTCCATCTACTGCAGAAATTAACTCTCTCATGGCTGGGACCAGGACATTATCCACCCCTTATTCTATATCATCTATATCATGCCCAGATTCTACGCCTTACAACTGTACATACACACGCACACATATATGTATATATACACACACACAAGCAGGAGCAACTTTTCCATAGTTACTGGCTTTCCCTCCAAGATGTCTGCTGAGTTCATTCAGTCCATGACTGTGAGTTCTATGCACCCTAGGTGTCTTCTAGGGCAGGAGGGCTGGTGTGCTGTCAGGTGCTTCCAAGCTGCATCAGTAATGCTTAAAGATTTTTAGCTTTTACACATTTTCATATATTTATATACTAGTAGATTGGTTGTAACTTCTGGTACTTTTCCTAGCCTTTTCCCATACATTTTAGAACAATAAGCTAACCTTCAAACAGATTCCTGAAATACTGTTTAGTCTTATTTCAAGAAGTGAACCAGCTACAAGGACATTCTGTTTTCCAGCAAGAATCTCAGAAGGCATACCAAAAATGGAGCAAAGAAGTCCCTGGACCGATTCCAATGCAGCAGTACCTGGGGAAAAATTGCCTAACCAACTGCTCTTCTAATTGGACAATATATGACAGGTATTCTAATCAACTAACCTTATAAAAATTATAGAATAATTGTACCAGCTCCATATTGTGTACCTGAAGGCTTTCAAGAAAAGGTTTGCTTTTATATTATCATTCTAATGTTGTTTGGGAAGGCTTGTTCTATTTCCAGGCAACATCAGGAGCTCATGACTGGTGTATCTGAAGCAGTCCATCCTCACCGTCCACGGTAGTTACGGCATATAGTGGCAGTGTCATTCAGCAACCAATATTATACAATTCAACATTACAGACTGTTCTCACCCAAAAAGCAAATCCCCTTGAGGTACAGATAGTGATTCCCCATCTCTCTGTAGTACCTGCCAAGTGCACCCGGGTCCATGAACAAAAACAGTCCCAAGGATGTGTTTGCCTTATCTTGAGTCAGGACTACTCCAAACTGTCTTCCCCAACATATTTCTCATATTCACTATGGGGACTTTATTGTCTTCTGCAGTTCATGGAGGTTTCGATTGGGCAGGGCCCATTCAATTGGTAGAGCTCTAGTGTTAACTAACCAGGTGGCCTTCACTAGATCCCAATGTCTGAAGGTCCCACCACACGTTGCTTTCAGTCTGGTTTTTCACAGTCCGTTGTAACACTCAGTTTTTCCAGAGGCTGGTCCATTATACAGAATATGATACACCCACTCCCTAACATGCTCTCCAGCCCAGTTGTCTTTGAGACAATTTTTGAAATGAGTCCCCTTGTCCGACTCACTTCTTTCTGGGGTGTCATGTCTCCACAGGATTTGCTTTTCAAGGCCCAGGATGCTGCTGCAGGCAGTGACATGAGGCACCGGGTACACCTCCAGGCATTCAGTTGCTTCTACCATTGGAAGCATGGTTACAGACACCCCAAGAATATGCTTATTAATTAAAACTACCTTTAGAATTCACAAACATAATAAACAAAACTTGTCATTCTCTGTACTGGAGAAGCTGAACACCGGTAATGCCTTCCCAAGTGTTCTGGACCAGCACAACAATTCTGACAAAACTTTGGGCTGAAAACTCTACTACAGGTTTATAAACATTGATGCTCAGCATGTCCTTTGTGAAACTCTAAATCCTAGAATTTCCTTTCCTCACAAGTCTGAATACTATTAGAACTTGGGATGCATCTATTAGTCAAGAAAATATTATGCAACTACAGTGTATATTTCCTCATTTTGTCTTCATGAGCTGCCTGCTTTTACCATTCAAAGTTATACTGTTTATATTTGTCATGGGAAAGTTTACTATGCTTACTATAATATTGACAAAAGTGTCATGTTTCTTAGTAAACCAGAGAGAACAATCTGTCAAGCAAAGAACCTTAGTTTAATGCTCATTTTAATAAATCAGTATGCAGATATGGATCTGTATAATCAGGCTTGGATTAACAGTTTAAAAGTCACACACACCAAAAAAAAAAAGAAATTATGCCTCTTCAAAACACGGGAATACATTGTTCAGTCATGAGAAAGATATTTCCTGTAAAAATCTTTTATGCTTGCCAAGAAACAGAAATCACACTGGGAATTTACAAATGAAAAGCAGAAGTGTTTGAGTTATTTTCTCATTGTACCTGTTGTTAAGGTATACCAAGGCTAACCATTTCATTAAAAAACCACTTGGTTGTAACTTTTTAAGAGGGAAAAAATGCCTCAAAGCTAAATTCTTGTGTGGTCATTAAATTAACTATTAAAAATAGTACTTTTGCTTTTATAACAATGGACAATAAAGCACAGATTTGAAGACTGTTAAATTGCCCATAATTTTCATCAGAGAAACAAGTCATGAGAAAAATTAAATCAAGCTTTTTCAGAAAAAAGTAATGTAACTGTGGTACATATTCTTATAAACAGACCACTGGAAAATTCTTTTCAAAGTCAGTTTAAAAAAAGTTTTAACACTTTTGTTTCTAATGCACATAACAACCAAATAAAAAGCGGGATAAAGAGTTTTAAATCATACTGAACAGAGATTTTGATTCCTGTGGTCCCCACTTTTGAAAGGAGAAAAATCAGTCAAAAAGAACTTAGACCACAGCCAGAGAGATGCTTCCCTACCACTGGTAGTTGAAAACTATGGTAAAACGAACAGTTTTCAGACAGTGCTTTAGCTTATCCTCTTCTGCCATCCTCTCCAAGCTGCTCAGCTCCAAGGGGATTTTGGTCTCTTCAGGGATTGGGGAAAGTTCTACATTGGCAGACACCCTGTACCATTTCACCTTCTCTGGATTAAAATGAAAGATCAGAGCTATGCAACTGCATTAGAACATCCTACTCTTGAGAGAAGGAGATAGGAGAATGCTTTAAAAAGCACAAGGCATCCATATTTTAACAGAGTCATCTCAGACAAAAATTTTAGTGTAAAGATCTTTTCACATGAGAACTTGGGTCTGGAATTTCAAAGTTGACTGTGTGGTTGTCAAAGCATAAAACAATCCAGTAATTTATTAACTTTGCACATTGAATTTACCATCTAACCAGAGTATAGTTATTGTCTACCATTTCTATTCTGATGGGAACCAGACTGAGACATCAGTGTACAGTTCTTTTGCTTTATTTCATAGATTTAATGACCTTCATCTACAAAAGACCCCAGAATTAGTCAGAACTACCACAAAACATCATGCCACACATTCAGTTCTCTGTTCTTCAGAAGTCATTTATCTTGAGATTATTGCAGTCTACTCTCCAAAGAACACAGCATACCATTAATTGAAGTTCAATAAATAGAAGAACTTCAGGACTGATCTTGCCATATATTTTCCCAGCTCAAACCCACATTAACATGTATAAACAACTCTAAGGGCTATTTTATTTCTTTATAACATTTTCTAAGTGACTTTATGTCTGAGAACAGAAGTTAACAAAGAAATGTGGCCTGCTGTATGCTTAAAGGGAACATTTTCGCAGGTCATAACAAGAACTTTGGACTTGTTGTCACTATCAATTCACAACTGACTGTCAAGGGATCTCAACTACAAATGATGTAGTATTCTCCAATTACAACTATCATTCTCTCAAATACAACTTGACCACTGAGAAAATACTCCATCACTAAGTGTACAGTTTATCCAAAATTACCATAACTCATAAATGTCACATCCTGATGATTCCTTTTGTAAGAGTTATTTATTTGTTTATATGTCTGCCCTACCAAAGAAACCCAGGGTTCAGTTGATATCTTTATACATGTTTTTTTCTTCTGCAGGCTTTATTCTTAATTATTTTCATCTGCATTAAAAGAGCAGATTAACTCAAAGCACAGTGAAAAAATAAATACATCCTCCTGTATCATTGTGATTAATTGCTACTTATGATTTTATGCTTAACATGTGCTATTTCTCATAAGTTTTCTGAAAAATGTCATACTCAGCACAGGATTTCTCAGTCTGAGATGAGGTCTTGTCAGGGTTCCTCCATGGTTTTCCCCTTAAAGTAAATGACCATAAATAAAGGGAGGGGGGAATTCCCTAGTGTGAACACTTTATAATGCAATGCAAAATCCCTTTGAGAGAAGTTCTTATTGTTTCACCTTCTTTAAAAATAAAAAGTTACCTTATACAAGAATCGTAATCAAAACCAGCCACTGACAGCTGTGGCCACTGAGGGAGATCACCACTAAAGGTCCAACACTCAAAAATGCAGCACTCTCTGTAACAAGTATTACACTCAGAACGTCTTGACTTCTCTTTCAAAGCCAGCAGAGCAACACTGATTAATAGTACTCCTGCCCATTAAGTTTAACTTCAATGCTTACAGAAGACATTGAAAGAATTAAAAAATGCATTTGCAAGGGAGAAACAAAAGAAAACTTTCATTCCTATTGCTTTTATGGGACAAGTAGAATCAATATTGAAAGCTGGAACAGGCAAGAATGAAGAAATTGTTACATAAATTTTCACTACAGAATACTCATGTTTTGGTCAGCCCTCAATAGCAAGAAAATTGAAAGCTGTTTACTGTTTCACAATGCACAACAGCCTTTAAGCAAGAGGAAATGTGTATGAGATAAGCATGTTAATCTTACACTACTATAAATTCATGTAAACAATAAAATCCTGGGTCGTTCAGAGCTGCTTGGTTTATGGGACAGTTATATAGGCTGTAAAAGAAAGATACATAAATCAAATTTTAAGAACTTTGCTGAAATTTAAAAAAACCAAAACACAAATCCTAAATGGTCATTTCAATATTCTGTACACAGAATACTCTACGTATTTGCCCAAGACACAAAATGTGTGAATAGGGCAATTTCTTCCAAATCCCATAGATGTTCACCAAGATTCAAAGCTGCAAGGTATGAGTAAATAGATATATCCTCTCTTACTAATGTCAGTGATGCTGTAACATCTTCCAAGATCCTCAAATTTAACTCTTTTGGTGCAATCATCAGAAAAGTATCTCCACCTTCCTTGTCAGTGTTAGATGATTTTGTACAGAAATAGGATGACAGATTGATTTTTTACCTGCACAGGGAGAGGAAGTTTCATGAAACCAAATTCTGTACTTTATTGCCCTCCTAAAAATCCCACAGTCCTCAATACCATCATGATTAGTCTATTATTTTTTAATTTTTCGTATACTGGGTAAGACTACACATTTGCTAGAAAAATGCAAGAACTAAAGCGTGCACACACATATTTCAGACAAGAACCTTCAGCAGTAGAACATGAAAATCTGGATATAATTTAAAAGAAATATTTCTGTTTCCATTTCAGCTCAGAATGATTTTTTTAAGCTATGCAAAATCGAAGCTGCTTGTCTTCTGAAAACTGTGTGTTATGAAACATAGTACAATGCAAAATGCAAGATAAAGCATAATCTTTCATTAGTTCATTGCCCTTAGGATTCTTTAAATCATCTTGCTTTCCAGGGCACATGTTCTGCATTGGACTTTGAATATTTGACAAGAGGAGGTTGGAGTTTAACGTGTTCATATCAGCTATTCCACATATCAGCTTACACAGAGGCTTATCTTCTATTCCTGTCTAACAACAGAATTATAGTCACAGTTATCTTCTGCAAGTGTCTTAAGATATTAAAAGAAACCGAAAAAATTTTCAGCATAGCTCGGGTAGCACTTTAACACAGAAGAACACAGCAACAAAAAAAATTAGGTAATTATTTCCCATCAAACTTTTTGCCATCAAGTCATTTTCACAGAATGACAGTACAGACAGTCTGTAATTATGGCATAATATTGCTGATAAGTGCTTATCTTTAAAACTTTATTGTCATAGAGATTGGGAAAGGATGAAGCTGGAAGGCTATTTTCTGAGGTTTTATAAGAAGTGTGGACTTGCACAAATAAAAAACCAAACCACCAAACAAATGCATTATTATGCGAACAAATGGGATTCCATAGGTACCAAAAAGTGGCACATACTCAGAATATTCCCAGACAAGAAAATAAAATAACAAACATATTTGTACTTCTCAATTTCAAGTAATTTGACCAGCTACAAAAAAACAGGGAGCCTCCAATTCAAATGGGGTGCTTCTTAACCCACATCTTTCAGAATCACTGTGATCACTAGGATTTTGGCTTCATGAAGTAGGAGGGTTCAGTCCTGCTTTCTGACAGCCAAAATCTACATCATGACACAAAATGATAATTTCTTTCAGTGATCATGCTTTAGCATATCCTTGCAAAGGCTACTTGTAAAACTAACATTTCTTAGGAAACATTTTATCACATAATAATTAACGTGAGCTCTTAAATGTGCACTAGACTGTGCACAGTAAGAGTTTTGCCATATGATAGGAAGTGGGATTCTACAAATTTTTGTACTCATTGGACAGGAAACATATGAAGCTGTGATTCTGGCAAATAAGACTTCTAGAAGAGATACTTTACAGGCAACATCTAACATGGTACATACTTGCTCCTCTCCTAAAGATTATCTTGAAGTAATTAATGTCAAGGGACAGCATTACTACATTTTTATTGCTTGAGCCATGGAGCTTACTACTCCTGAGCTGTCAGGGCTAACTCACCTCCTGGTTTGGTCAGCTTTGCACAGCCTCTCTGTGCTCCCCCCCAGCAGCTAAACTTACACACAGCTTGAGCCAGAAGGAATGTTCAGATTTGACAGGAATATTAAAAATTGATTACGATTTAGTTTCATAGAAGCTTTCTAAGCTGATCATGGCACCTAGACCAGTAGGAACTGCACCAAATGTCTGAACTCGTGGCCAGAGAGTATTGCCATCCAGCTGTTCCCACAGAAGATGGCAGTGCAGGAGAAAACCCACAGTCAGGCTTTGTCACAACACACTTACCAGTCTCTGGTCAGATCTGTTGATCATGGGTTTAAGTTATTGTAGAAGCTGTCTCAAAGATCTGGAGTTTCCATTTCATACAGTATTCCAATGCAGAAAATCAGAATTTACTAGGAAAGGAAAGAGAAAATGGATGGATATATATATTTACTCAAAATTCTTCCATACCCAGAACAGCAGTGTGATCTAAGGGGGAAAACCAGCTGCTGTCAGAGCCCTCCATACCACTCTCTTCTCTCCTGTAATATCTACATTCTTAAAAAGCAACAATTTTAGAGCTTTTTAAAAATAAAATTCACATTTTATGACCCCTACTCAGACACTTAAAACATTGTAATTTCCTGAAATCCATTCAATTTAGCATAAAATTCAGCCCTTGAAACTCAGTGGCATCACATTTCTGGGCATCTGTGGACAATTGTTATGCTTGATAGATCTCTAGATATTGCATAAGAAAATGCAATGTTGTCATATTTTATGAGGTCACAATACAGCAGGCTGTGCCAGAGGCGAAGTAGTCTGTCCGATCAGGGAATAGGATTATTGCATAATGGTATTACTTTTGCTCTTGTACAGCAAACATTTAAGATGTGGTTATACTGAACATGTTTCCTCTGTTAAAATTCTTTGTACTATTTTTCTTCAATATTTTTCTTTTTCAGAAGCTTTCACAAATGTTCTGTAAATGGACAACTATGCAGGCAACAAGGAAGACAGAACTCTTGTTCCAAAAATTCTGTCTCTCTTTGGCTTTACAATATTCCAACCTATATTATGAATCATGGACCTGAAACACCCTGAAAAAAAATTTCATAAATCTTTATTCATAAAACTCTCCTTAGTAGAGACCAGAGTTCTCATTTCTGCAGAAAAGCTAAAACTTTACCTCTATTTAATATCATATTAATCCCTCACAACTGGATGTGCTTAGAGACACATAATCCTGCACATGAAAATGAGACCCACATGTTATTACAGTGAATCAGAGACTTAGGTTCTTATTCTCCTGTGACATTAAACATATTCTGCTAGAAACTGTGGCAGCATTTTCCTGTGATACAGTCTATACGTGTTTATTGCATTTATCCATCTCCTGTGTTCTGTCAATAATTCCTACTCACTGTAGTTATTGCACAGTCAGAAGAAACAGTTGGATCAACATGGAGCAGACTCTAGCAAACCAGTGAGGCTCAGGTTTTCTAAGGGTGTAGCTACATTATTAACCAATGTTGTACAATGAGAAAAGGATACACATTCACACTGCATCTCTGCCGACAGTGAAATCACAGAATCACAGAATGGCTGAGGTTGAAAGGGACCTCCTGGAGGCCATCTGGTCCAACCCCTTTGCTCAAGAAGGACCACCTAGACTTGGTGGCCCAGGAACATGTCCAGACATCCTTTGAATATCATCAAAAAGGGAAACTCCACACCAAGGGTGTGCTGATGTTGGCTGAGATAGAGTTAATTTTCTAGTAGCTAGTGTGGGGCTATGTTTTGGATGGAATGAACCACTTTTGTTGCAGTTTGTGAGTATCACCTCTTGTCCTGGTACCAGGCATCACTGAAGACGGCATGGCTCCCTCTTTTTTACAGCCTTTCTTCTGCTTTATACACATTGATAAGACCCACCATGCCAGCACCAAACATTCCCTCCCCAGTCTGAATGGTCTCAACTCTTTCAGACTTTGCTCACAGGAGAGATGGTCCAGTCCCCTCATCATCTTTGTGGCCCTTCACTGGACTCTCTCCAGTATGTCCATGTCTCTCTTCTACTGGGGGCCCAGCACTGGATACAGCACTCCTTGTGTGGCCTTGCCAGTGCTGAGGAGAGGAGAAGGATCATGTCCCTCAGCCAGCTGAGGGACGGCAGCATATACCATGAGCCCAGGATACAATTGGCCTTTTTTGCTGTAAGGGCACAGTTGGCTCGGTGTCCATTGCTGTCCACAAGGACCCCCACACTGCCAAGCTTCTTCAAGCTGGGTGGTGCCCAGCAAATGCAGGTGTATGGTGCTAAATTGCTGGTCCTAGTACCCTAGTGGTGCATAAATTGCTGGTCCTAAGCAGATACCACAGTGGCCTCAGCAGCACACTGCTGCAGGGCTCTCTGTCTAACCAGAATGTGGGCAGCTACAGATGTTCCACAAAGTAAAATGTCAGTCTGGGTTCCAGCAAAAGGGAAACCACTCAAAGTGCCGAAGTGACCAGGTCAAAGGCATAACAAAAGCCTCCAGGTAAAGATGCAAGGCAAATTAACAACAGAAAGCAGCCCTTCAGCAAACAAATTACTAATGCAGGTGCACTACTAATTTCGTAGCTATTTCTCAATCATAATTGACCTCTTTACAGGATAAGTGAAAGTGGCCATGCTCAAAATCTATAAAATTTTGGCCCAAATTGCTGTCATGCAACATGTTATGACTTGATTTCATGGTGTTGATGCAAAATTTCCACTGAACTCCATGTCTCATAATTGGTGTGGAATCTACTACAGCCAACCATCACCCGCACCAGTGTCTGACACCGACATGTCTCCACCCACTCGGAGCAGCACGGAGCCATGCCCAGGCCTGCCTCCAGCCAGCACGGAGGAATAAGCCTGTTCCTGTGCGGGTCCTGTAAGTCTTGACAGCACTACCCCCAAACTGCTGTCAGACTGTACCCAGCTCTTCTGTCCCATAGTTAAGGGGCCTTGGTGGCTCGTGATGTGAGCACCATTTTTCCACCTGGGATACTATCAAAGCGGTGGTGAAGCTGCTCGATAGGGCAAGAGTATCCATAATTCCCACACTGGGGCAGAGATCAACCCAGATACTCTGTTGGGAATCCAGCACGTCCAAGGAGAGGTGCAACCTCTGCAGCTGTGCCCAGTTAGCAACGCGCAGTCCTGTCCTAAGAGAATCAGAGTTACTCCCCTACAGAAGTTAACAATTTGTTCCTGAGTTTGACTCAACAGTGATACTAGTGCTTTCACAGTTGCCTGTGTTCATTAGATGAGTGATTCAGTGCAACTAGAGTACAGCACAAAACAAGAGTTCAGAGATCCAGTTTTCTTTTAAAAACAAGTTATTTTTCCATTCTCTCCTTTTCCCAGGAATCTGTGTACCAGCCCAAAGAAAAAAGTTGAAGGTGTGATTGAGTTTGCACTACGGTTTAGTTTTGAACTGAGAAAGTCTGATAGCAGAAGTTCCCTTCCAAATAATGAATAACAAGAAAGAGAAAATTGTTTTGACTAAGAAAGCTCAGCATTGAGACTAAATATGTAGCATAACAATTTAAATAGAACCTCCTGTTTGTTTTAGAGTGCTGTTGTTCAGTGATTTCAGAGTGGACCAGAGAAAAATAACACTTGAAACGTGGATAAAGTTTTTTTCATCATTCAGTCATCATTACTTCTTCAAAGAGTTGTACATAAACAACACATTTGTGTGTTCTATATTGCATTTTAAAATCCTCTGTACATGCACCTGTTTGTGACATGTCATCTCTTAGTCAGCTGAGGTGATGATTGACAGAAATAGAAATGGAAATTCTCCTTTGTACACAGAAATATTACTGTGCTGAAATGCCAATCATTTAAAGAAAAAACCCCAAAACTTTGTATCTGCAAAAAAGACAAAGGAGTGCTAAGAAAGAAAATTTAATTATTTGACCCCATGTTCTTCTTTCTCTAGAATGCAATTTTGTTTTATCCCTGCTTTTTACATCAGGAACAGAGAAACAAAAAGCTGTAATACCTGAAATTCTACAGGCAAATCATAATGCCTTGCATAGTTCCAAAAATACTCAAGGTTTACAGTGATCCCAATTATTTTACAAAACCATGTAATTATAATTAGCAAACTAGTGCATGCTTGTGCCAAGTTCAGAAACATTCTCTTTTACAGTAAAATCACAAAAAAGGAAATTAATTTTAAAAACTCCTTACATTAAAAATAATAAAACTTTTATTAAAATACATTAACAATTATTTACTCATTTCAAAATAATTATTGCCCTAGCAATCTAAAGGGTAGGCATAAACTGTCCAGCCATCATCACTACTTACAGCAAATACAATAGAGAAGGGCCTTCAGAGTCCACCATATTTCCATTTTTATGTTATAGACATCATCAGAACAATCAAATCACAACCTCACTACCAAATTCCGACCTGCCATATGCATTTGAAGACATGTCTGCAAACAACTCCTCCATTACCTCCATAATGCCCTCTACATTTTTATGATTTAGCACTTCCCCTTCACCCTCCTACACTTTCTCCTGTTTCATCCCACACCACTAGTCTTTCTTTCTAATATGTAATATAAGGGCAACATTCTCAAGATAGCCTAAGACTTGTGGAGGACTCCTTTCATACTATTTTTTTTTTAATAGGGTTTTATGCATTTGTATTGCAGGATTAAGAGAGCATCCCTGACATCTCACACAAATAACTCTTCTTTTTCAGGAAAATTTGAATGGCTTTAATCATATATTCCTAGCACAACTCCTAATGATGTTCCACACTTTAATTTGTTCACTTAGTATTCCTCCCGCCACTCACCTGAGACAGTCACTTATTTTATTCCTGAATAATGACCTAATCAACACACTTTCTTAAATAAAACTTTCCTCGGTTGCATAACAGTAACCCTTCCTTGCTAACATCTTACCCTTACATACCACACACTAAAGCAGAGAGGCACCTGCATTCCTCTAAGCTAATCTGCTATAGTTTCCATACTATAAAATCAGAATGAATACATCTGGGGTTTTATCATACTATGTTAGCATAGCATCAGTTTATCTTATTTCTTTTCATTAATTTCATAGGAAGAGAAAACAGCTCATTTAGGGTTCCAGAAAACCTGGGCTCACTTTCCTTCCTAATTTGCTCCCTAATGAGGATAGGTACTTTAAGATTTGATTTCTTTAACTAAAAGTTATTCGGCCAAAATTTAACCTACAGTAAACTTAAAACATTGTCCATTTACCCTAAGTTTTTGTATAAAGCATATATTAAATATATTTCCTTTCATAATTAAATTTTGGCAATATCCTCAAGAAAGCACAAAATGAAATTGCCTAAATTGCACAGTAAAAAGCAAAGTTGTAGCAGCTAATTTTAATGCATGCATTAAGATTCCTTCCATTTTAGGAATTTGAAAAGCAGCAGAGAGGAAGCATACTGAGTAAGGCTCATTTGTCCATTACAAAAATCTCATTTTGCAAGGACTCTATAAAAACAAATTTATGATGTTTTCATGTTCCAAATACCTAAGCAAAAAGTAATTCTCATTTAAGTTGACCCTAAGGTTAATCACATATCATAACCACTTTTCATTTCAGCCTCATAAAATTCTTGTCAAAAGGATCATTTTATGTGTTATTGAATGGAAGAGAATGCAAAGAAGGCATTCTAAGAAGATGACTTTCTCACCATAGTTTTCAGGCTGCTACACCTCAGTTTCCAAACTCCTGCATGCTCTCTGTGTAAAGTTCAAATGTACAAGGAAATTGCAAGAATGAGATATAGCTTCTAAAAAAGAAACTGGATATGATAAACTGAAAAATTGATATTGACATTTTTAAGTTGTTAAAAGATGTCACAAAATAAGACAATTATAAAAATCAATGGCTCCCAATACTTTTTCCTAAAGCTTGAACAATCTAAGGAATCTAAATCATATTATGGATAGGCTTGTCAGAAAGTTTTAGTGAAGTGTTTTAAAAATCAAAATTTGTTTAAAAATAAATTAGAGTCAAGATCCAGAATAGCATGTCATCTGACGTTTATTATGATTCTTTAATCTGTTTTATGATGGAAAGTTTTCTAGAAGCAGGTGCTGTAAAAACATAAAACAAAATCATTCCAGACCTAAATGCAAAAGGTAGCACTGCTTCCTTTTGTACTTACGGAAAATGTGCCAACAAAGCTAGATCAAACTGCTCTAAATCAAAACTCCTTGGAGAAAAATATGATAGGCTTGGGTAAAGACACAGATAATAAGACACTTCTACTATATATTTGAATAAACTGAAAATTAGTATTTATGTATGAACCTTAAATTTTGTACAATCTGTAAACTTACCGGTATTGCTGAAAACAAGACATAAAAATACTTATCTGCTATGCAGTGCTAGTGAAGCCCACCTTCTTCATCTACCCCACTATTCTCTAAAAATTCTTCTCCCTGATACAGATAATATCAAATGCAATCTATATTTATGGCCATCTTTGCTCTAAAGGCACAGTTCTGGCTCACAGTCAACCCCAGGGCCTATCAGGGCCCACAGGTCCTTCTTTGTTCTCCAGCTTTCCCGCAATGCTGATGTCAATACTACAAATGGTAACCAGAATTAATGGTAAATTTACACCCATTAAAACTATTATTATATGTGCTAATTATTCAAAGAATTCACTTTGAATTATACTCTCACAAAAAATATAGCTCACAGTGAGGAAGGAGAGATCACACAGCGAAAACAGTTTGACCAGAAGTTACATAAAGGATTTTTTTTTTAAGTTTGTTTAAAAACAGGAGTTAAATGACTGTGCAAAACTCTAAGACTCGACCATTACAATTCTGAAATAGTGCTAGACTGCATCATTTTCTTATTCTTTAGCAGGAGAAATTTCTTGTCCAGCACCACATTTTCTAAGTCATAATAAATCTTAGTGGTGGATTTTCTCTCCAGCGTATAAAACAAAGCAGTGCGCTGGGGGTCATGACAAGACGGGGTGTTATGCAGTTTGCATGAGGGAGCAAGAGCCAACATTGCAGGAAGAGAGAGGTTGGCTCTGCTTTCTCTCTGTTGACTGCATGGGAAGTCAGGTCTGTTAGCTCAGGGGTAACAGAGCTAACATCATTCTCTTGACAGCACAAATCAGTAATTGTCTGTCTGCCTGCAGCAACACGACAAACTGAACATGGTCCTGCAACTCAAGTAAACAAAAAAAAATGGCATCTTAAAAATACTGGAGGATGAGGAACATTTCCAAGTGAAGTGGTGCTACAATGTGTTAAAGCGCTATTGCAAGTTCAAAAGGTGCTTTAGAGGTTCAAAACTGAACTACTATTAGGGGTTGCATAGTATGAAATATTACTTCTGCTGGATAAAAAAAATCAGGAAGGGAAAGACAGATTCATGGGAAATGGCAGAAAAGTGTTTTTTAGGTCTGTGTTTTATAAGTCATAAATGAGCCAGAATTTCAGATGTGTTGAATATATATTCTGAAACATAGCTACAATCCTATAGTGCAGTTAAAAAAGAAGACAAGGAGAGAGATAATTGTGATTACTCATTTGTTTATACCTTGACCAGAGTTGCGAGGTCCATAACCATAAATCTGAAGTAAAAACCAAGCATACATATTTGAGTGTGTGGAGCAAAGGGAAGTATCTGAGAACAGATGCAAAATCTTGGCTCATCCGTGCATAAAACTGATTTCTACTCTCATTCATACTATATCCAGACTTGCCTTTAATATTGACCCTAGTTAATAGGTGATAGAGGTGGGTTTTTTTCAGGCACTCCCAGGAAGCCCTTTAAGCAATATCCAGAAATAAATATTTGTGGTTGTTTATTCTCTCCACAATTAACTGCACATAAGACTTTTATTGTCTTACTCTCTGCTTCTGAGGGAGCCACATGCCCCGTTCTTTATCCTCCCCTTTTCTATATGTAAGAAAACAGTTTTTCTTAGATACATCTCCTGATGTTTGGAGTTGGTGATAAATTTTAAACACATCAAGATACAAAAATTTCCCTTGTGCTGGTTAAATAAGCACATAAGCAAATGATACAAGAAAGCTGTTAGTTTATTTGATTTGCTGTAACTAAAAAAAAAAAAAAGTGTGGTTTGTTCTTGTAATTCAATTCAGCTCCACATATCCATGCAATTTAGTGCTCTCACTAGTAAGAGCAATCATAGTTATTGCAAACTTTATTTGTGCAGTAGGCCAGATTTTGCATGTACAATTTGCCAGAGGGAAAGGGAGGATAGATACTTCTGGGTTATAGGTACTTCTGAATGCTTGCTAGCACAGAGTGCCTATTATATATGTGTATAGGTATCTTTCGTAGAAATATTTGAGATGCCAGGTAAGGAGCATCATTACCATGCATGGAAAACAAAATTTTCCAGATTTTTACTATCCATCACTCTAAGGCTTCTATCAGTGACACCCAAACCCCAGTACTACTACTAACAAGAGGACCTAGTTTTAAACTTAAGCCTAAAAGCACAAGTTCATTTATAGAAGACAGAAATAGAATCTGAAAACTATCCCTGTCTTCAGAAAGTTTCTGTGTTAAAATGTTCTCAGCACGTCTTCCTTTCCAAATGCTGTTTTTAATTCTTAGAAGTAATCAGTAAGCCATGCAAACTTGATGTATGGATATGACAGGTATAATAATGTTCTCCTGATATCTCACTGGGTCAACAAGTAGGTGACATACTTGGTGTCTTGTTCTAAAGTGACTGGAAACTGTTGACAAAGGATTATGTGTGACAGAACAATCAATTACTGAATAGAAATTCAGAAATAAGATAAGTTAAACAAAGTAAAACATGGGGAATGATATTCCAGAAATTAGGTACACCAAGAAAAGAAATCTTTGTTGACCTTTAAAGACAGACAAATGGCTTTGCCAGCTTCAACATTACTGAGGTTTACTGTTCCCATAATTAAGATCCCCCTGTTACCTGCAGCCCTCCTCAGGGTGCTGAGGCTGTGAGAATGACTCTAAATAAATTCACAGGACAGAGAGAGCACATCAGGATGTGGGGACTTGCTGTCTCAGTGAGAGAGGAGGCTCAGGCTGCCCCGAGGCAGAGCCAGTTCCAGGCGCCCCAGCACAATCCCTCAAGCCTTCAGCCCCTCAGTCCCACAGCCAAAACCTAGCAGAAAAATGCTGTCCATATTTGCCTTTACCTCCATTCATGAAAGCCTGTGGATAAAGAAACAAAAAGCAGGTATTTTTTTGCCTATTTTTCTCCGAAATCTGTCATTGAAGTCCTGTCATCCCCTCTTGGGATGTCAAAGTTGAAAATCCAGAGATAAATATAATGCAAAACTAGAGCATTATCATGTTGCTGCAGAAGTTAATGCGTACTATAGGTTAATAAGGCTAACTATAGATCCATTACATTATGATACTTAGCATTGCTGTTTTAGGAAAAGCTTCACTGGTAAAACCTACTGTGACTTTCTCTTGGTTCACAATTCATCACAGGGAAGAATATGCCAAGGAATGGTCAATAGAGTAACACAACTGAAATCAACCTAAGAAAAGGTTGTAGCTAGTGACCTGCAAGCAGAAAGAGAATACAATCAGGTAAAAATCCTAAAACAGAATAGTACTGAGCAGAACAATTTGCTCATTTTCTGAAGGAAAAAAAAGTGTTTTTTCTTTTAAACACAGTGTCATTGCTTGTTATTCCTGCCCATCATGGCATCTTTTTTTAAAAATGGAAATAGCGGTAGTAAAAATCTAAATGCAGCTCCACTTTTACAAGCTGTTTAAATTTCAGACCTTTTTTCCAAATATTTTTCACAGTATTTTGGACATCTAAAACCTACTTGTTTAACAGAAGAAGCAGCAATTTTAGAAGTTTTAAGTTCTACCAGTCAGAATGTTGCCAAGATGAAAAACGAATTTTTAAGCTATATTAAGATTTACAAATAAAGCTACTTCTATTAAAGTATTCTGTAAAGCCCTCGAGATTTCTGTGTATCAAGACAAACCCACAAATTTCAGATCTCTGCAAGGTTTAAAACTCAAACTTTGGTGAAGTAAAATGGAAGTGATGGTTTGAGAGGCTTCTCTGAGGTTAAAAATTCTAGGAGGAGTATAGTATAGGAGAATATGCTTTCTAGGCAAGCGAAACAAGTCACCTATGGTGGAGTATTTGCTTCTCCACAGCATGGGGTCTTATTGGTAAGAATTAAAAACACCAGAATTACAAAAGTGGTTCTAGAACAAATAAATAATAACTTTGCTGTAAGTAAATAATATACTAGAGGGAAAATTATCCAACCGGAGAAAATCACATCAGCTGAATAATTCAATAGCTTGTTTTGAGATTGATGCTACCTACCATTTTCCCTTACAGCTCTGCCAAAATAATGTGCAAATACTAATTACATGCAAGTCAGAAATCACTGATAGCATGGACAAAGATCAGAGCAGTATAAGAATTAAACAACCCTGAGGAGAGGAGTAAGGCACACTGAAGATTCAACTTTATTAAATGCAAAGCTTTTTATTAACAGATTAGTAAAAAGGGACTTAAAAACAGTAACCTTCTCAATATGAAAATATTGGTTAGCCAAGGAAAAGTATAAGCTACCAGAATAAAGTAGTCATGAGAAAAACAAATACTATGCTAGGATGTGTCAGGTGAAGTTTTACTGGCAGCAATAGGCATGTAATTGTGGCCTCAATCAAGGCTCTTCAGTATTTCTGAAGGATTACTTATTTGGATAATGCCTTCAGACACATGGTGAAAGTGTTGGAGCTTTCCTGTGCAGGGCCAGGAGTTGGACATCAACAATCCCTGTGTTTCTCTTCCAGCTCAGGATATCCTATGATTCTATGATTCACTGCAGCAGATAATTTCAAAGAAATTTCAACATACAACAAAATAAATGAAATCTTCCTTGCCTTTTCTCAATGTGCAAAGACCATAATTCACTGTGATTTTATAAAAATACACAAATATAATTAACACAAATGAAATACACAATTATAATTAATCTAATGTGCTACTTAGCTTTTGAAAGACAGGAAAAAATTATTGCCCTGTGTCAGAGGAAGCAGTAACATGCTTTAGGTCAAGCAAAAACCCAAAGGCAGAGTTTTGCCTTTCAGCTGTGTTCTGCTGCAGTAATTTGCCAGTATTTTTGTCTCAGTGTAAATAAAATTCACAAATGTTACAGTTCCATAACAGCCCTGTTTTGCGGTGCAAATGAAGAGCTTCTGAAATAAAACCATGTAATAAAACATAACATGGTCCAGAGATACACCACAAACATTTTTCAGCCATGTAATTTCAGTGGAAAAGTCCTATTTAGAGAGCTGAGTTTTGAGTAGTTTCAAGGCTTACTTACTACCTTTAAATCTCCACTAGAAGACTTCTTTCTACTCTTGTTAGTCAAAAGCATTTTTCTCTATTCAGGCTCAGAACACCTGTTATCTGCTCCCCAAGTCTCATAAACTCCATAAATTTCATAAACAAGGATGCCCTCTACTCAATAAAGTCCTAACTAGTTTCAGATCCTGGGTTAAAAATATATGGTCCCACTTAAGATTATTAAATATTGCATATAATCTGATATTGCCGTAGAGTATGTCTGAAACACCATCTCTCTGCACTTTTCCCTGCAATTCTAAATTCAGCACATGCCTGACGACACCTCAGGGCCTTGACACAGTTCGATTCACAGTGGCCATGCTACAGCTTAGGGCAGCAGTTCCAAAGACTGTTCAGAGTGCTCTTTCCTCTTGCCCCCTTCTCACCTCACTGCCTCCACTCTGGGCGTTGAACCACTGCTTGTTCCTACCTTTACCCAGAGACTGCAGCTGTTGCCTGCTTCCTGCCTGCACCATCCCCATCTTCTCATGCTCCTCCTCAAATGGTAACTCACTTTATCTCCCAGAACAACCTCATGACTGCGAAGTGCTCATGTTATATAAATTTTATGTGCTAGCATAAAAATTATATACATTATTCAAGCAATTAGTGACTTTAAACTGCTTCCCTCTGCAGAACAAATTGTCCTTCATTTTTCTTCAGAAGAGAAACAAAGAAAAAAACAAATAAAATCAAAAAAATGGGCACAGCTAATGAACTACCGCAATTTTTTTCATCTGTATATAAAAATGTCCAGGATGTTCTTCTGGGTACTTCTACACTAGGATAAGAGATTCTCTTCAAATTAAATAAGTATGTCTCTGTTCCATAAAAATGGGAAATGTTCTAAGAACAGATACACGTTCCCATGCATGTAGCATTTTTAAAGTCATTACTACATACACCATGATGCGTTTGATGCAGGAATGTTAAAAATCCATACGAGCAGAAAAAATATTTCAGCAGAAGCCTAGTTCTGTGACTTTTAACAGATCATATACAATTACTATCCGTTAATTAAAGTAGAATGTAATACAATATATGGAGCAGCACTGTTAGATATTTTAGGACAGCTTAGAGTCCTAATGAGTAAGTGGAAAACGTGAAGTACCAACAAAATGAAGCAAAATTTAAAAAGAAAAGAACAGTGTAAAAAATAAGTTGCATTGAGGTTTTCAAGTGGCTGATTGAACCTAAATATTTTCCTACAGAATACTCACGTATATGTCCTTCAGTTGTCATCAAAAGGATAACCTGCTCAAAAACAGTACTCTCTTTGACGAGAAGCCTGGAAGAAATTATTTCGACTTTTCATATTTTAAGAGAAAAATGCATTAGATCAGCAACAGGACTCTGAAAACTGCCTTCCTCAACTTTTTAAGCCAGCTTCTCGCAGCAAGCATCCAGGAAGCAGAAAGGCTTAATTTGCGAAGTCTGGGTTTAACAAGGTGTTCTGTAGGAAAAGAGAAGCTCCCAGACAGTAGGGCTTGTATTGAATAAGGCAGCGTCATTAATAAATTGACATTTTGCTCCTTTCTGGTTTTGGACAGCTGAATAAACTTTGCTTCTCCTGAGCCTGCTGGCTGAACATCAAACCCACGGAGTCAAAGAATACATCCAGTACCTGTAGCTCAGTGTGCAGAGGCAGCGTGAGCTGCAGGTCGAGCTCTGGAGAGGCAGGAGCCCAAGCCCACGGCAAGAGGCCATGACCTGCTGATCCTTTGCATAACAGAGGGCCTGGGACTTGGCACCCAGCCAGGGGACTAGACCCCAAAGGCGCCAATGACTCCAGACTTTCCCATGCTTAGACTGTGAGGGTATAAAAGTCATGGGGCTCCTTTGTTTGGGGTCCCTCCTCGGAGGAACAGAGCTTGAGTTGTTATTTTATTACTGCCCCAAGATTTAATTATTTTAAGGGTTGGGACATCTGAGACTCTGCTAAGGGAAACCTGGGAAAGGAAGCCTGGTCTGACTGTGTGAGTGTGGGGCATGCAGCTGCAAAAAGGGGCCTTGGTCCCAGCTTAGGTGCTGCAAGAGTGGGTCCTGGATGGTTGGAGAGGGAAGTTTCCTTAACAATGGGAATGTAACAGTCTGACAGTACTCAAAGTTGTGTATCATCCAGAAATGCACTCAGATTAGTAGGATTATAATTGTAATAGAAAACTGCACTGTCGCCAGCTCAGTTAGGGATCTCCCTTGTGGCGCCATACCACTTAGGCTTTAGGGAAACTTTCCTGACTGACCATTCAGGAGCCATTCTTGGAGTCCCACTTGCACCACCCCGGACTTACTGCTGGAACCAAAGCGCCTTTGCAGTGGGCAGCTCCAGTGAGCAGTTCCAGTGCCCTGCTGGAATCCCACAACACATAGTAAGACAAGTTTCCATCACTGGTTCAGTCCAAGATATCCTGTAGCAGAGTCACAGAGGTCTGATTCCTTTTAATTTAATTGTGGTACAGCAACATGTTTACAAACCAGTCTGGGTGCTGCCAGTTTTTTGTACGCTTACAGTCTGAGCACAGGGTCCTCACACACACTTCATGCCCCTTACACATGCCTTATGTTCCAGTGGCCATTTTGGGCCTGGGATCTTCTTCTTGTTTAAATGGGTTCTGCAGAGTCTCTGGGTGACCAGCCGTCTGGCCCCACAGGTCCTTGTGTGCTTTGTTAGGCAAAGGGTCAGTGCCAGGTCACAGCTCATTGCTGGGAACTCCAGCCATTTTCCCCCACCCAGGGCACAACCTGGAATTTGCACTGCAGCCTCTCACTGAGCTGCCTGCACTGGTAAAATTCCCTAGCAGTGAATTCTAGAGATATTAGGTCCATCACATTTTTAAGTCTGAAAGAAAAGCAACACAGCTATTTTACCAAAGCATGATAAAAAGCAGTCTTCTTCAACAAAACTTATGCCACATTTTCCTCACATTTTCTACCTACCTCCACAGTTCTATATTTTTTTTTTATCAAATGCTAAATTTGATCTAAATTTTTCAATGACTCTTCACAAATTTGGATTATGTCCACACAATTCTGAAGTTATGGTCTACCTTTAATATTCTCCATTCAGTATCATCTGTAATTTTGTAGTCTAATTAAAATGATTCACGGTTCTAATACTCCTCACTAATTGTTTAATACTCTTGATAGTTTCAATAAACGTACTATATGTGACATTAATGTACAGTTTCATATATGACATTTAAACAGCATAAATTTAAAACACTATTATAGTACTTGCATGTTAAAAAGACCAAAATTCTATAAGAATTACTAATATAGTAAAATAAGTAATTTGTAGAGCCTCAGAATGAATTTAACAAGAAGTTCCATTTGAGTGCCAGTCTGCTTGTTGGAGTTTTTTAACTGTTTGAGTTTTGTATAAATGATATTGCCTCTCTCCACAATTTGTTCTTATGTCAGTAGATCATTATGACTGGAGAACTCTAATATTTTATTGTTAAATATTCTTACAATTGCATACAACCACCTTTATATCAAAGAGACCTAGTTTAAACAGTATATGGGTTCTGCAGCTTTCCAAATCATGGTTGCAGTGACCTAAATAAACTCTTCTGCATTGTCTGAGACTCAAAGCCTAAGTATTGGGAAATCTATCCCAGGTCCAATCATTTACTTACATAACAAGGACATTTCATTGCTTCCAAGCAGGAAGACATGTGTCAATTTCTGATAAACTAAACAACGTTATTTATTCCAGACTATATTATTTTATCAAAATCTAATGTATGTCAAAAGGGAATTTTTTCACTCCTTAAAAAATTCATAGTCTTGTCAAAATCATGTTCATTGATGGGAAGCCAAGAGTACATCATTGTCTGTCATGATAAGTGGATATAAAATAAATACCAGCATTTGAAAAGGAAAAAACTGTGTTACTACTTCTCTGAGTGTTAGTACAACTAGACAGAGAAGGACAATGAGGACTTTCTTTCAAACTGTATCTCAGTAACGCTTTACATGATTATGAAAATACTTCATTTATCTGTTAATTTTTATTAGTTATTATTAATAGTAAATGACTCACTTTGCTAAGTGAAAGCCACCCGCAGTTCCTCCTAATAACCCCAACCAAAGGGCAGCAGCTGCATATATCCCCCAAGTTTCATTCTGTTCTGTGTCATTAAAGCTATTTCAAGCCCATTTGCTACCAGAATTCCACAATTCAATAAAGAAGAACAGACCAATTTTCTGTTTTTAAGGCTTGGGAAAAATTTATATTTAATAAATTCAAAATAATCTTATTTAAATATTTCCATGATTTGAAGTATAGATATGAAAAATGGACTGTGCAGTTTTAAACTAATGGAAGCCTGTCTTACTCCTGAAAACTAGCATTTTCCAGTAAGTCTGTTACAACACCACAGAAAAAGACGGAGTGAATGACACTAAGTTTAGAATAACACTGTAAAACAAGGGCACTTAGTTCTCAGAGCGGAGGTATCCAAAAAGAACACTGAATTACACTCAAAAGTGCATGATCCATCAGCTGCCAGAAAGAGCTGCAAACCTCCAGCCTTTTGCAATTGAACCCATTTATCTCAGAAATGGTCATTGACCTAGGAAAATAACCTTTCTCTCTCTCCAATTGCTGAATTCACCAAGAAAATCTCTGAAATGCTTTACCATTTTTTAGGACAGGAGTCAAAGGTCAGCAATAATTATTTACTCACAAATGTGAGAAAAAGACATTTTACCTCCAGAAAACTACCCTAGCAAGCTGTGAGACAGTGCCAGATGACAGCATTAAAAATTTCTTATGTTGGGATTGACTAATGATTCCTCATGCATCCCCACTGCATGATACAATATAGGAGAGTTCAGCTACAAGACAAGTTTAGCAGAAAGACTTAGAGATTTCGGAGCACTTATCAGTGCTCCTCCAGCTGCAGAGTTCAGAGATTATCAGGACTATCATATCAGAGGTGTACTCTCTGTCCTCCCAGCAGTGAGATTTCTCAGACATTGTAGTGTGTAGATCTGGTGATTTTCTGCGGTCACACCACATAAGCACCAGAATTTCCAGGACAAACATGGCAGGTACTGACCAAAATATTAAAAATACCATGCAAGTTGCAAACTAGCGCTGGGACATTGCATCAGCAAAAGGCGATAGTATATCCAAGAGATTCAAAGAAACATGGCAATTATGCAGATGTCTGAGATTTCCAAGCAGAAACAGGCTTATCAAGTATTTTCTAGTTGTTTAAGAAGAATTGTTTTGCTTGGCAAAAACTCCTCACAAATAATTGGCTATCTAGATAAAAGAATGGCACTGGGTAGTGTGTGTGCCATCCAAAAAATAAAAGAGAAGTTCAAGTGGCAGTCAGAATATTTGTACTAGCAAAAGATTTTGCTCTGTCCCTGCTTTTTCTAAGTCCCTCTACTTCACCGTCACCACGTGCCATCTGTTTGGATCTGATCTGGCGCTTGTCTGCTCACATGGCAATTACCATCCCTTTACAAAAGCAATCAGCAGTGCTCAATATGTTCCCTTTATCTAGCAACACCAGCTGGCTGCTCTCTATCTCTCCAGGAAGAAAGCCTATTGTCCTGGTTCCAGCCAGGACGGGGTAAATTTTTGCAGCAGGCAGTAGGGGGCATGGCTAGGATCAGGAGGTTATTCTATACCACCTCATGTCATTATCATGGGCAGGAGAAGGCATCTCTTCTGAGGAGAAGGGGTTTCAGTCTGGTGGTGGGGGAGGAAGCCATTCGGTGTTGTCTGTTGTCAGGGGGTTTTCTACATGGATTGTTGCTTTCTTGTACCTTCTCTCATTAGCACAGTTGGTGTCACTGTCTATTTTCTTACCTCATTGCAGTAAACTGTTCTTATCTCAAGCCATGATCTTTGCCTTTGGTGTCTCCAATTCTGCTCTCCAGCTGCCACAGGGGGGAGGGGGAGCAAGCAGTACCTGGTTTTAGTGGGAGCATTAAATTGGAGAATACAATTCCTAAACCACAACATGTGTGAAGTCTTGGGGGTTTTTTCCACACACTGCTTTCATAGTAACAATAAGCCAGTATCACTTCAGGGCTGGACTCTGGAAGGAAGACAAGAAATTCTGGGTCCTGCTCATAGTCTAGCTCAGCTGCAGTAAATGCTGGGAAGCCAACTGGTAGTAGCTCTGAAGGAGAAGGGGCAGACACCTGTGATCCTGCAGGTTCCAGGTTTTCTAATCCTGATTTAGCAGAATCCAAAACATGAGTGCCAGAGTGCAGAAACTCCAAATCATTGCACGCTGGTAGCCCATGCAAAGGACGCACAAATGAAGCCTCAATGTATGAGGGCATGCCAGCTGCATGAGACCTTGCCCCAACACTCTGAAAGGGATCAAGTCCTCATGTCTCTTAATCACAAAGTTTGAGTGATTCCACACAAAGACGTTGAAACTACTGACTAGCTTAGCTCTTACCTCATTGCAAGGGCAAAAATCCCAACCCAAAACAGTAAGAAGAAACAACATGAACGAAAGACTTTGAACTGCAGTGGAGCATTTGTTACCAATTTTGAAATGGATTGTTCCATTTTAGCATATTTACTTTTCCATTGTTCTTTTGCTGTCTTTCTTTATTGAAACACTTTCTCTTTATCCACTTCATACTTTGCAAATGAACACAAGTAAAAATACTGGGGACTGGAGAGCTTGGTTCATTTTTCCAACTCTCATGGACTGGAATTTGATTTATTAGTGGCCTCCAAAATTTACAGCTGTCTCTTTCGTCTACCTGGAAGTAGATTTCCAGGAATGGAAACCTGAATGTGAGAATTCAGGCTTAGGGTGGAAATTGGTTTTTTTTTTCTTTTACATGTGTAAGTCTTAAAAAGACAAAATCATGTTTTTATGTAATGTATTAAAATACAAACATGCCTTTCTTCTCCACCCTCCATTAAGAAATATTAGGGCTACCAGAGAGCTTTTTCTTCTTTTTAGCCTGTAGCTAATATTTCTCACCTTTTCTTAATCACAGCTACTTCTATAGTACAAATGCTGCATATATAGTGTTACATTCAACTGTCTTTTGTACATGATGCTCAATAAAAATTAGATGTGTTATGGTGCAAGTGAATCTTTACTCTCCATTAATATTAACTGGTTTTGGTATGTGTAATGCTAGTTAAAGGATTACACTTTTCTTACTGTAATGAGGCCCCTCCATGATATTTCAGCCACCAACCTGTTCCATCACTGTGTCTGACTTCACTGAATTTTCAAGCAAACAAGTTGTCTGCCAGTAATAAAAAAAAATGGCAAAGTATCGTAAAGATATTTTTGATATTTTCTTTAGCTTGTACTTTGAAAAAAAAAAAACAAACCAATTCCCTCTTTTGTTGAAAAAACAGCAATTTTAATGTTAAAGCAGGAAATTCATTGAAATACCTTCTTTTCTGCACAAAATCTATGTGGATGAATGCACATTTCCCAATACCATCATCTGCGTGATAAGAAAAATTCTTTCCATACAGATTCTCTGCAACTTTATAGTCCAGTTTAATTTGGATGACTAAGGAGTCCTAATTCCATTTGCCTTTCTAATATAGAGAAACCAGCTAGCATTATGACAATTTTTACTGTTGCTGTCTTTAAGGCTCTAACCAGTGTTTTATTGCAGCATTACAGCTCTTTGTGTGCTGAGCATAATTCCTGGAGGCTGTAACATAAGGATCCAGAAAGTTTGTTTTGTTCCTTCATTCTGGAACAGGTTTTGGCAATAACTTTAGTTATTGAAATAGCAATATTTCAAGTGCACAAAACCATTAGCTGATCAATGTGCCTGTCTTCAAGCATACATTTTGAAAACTATCAGTGGACATTTTGAGTAACAGACATCTTGCAGTTGTATAAAAAAAAGTTACAACACTGATATCACTACACAGCCTACACAATCTATGAGTTATGTTGCTCAAGCATTTGTTATAAACAGAATCCCAAAGCGCACATTTTTACTGGTCTTTCCAAGCTCAGAATATAAATGCGGATTACCCTTGATTCAATTATATAAGGTGGACTTCTTCTCCCTCCATTATTTTCCTCAGTCTGTAATATAATCAGTGTTTGGCAGGAAGCCATTTCTGTGGGCAGAAAAACTGCATTTTGAATCTCTCCCATTTCAACAGTGAAACTGAACATATTTTCATTTTTTTAAACAAAAGGTAAAAATAACAAATAAAAGAACAAATTAAACTCAGATATTTACATACACATACAGAGTGTTTCTTCATGCCATAGCTAATAGACACATGGAGCACCCTGCCAAAGGACGTCATAGATGTAAATGTTTATGTGAGCTCAAAAGGGATTAGACAAGTTCTCTAAGGAGAAACATCTTCGAAAGCTACTAATAGCAAATAAACAACATTCATCACAGGAAATCGTTGGACTTGAGATTGTATCGTATCGTTAGCATTTGCCTATTTCATTATTTCTCTACGTGTTCACCACTGTCAGACAGAATGCCGCGCTGGGTCTGGTCTCACACAAGCACTGTGCTCTGAAACAGTGACAGACAAAGTCACTATGACATTCCTATAAGGCTAGGATTGCAGTGCCAAAATCCTGGGCTTCAAGCTAGTTTTTCCACATCTGCAGGAAATGCCTGCAAGAGTACTGTCTATTCTGGGACAAGTCCCACTCTTCCCTTCGAGTTAGGAAAATGACCCTGAGGCTAAGAAGCCACCCATTAGCTGAAAGAGTATAAATTTCCCACATAAAGTTCCAGTTTCATTAAAAAGTTCCTGTTCAAGTCTAATGACAATACAACACTAAAATGTAGTGGATGATGCATGAGTTTGTACAGCAATTGGAGAGTCCATATTTAAGTTTATTCTGTTTATATTTATTTTTCTCCTCATATAAATTATAAATAATTGACATTTTAATTCAATAGATTGAGTATTTTGAGTATTAGCGACGCCTTGGTATTATCTTGGTTCAAGAATCCTCTGACGAGTCAGTCTCAAAAATTTGCTTGGTTTCAGGCAATTCCTTCTTGTATAATATGTAGCTTCCACTTCTAAATGGAGTTAAAGTGAAAAAGTAGTTCAAAGATCAACATCATCCTACAGTGTAAGAGTTATTATACCAATATTCAGACACAAGATTCTCACTGTCTATTTTTTAAAACAAAACAAAAACCAATAGACAAAACTAAAACCAAGAAAAACCAAATAAACAAACGAAAAAAAAACAAAACAAAAACACACCCAAAACCCCTCCAAAAAATAAAAAACAAAACAAAAAACCAAAGCCAAACAAACAAAAAAAAAAAGCGTTTAAACCAAAAGAGTCCTGTTTACATTGATTATTAATGAACACTGAGGCCATAGGTGTTCTTTTGGCATGCTTTTTTTTTAGTGATTAAGCTAGGATTATTTCAAGTTGCTTTATTATTTCCGTATTAGAGGAAATGCATTATTTGCATCCTGGTATTGGTTTGTTCCATCCCACTTCAACTTCATTGAAACTGAAACATGATGAGCTTGTTCTTTAGTCATCTCACTTTGCTATAGAAAGGCAAAAAAAGTTTTTAAAAGTTATGCAAAATGTGGACTGCTTGAAAATTAACTTACATTGTTTGGGGGAAAAAGGAAAAAGCCTTAAGGTGATATCTCACCACTTGCTATCACCTCAAGTTTGAAATGGGAAAGAATTGCTCTGTACATATTGCAAAGATGAGTGAGAGAAGAAAGGAAGTGGACTTTCCTTCTTTAGCAGATGAAAAAGATGTCCAAGACTTAGTTCATGATAAGCATTATCTTAGGTCTAGTGTCTGCAAAATGTCAAACACAGACAACATCCACTCGATCCATTGTATAACCTCAGCAACAACTGGGCTGAATTACGTAGTTGATGACCTTGGGATACACTGTCTTAATTTTGGATTTGAGTACTCTTTACTCCTGCTTTGTTTGAATTGTTTTAAATACATCTATTAAGACCTGTCTGTTTCTAGCTTCCTTTGACACACTGCATTTTACACCGCATAACACCTAGAAATCCAAGTTATGGAAGATTCTTCAGATTTTTTAATATCTGCAGGAGCAATTTGAATTACCAAAATGTGGAGTGATTGCAGGGCAAAAAATGGTAATAAACTGGTAGCCTGGATAGAAATACACTCCTCAAAATAAGGTGGAGGGAATATGATGAAAAGCACTTGGGCTGGATTTTGGTACCTTTATTTTGTGCACAACACTGTTAAAACCCATTCTGAAAACTGCATGAGACTGGTAGCAAAAGGAGGAGAGGAATTCCTTTCCCTGTGTGTGCTGGTGAGGTAGATGGCCAAAGAGGTGACCGGGTGCAATGAGTTCAAGAGATACAGCACAGATCTGGGAGCTCCGATTCATGCAGAGAAAGCAACAAGCTGTTGAATTTCCAGGAAGGTCCCAGCCAGGCCTTTGAAAAGTCCGAAGAATAATTTTTTGAGACTAAACATAACTAAGTCTAAGACACTGAATTGAGAGGAAGCAAATTCTTTCTTGCAAGGATAAAGTGGACATGGAGTATTCCAACTCTCACTTAATAAATTTAGCTTTGCGAAATTTAAAAATGTTTTCTTTGATATCTCAGTTATAACAGTTCAGGTAAAGTGAGCTTTAGAGATCAGACCAGCTTTTGGCAGGTATGTCTTGGGTTTCTTTAATATGCAGTTTATTCCAGCCCACAAAAATCTCCAAGCTTGGCTTTGAACACAGACTAGTTGTTTGGAGCCTCAACTTGGAGTCAGACTGCATATCTGCTAGAGCAGGAAAGCACAGGGGTCCTGCATGCTTATATACTATCTTTGCCTCCTTCTGACACTGTCATAACATGCAGCTGGCTGTAGTCCAAGGCATCAGAATCCAACAGACTAGGAGCAGTACTATGGAGGTTGCCTGTAGGGACATACTTGAACAAGACTGCTCCATTTGGTTTTTATTAATACAAAATTAAATCTCTTCTCCAGAGACATTTGAAGATGAACTCTAGAAGAAAATTTAAAATAGTATTTGGGATGGGAAATCATGACTTCCTCATGAATGACTTGAAAGATACAGGCAGTGAGCAATACCATGCTTTGGCACTGTTTATCTAGAAAATACACTGCTGATGGGTGTGAACATTACGGCTAAGAGTTTGAGTGCTCACAAGTGCTTCACAGGCAGTGATCAAGAGGGTCATGATTCCTTTGCTCAAGCACTATCTTCAAGCAACATAAACAAGGCATCTAACCTTGGCTCTTACAAATACATCCTCTGTGTCCTTGGGAAGTGTGGCGAGCGTCACTACTTCTTTTACTTGTGTGCACACATCTGCTAGCATGCTTAATTCTCTCTTTTTAAGAAACTGATGAAAAGCTGTGTTTTAGGAGACACAACCTTTCCAAAAGGAAAGTTATTACTACTCAGTACTAAAAAGCTCAATGACATCTGTATGTCTTTTAATAAACCTTTGTGGTAACTTTGGTACTTGGGTTACAGTACATCAAATTACTCACAGCTTTTAGGATGACCCAGCAAAGCAAACAAACCTGGCCTTAAAAGAAGAGGTGATTATAAATCAAGATATTTATTTACTCATTTATGTTTGTTTCCTCACAGCAAATAAATTACTTCATTCATCAAGTAATTCAGTACACAAAACTTTGCTTCTGCAACTTAAAAACATATTTTTCACCAAAAACACTCTAAATTTCAACTGAAGTAATAAAGTTCATAAATTATCCCTATAAACAGGAGTACCAAGACATCTCTTTTCTTAGAGCCTTAAGTTAATGTCTTAATTTTCCTACCCAAACACTTAGTAGCAAATGCCTGTTTTGGATCAAATGCCTCAAAACATAAATGCAACTTTGTGCTTTTAAAGAGAACAGGATATCAACAAAATTACATGGTGATGTTAAGACATTAAAAACTACACAATGAAATATTTTAAGTGCAGAAAACATTTAAATTAAGTCTATCTGAAGTACAAGCTGAAGCATGGAATTTAAAGCACCATAGAACATGTACAGTTGAACTGAATCTCAAAGTTCGTAGCATCATAGAATGGCTTACATTGGAAGATCTTAAAGATCACCTAGTTCTAAACCTAGGAAACACTAGGGATGCCATTCACTGGAACAGGTTGCTCAGTGCCCCATCCACTCTGGCCTTGAACACTTCCAGGCATGGGGCATCTGCAATATCTCTGGGCAAACTGTTCCAGTGCCTCACCACCCTCACAGTAAAGAATTTCTTCCTAACATCTAATCCAAACCTGCCCTCTTTCAGTTTTGAGCCATTGCCACTTGTACTCTCTTTCTCTGTCCGCATAAAAAGTTCCTCTCCCTCCTTTTTATAAGTCCTATTCGAGTACTATAAGGTTGCTAAAAGGTCTCTCTCCAGAGTCTTCTCTTCTCCAGGCTGAACAGTCACATCTCTGTTAGTCTGTCTTCATGGAACATGTGCTCCAGCCCTCTGATCATCTTTGTAGCCACCTCTGAACCTGCTCTAAGAGGTTTTTTGTGCTGGGGACACAGTGTTCCGTGTGGGGTCTCACAAGGGCAGAGTGGAGGGGGAGAATTATCTCCCTTGCTCTCCTGGCCACATTGCTTTGGATGCACCTCAGGATGCAGTTGGCTTTCTGGGCTGTGAACGGTCATGTCCAGCTTTTCATCCACCATAAAACCAAAGACCTTCTCTGCTGGACTGCTGTCTATGCCAACTTCTCCCAGCCTGTATATAATAATAACAACTGCAGATTATTTATTGAAAGCAAAACAGGCAGAAAATAATATCTATTGTAAGGAAAGCAGTTTACATATTCAAAAATTCATTATAGTCTTTAATAAGGTATTATAATCTTATTCATTGTAGTCTTTTATGAAAAAACTCATTATAGTCTTATTATTTTAACTCAGATGCCAATAGGTGGAAATTAATAAAACAAAAATTTTCAGCATTTTTCTTTGGCACCTCTAAAAATGTTCCAATGGTGCCTTGGACCACTGTAAAGTGAACATAAGCCAACAGCAACATTTTGCTTTTCTTATCTGTTTTTGACAAGAAATTGTTCATCCACATAATGGATATCAGCAAGTTGATGGTCAAAGATGTTTATTAAAGTAGAAAGAAACAACAGGTTCCCTTCTGAAAAGCAGAGCTAAATCCTGACAATGACAATGTTGCAGTGGGATGAGCAATCTTTTTATAGCTGGTAGTCAAAACTCCTGGATTTTGGGGCAGTATCTATGTGGGAACTTAAAAGATAAATTAGTTGTCAAGTGATTCATCCCCATGCCTATGTTTAATTACAGGTAACATAACAAAAGATATTTAAAAAAATTAATACAAACATTTTACTTTTTTATTTTCACTAAACCTCTCACCAAAGAATGAAAAGGCAGGAATGTTAATTATCCAGTATAATTTTTAAAAAATCTGATGAAAAGGAAAACTACAAACCAGAATGACAAGATGATAGTAGAAGAGTTCCGTTTGGACTTGTCCCCTTGTAATAAAATAAATTAGTACATAACCAAATACGCAAAATGCGACAGTTATTACTGTAATGGTTACTAATTTGGGAAGGAATCCAGAACAGGTGAAGTCATTACACCTCTGACTTGGAAGTTATAGTGTGATGTTTTTGCACACAAAACACACACAAAAGATTAAATTGTTAATTTTAAATAATTTGATTAACAAATTTCCTGAAAAAGCAAGACCTCAAAATGTTACAATGACTGAAGCATCCAGACATTTTTAAGCAGCATTGTGCTGTTTCATGATAATACTGGGATAGAAAACTATTATAACACACCTATATCTGTATTATAACCCTTTATATGCAAGGTTACATTAAATTAAGGGTATCATGCTACACTTAAATGTTTCAGAAACTCTTACATTGTTAAAAAATCCTTGGCCTCATTTATTTAAAAACTAATTCACAGACTTGACAACTGTTTACAACTGCACATCAGCCTACCTCTATACAAGATTACAAATAGGTTGTGTGTGTGTATGTTTAGTCCCAAAAAACTCGGAATTCCTGAAGTGTACAAACCTTCAATACAGCTAGATGAAATGTTCCTCTCTGCTATGAATAAAAAACACCTTGCTTTTCTCCTATCAGATTTAAATACATATACTATGTATTTACAGCACGTTTCTAGCTGACTAAGACTTACACCAATAAGTGATTGAAGAGATAAGGACACATAGATTAGACTTCAAAAGTAAATTCCTCTTTCTTTCATCTTTAAATATATTCATACAGTCTACAGAAGCCATCAATTTCTTTTACTTTTCCAGCTTAGCTGGAGCCTCAGAGGAATGCCTTCATTTTGTCAGGCAGGTATATCAACAAGTCACTAGAGCAGTGCAAAGTAAAAAAGTAGTCCTGTCTATGTCTGTGTTTAGGTGTAAAGCACTGAAATATCAGTTGTGATACTGTAGCACTTGCTCTGCATGATCACTGTGTAAGGTATAGCTTCCTGATGGGCAGAAAAGAGCACAAAGGAAATATTTCACACATTATTGGTGCTCACCCATTTTAAAAACAAAATGCAACTGCTATTCCAATAACAGTAACATCTCTATCTGATATCCAGCTTTTCACAGGGAATTGAAATTTTAAAACATGCCAGCAGAATATCACGGACAAATGTTGCTAAAGAACGACCTCCATTCAGGAAGTCACAATGTGCTACTCAAAAAGTTACCATGGAACAGCTTAATATGCATCTTTACAGGACATTAGCTATTCTGAAATAAATATCTGTAAAACAGCAGTTTTGTTCAATTCAGTCACCAGGGAGTGCTGCTGCCAGCACTGAGGGCACATCCATATCACAATACTTTCAAATGCCTAAGCTCAGCAGAAACAAATATAACACCAGTTACAAAAGTCACACCAGAAACAAGTACCCCATAGGATTTCACACCAGCAACATTTCAGGAAAAATCTCCTCAGATCAAAAAAATGCACCAAAGGAGCAGTAATGTTTTCAAGCACTCCTTACCTCCTGTGAATAGAGTTGCTTCAGCCATTGCAGACAACAAAATAACTGGGAGGACAAGTTTTCATCCATCTCTGACAAGGTACTTGGTTTTTCTCAATCCTATTAATTTTACTTTAGCTGTGCTAGGTTTCTTCCTCAAGCATTCTTGTTTCCATATGATTACTAAACCTTTACAAATGTGTTTTCAAATTTCTGGAAACTGAATAGAAACAAAGCCTTAAAATCACCTGAGGAAACAAACTTCTTTGAATATCTTTCTACTGCTCCCCTATTGAGGTTGAGCCTTTCTAAACAGCCTCTAAGCAAGGACAATAGTGCTTATCAAAGGGAAGAACAAAACCTGTGCACACAGATTGGTTACCATTTAAGTTTATCAGTAAATCTCTATTACAAACAAGTTAATTTCAAATTTGTCATATTATGTTTCAGTATTCCTTTATTTACTGAAAGACAGCAAAAGGAATAGAGATTACAGGAATGATGTGTTAAATTTTCAGTCTAGTTTTTCAATACATCTATGTTAAATATCACTTTAATTATCAACAATGACACTCAAAAAGAGTTATTAGCATCAACAGAAAGTAGTATCTCTCACATTTGTACCACTGTCATAAAATTGCCACTGCTACCCTATCCCTAACCCTAACATTAGGCCCTAACCTTAACCCTAAGCTACAGTACTATGGGTTTGAATTCAGTATGAGACTGATGTTGATAACCCACTGATGGCTCAGCTGTTGTTCAGCAGTGCTTACCCTGCCCAGGGGCTTTTCAGGTTCCTGTGCTCTGCCAGTGAGGAGCAGCACAAGGAGCTGGGAGGGAGCATGGCCAGGACAGCTGACCCGAACTGGCTCTGTTTGGGTCACAGACCACAGAATGTCATGCCTAGCACAGAAACTTGGGGGAATTTGCTGGGAGGAGCCAATCACTGTGGGAGCTGGGCTGGGCATCAGACAGTAGGTGGTGAGCAGTGGTACTGTGCATCACTTTTTTCTCTTCAATTTCTCTTTCTCTCTCAATTTCATTACAGTTATTATTGGTGGTGGCATTATTATTATCATTAGTATTATTAGTAGTGGTATTATATTCTAATTTATTTCAACTATTAAACTCCTATCTCAACCCGTGCATTTCACCTTTTTTCCAACTCTACTCCTCAGCCCAGTAAGGAGGGGAGGGAGGGATCTAGCAGCTGCATGGTACTTGGTCACTAGTTGGGGTTAAAACGCAACTAAATCCTTGGTGGATTCATTTAGCATCACTATGTATCTTGGCTGCTAGCATTATTGGAGGCTTCAGAAATCACTTCTGTTTTACAGGCCTAGATGCCTATGATAGAGACGAGAAAGAATCAATCTAACCAGGAAAACAGTAAATTATTGGAAATACGGCAGAAGAATGTTTGCTTATAGTGTTTATAGCACATCAGTTTGCAGAGGCTGGGCTGGCTTGACACAAGAGTTTAATTAGAAATATTTCCTGGATGATGCTAGAAAAGCACAGATGCCAGTGACACACTGGAGATCAGTAGCTCGAATGTAAGATGTTACAAAAAAGGGAATTTGGAACTTGTAATATTCAATTGATCAAACAAGACAGGCTGCTAAATATGAAGAAAACTAGTGATGATGTTACAAAGAAAGATACGCTGCAAAGAAGAGCTTGACTTCCAATCACATGTGAAAAACATTCCTGGAGGCAGATCTCACTGTGTTCTTCTAGGCTTGTGTATTAAAATCTTGTTCTTTCTTCTTAGAATTTATGTGCTTTCCAGATGGATAGGTTGAGCTGTTTTCATCCTTTCCCAGCAGGGTAGCTAATTTGTTAACATGGAAGGAGAGATGGAGAAAAAATAAACAAAACCAGAAAACCAGAAGCACTTTTTAAAATAAACAATATTTATTTGTTCTAATAATGCCAGTGCAGTTGCAATAAAATGCACTAAAGGAAGTACAACAAACAGAAGAATAGATAACACTATATTCTTTTTCTCATTAAATCCTCAAGGTCACTGTGAATATTTTCAGCCAGATTCTGTTCCTTGTTTTATCTGGTTGTCAACTCTCTTCAAGTTAACAGCTGAGTGAGGAACCACACGTAACTACTCACAGCCCAGACCTATAAAACATGCAAACAGTGGTTATATTCAGCTGCTTTTCCTCCTCTCAGCCTTGGTACCAACTTTTCTGAAATGACAGAAGTTTCAGGGGAGAGATTCCCTCCTCACCCTCCCTGACAAGGGAGCACCCATGATGGTCAGCAACTAGTGCATCTGCAGAATAATATCCAAGAGGGGCTGGGAAACAGGAGATGCACAATGTCATCCTCCTTATGGACTCTGTGCTGCAGGGAAGGTTGACCAGATCAGGGCTCCTTGAAGATGATTTATTGTGAAATTTTTCATCATCTTGAAGTCGTTTCTGTTTTAAAGGACTGAGATTGAATCTTCTTCATCCATCACCACACTACATTTTTTATTTAAGGGCGTCAAAAGGTTTGGTGTTTTTTTAATAGGAGAGAAATAGTAATAGGTATCAAAACAAAGTATGTTCCTAGGAAGAGGATACCATTCCAAAAAAAAACCCCAACACCTTCTCCACCAAGAAACAAAGTATTTCCACAATGAGTCAAGTGACCATCACCCAGGCAGAGAACCACAGAGTCGCATGTGCTTCCCTTCCCCACCACCACAATTGCTTCTCAAACCAGCAATCTCTTACCTTCAGCAGAAGCAAAAAACTCAGCCTTATGTTGTTACATGACATCATCATAGACAGAAACTTTGCTCTTGCTGGCATCAACACAGGAGATGCATAGGCAGACCAAATTCAGGCTAAGTACAGACTGCTTCTCTCTCAAAGCAAATCTCTGGAGAATGGAGCTGCACAGGAGAGACCTGCACTACTCATTGTTTTGATTTGCATGGAGAATGGACAGCCATGGCAATCAACAAACTTGGAAAAAATGCCACTTTGAAACATCCTTTTCCCCATCTGGGCCTGCACTACATGCTCTCACATCAGCAAAGAATAGGTTTTTGATGGAATACCACCTGCTCTTGAAGTTACTTAACTACAGTATGTCCTATCAAAAATCAGCTGTAAATTTTTGCAGACTACACAGCAGTTGTATAGTGATGAGATCCACCCCATACTCCTGACAAAACCAGTATTACTTAACTAGCAGCTTGGATAGTTTTCTGAAAGTTTTATCTGCAAATATACCTTCCCAGGTTACAGGGACAGTATATCACTGGCTTCTCAGGATAACTGAAAAGCCAAGACATGGCTGCAAACATAAGAATTCCAGCTAATGAATTTGAACATCTCTATTTCATGGGGGGAGAAAAGTCAGGGGTAAGCATTCAAAACAGATGGTAAAAAGTATTGAATAAATTAAATGATTCCTATTGAGCAGCAGCCTGAACTCAGAGGAGGAAAAGAAAATAAGAGAAAATTTTGACAAAAAAGTCAACACTCTAGAATTTTTAATCCCAGATCTGAAATCCAACAGGGGTTCTTTGCAGATATAATTCCCTTTCTGAAGTGAAATATGCTCCTTGTAATTGATATCAAGGACTTACTGATGAACTCAAATGGGCTACCAAGCCCTGTGGATTCAGAAAGTGGCTCAGACTGTTGAAAAGGGATAATATAAGAAAATTGCTGCAGCAAGTGTACAAGTTCTGTCCAAGAGCTGCAAACTCTGAAAATCCCACCCACAGGGCATATGAGACATTAAGACCAAAGTTCAGCTGTGAATCCCAGAAGATCTAAGCAGTTCCATGTGAGAGAAAAATGCTTTTGAATTCTGTACTAAATCCAAAATTTTCAGTGCTACAAAATTTCCATGACAGATCTTTCGCAGCTGCCCAGCTCTTGAAACAGGAAGGACTAAAGCAAGCTAAGAGGCCAGCTCCCAAGGGAGCCTGGAAAATTTTTTCTCAGAAATTATACACATAATGCATATCTTGAACTTAGACTGTCTTTCTTCAAACAGATCATAAAAAACTAAGACTGCTTCAAAATTTTTGATATTGGAGTGGTGTACCCTTCAAACTTTTATAACCATCTGGAAAAAGATGTCCAACATGTAACCAGAATAACATACTCCTTGACTGAAATGAAAAGCTACAATTAACTTCTCCAGCAAAATCTAAGAAACTGAGAGGAGTAGATACAAATTTTACCATTTAGGGAGAAAAGGAAGGCAGGTTCTGTAGAATATTTGGCTAGTTTCTTCTAAGAAAATAAGTAGTGAAATAGGCCACAGAAATTATCTTGTACAGATTCAAGAGGGAATCTCTCACCGAGAGAAGAGGACAAGTTCCACTTTACTAAGCACAGACCAGCATGGTTTCTATATAGACCAGGAAGATGACGATTTTAAAACCAGTCCTAGAAAAAGAACTCCTTAAGGGCGAAACTGGAAAGCCAAAGCTTCCTTCAGATTTTAGGCTGCACTGCAAAAAAAAGCAGTCTTGATCAGAAACATGTGCAAAGGACATCTCCAAGATACATCTCACTGGAATAATATGGAGATCTTGCTCACAAACTTGTTGCAATCAAGCAGAAAGGTATGGGAAAACACAGGCCATGGACTCTTTTCAGAGCAGGAAATGTCTGTAAAGAAAAGGATACGACCATAGCAGCAGGAAAATAACTGTTCATTTAAACAATATCACAATCTCTGCAAAGAAAGATTCTTTATACATAGGCCTGCATGCTCATCAATGCTTCTCTCAAGCTTGACATGACCAATCCCAATTTATTTTGACAGAGATTAATCACAGCCATGACAAGATCCTTAAAAATAATCTTACTTTTTTAAAAAATGTAAAAATATATAAATAAATAGATAAATAAATAAATACATAAATTCAGTTGTAGATTCCTAATCCTACATGGCTAAATACTGAAGGCCATGTAGTCCATCAAGTGCACTCTGTTACGGTACCTTGAAGATAAAGAGCAAAGAAACTTCTCTTTAACAAAAAATACCTTGAAAGGTAAAAATATGCAATCATAACCTTTTTTTTAGGAAAGCTGGAAGTCTCTAGGATATGTAATATTCATAAGTCAAAAGTTCTGTTCCTGGGTATACTGCACTGATGTCCTTTACATTCTTCATCTGACTGTGGGAGAGCTTCCCATTGTGTGAAATATCACAGGCCACATTTTCCTCCCTGTTCTTTCCTGTGCACTCTTCTTTAACTCCAAGATATTTTCCAAATAACATTTTAAAATTGGTAATACCCTATGAATTTAACCAAATATCTAAGTTTCGCTAAAGGCTTTTTCAAAGCAGAAAAACTGATATGGATGTTTCCTTTCTGGGGGCAAATTGTGCAGATCTGCAGTTCAATAAAGCATGTACCTGAGTCTCACTCAAGCAATCAGGCACTTGGGAACACACTCAAGGAATAACCACAAGCCTATGTTCAGCTGAGTTGGGGCATTGTGACTTTATTTCTGCTGACTTGCCTGTATCCTTGAGCAGCTGGAGATCCTCGCAGGGGTGAAACCTCAATAACCCAAGAAAAGCAAACACCTTAATCTCTCTTTCTCAAGGGACAAAATATAATCCAATGGCTAAGCAACAGGAATTTAGAAAAAAGCAGGAGAGTAACTTTTTACTTTGCAGAGGACTTTCTACACAAACCTGTACAAAGATACAGAAAAGGCAGGTTTGCAGAGATGTTCATGGTGGAGATTCAGCTTGCCTATTCCCAGGCATACAGTGCTTTTTGACACTGCCTAGAGCATCCCATACACACACACGGGCTGGCAAATATGAGACTCAAGACTTCCTGGGCATCTGTACTCCTCTGGAGTGGCAGCCACAAGCCACACAGGCTGCTCCATAGTGCCTGATCTTCCATCAGGTATCTTAAACTGTTGGGGTCTAAATTTTTGCAGCCTGTGCTGACCTAGCTATTCTGGATTCCTGACTGAGATGCAGATTCTACCTTAAAAACAAAGAGAGAAGTATCTCAGACAGGAATGTCAAAAACTTCATCTGAGTGGGAATCTTGCTAGAGCTAACCACAGAATCATAGAAACATTTAGGTTGAAAAGACCACTAAGGTCATTGAGTCCAACCATTAGCCTAACACTGCCAAGCCCAGCACTAAACCATGTCCCTAAGTGCCAAATCTACATGCCCCTTAAATATCTCCATGGTGATGGTGACTTAACTCCTGTGCAGTCTGTTCCAGTGTTTCACAGTGCTTTCAGGGAAAAAATGTTTCCTAATATGCAATCTAAACCTCCCCAGTGCAACTTGGAGCCATCTCCTCCTTTCCTGTCACTGGTTACCTGACTACAACCTTCTCTCAGGGAGCTGTAGAAAACAATAAAGTCCCCACTGAGCCTCCTTTTCTCCAGCCTAAACAACCCCAGCTCCCTCAGCTGTTCCTCATCCAGCTTGTGCTCCAGATTCTTCACAAGATTTGTTGCCCTTCTCTGGACACACTCCAGCCCCTCAATATATTTCTTGCAGTGAGGAGCAAAAACTGAGGAGAGGATTCAAGGTGCAGCCTCACCAGTGCTCATCCTGCTAGCAGAACTGAATGCATGGACATATGTTGAATTTGGTCCTTTCCTGGCACCTAGCTCAGCAATAGTGTCTAAGTGTGTGGGAATCTCTAGAGCCCTGCTAAAGATCAGTGCCCCTGGTTTCTGCCTTAAAAGTCATATAGGTTCACCTAAAAATGCAGCTGGGTGAGAGTGGATAATAGTAATACTTCCCTTAGACAGATGTCTACTGTGTGACACAGTTACCGTCAAACCCAGGGTTTGGAAGAATATACGCTCCCTTTCTTCTCATGGTCTTACCCTCCGAAGCCTGACAAACCGTCACTTCTTTCCCAAGCAAAGCTGCAGCCCTGGGCAGAAGCCCTTCTGCCAGCCAGGCTGGGGTCTTGGAATGCAGCATGCTCCCCAGGCAAGTGTGAAAGTTACAGGGAGAACTGAACCTGGGTCTCTTACATCCTTTAACTTGCAAGCTTTTTTACAGAAAGTATGACCTTTGCTTCCTTCCCTATTGTTTTGGATAAAAAGAGAGGAGGGAGGAGAGGGATGCACCTGCATCTTGTTCAGGAGAATGCTTTTTGCCTGTGTTCCTCAAGTGACATTTGCCAAGGAACACCATTTCTAAATCCACATCAGCCTTGGGCATGAACTAGGGAAGAGGCAGCTCCCTTGGGTCCCAGTCTAGCCTCTGCACAAACCCAAAAACAACTTCTCACTTACAGAGAATACAAAGAGTAAACCCAGAAATACAAACAGGATATTTCTTGCAAGAAAGGATGATTGCCCTGATCAGATTCTGAGATTCAAATAAGACACAGATGCATAGATGCTTTCTGTGTCACTTTTACTGGAAGCTTTGAAAACAGCTAACTGCAGGAAGTGCCTACCTATCTCATGTAAATGACCCTAAAATTTATGAGACACCTATCTGCATCTTTCAGCAATTGAATCAGTTATTCAATCTGTATTTATTTAAAGAGAAGAAGGGTTAAGAACATAACTATGCATCCTTATGTTACTGAAGTGATCCAAGGTAAAAATGTTAAAAATTTAAAAAAGTTATATAAATAGTATGAATTATAGGCAAAATTTATTTCCTTATAGACAATAACCACTCTGTTAGGAAATACGATTATTTAATATTAATGTTAGAAACTCAGTTTTAATTGCTTACACTTTCAATCAGTAGCTGGCTAAATTAGTCAAGATTCATTAAATCTGTGATAGAAGATTTGCCACAGAAAATACCAACTAAGTTCTTACTGGAAATACTCTTCAAATGTAACAAGAACTTCCTTACACCATCAGTTATAAAATGAAACATTTAAGACCTAGCTTCAAACCAGCAGTTGAAGACGAAACATGAAATGGAAAGGATTGCTACGATCACTCTTCAAAATGTGCCACTCATGCTCATTAACTTCTCCTGAATTTACAAGCTTTTATTACACAGGAGCACAAGCTGTTCCACCCACAGACATCTTTGCTGTCATCTTCATGTCAGTCCCTGGCCAGAAACTGCCTAGCTCTTGCTTTCCTACAAGGTCACTGGACCCAGCTAAGCTAAACCAACTCTGACCAATCTCAGTTTAATACAGAATGATAATTTAAATACTGTTATCACTGTGTTCCAAGAAGCTTATGGAGAAAGACTGGCTGGTTACCTTAGTGCATGGATTTTTTTCTTTTGTGTGTTAAAGAGAGATCTAACAAGTGAAGTTATTTGGATTGTCTTTGCTCCATCTCAAAATAAACCTCTCCTCCCTCTGAGAATAAATCTGCCTCTTCCTCAGATATTGGACTAAAAAAGCAGATATGGTGCTAAGAATTACATAAGACAGACTAAGGGCCCATACAGTGGAGAGAGCCAGATTTTAAGGGTTCTGGATGAAATGTATTTAGGTGAGAACCTGTAAATAATGTGGATATTAGCTAAATTTTGTCTGATAAAAACATAATGTGGCCCTAGGGTGCAATATAAGCCAAAATTCCCTCCCTTCCTCCTCCATGCCACTGTTCATTAGGACAGAATAACTGAGCTAAAACTAATTTATTAACAATTAAAATAAAATTAAACCAAGCATTGTTTAAAGAAGTGGAAAAAGAATCTAGTGCCATTCTTTTTTGTAACTAAAACCACAAATGAGAAACCCAGCTATGCAGGCAATTAACATCCTTCAAGTGTAGAATCAAATGCTTAACAATACTGTAAGCAGTAGAAAATAAAAAGACCTTATAAACAGATGAAATAGAACAGCAAGGAATCTGACACTACAAATGGTAATAACATGCTTGTAAGAATAAATACGGCTAGAACAAATTGCAATACAAGTAGAACAAAAATATATGCCTTGAGAGACAAAATTTGATAGTAAAGGGATAAAGTTCCTGTGTTGCTTGTAACAACTGAAAACTGTTGCTTGTAATTACTGAAAAGCTAACTCCAACTAATAATGATATATAATTTGTTACATGAACTGTAAAACCTGCAGAAGGCTCACCAGTGCTTCAAAGGACTGATAAATCATACTCTTGAGTCGCAGACAAAACATATACGCAAAGTGTCCTAGCCTTTGTTACTAGCACTTCTATAAGTTATTTTATGTACACAGTCATAAGAAACAACTTATATGCACAGATGGTAATCTACTGTTTGTCATGGACTAAGAAACAACGCAAAATGCCAGATGATAGGTCTATAAACAGGAAATAACATAGAAGTCAATTTAGAAACCCTGTGTAACTTAAAGGAACTGTGTATGTGTGGATAAAAGATGTACCTACTTGGATAATGATAAGAGATGTAGAAGTACGCCTTGTTTAAGGTACTGTGAAGATAATGAGTGATCTGAGCATCTCAGCACACAGTGAGGATGATGACAGTTGAAAGAACTTAGAACTCTTTGAGGACCAAATTCTCAATCACCTATTCACTACAGCAAGGACAAGATGGGCACTCTTAGGCTTATTTGGTGTCCAGTACCTTCATTCTGACCTTGTACTGCAGTGTAAACATACCCTTAGACCCTACATAAAACCTTAGCTTGAGGTCTGGGCTTTGGCTCCTGTGACAGCTGTTACCACTGAGGGAAGACTCAAGCCAACAATGCCACTGGCCAAGAGAGATTCTGCCTCCAGCAGGGCTGGCCTGAGCCCAGCAATGCAGATATCTGGTGTTTCTTCAAAGCTAAAATCAGAGCCTCATCTCCTGGACCCCCGAAAAAAAGTGAGCCCAGATACACACATGTTCCCTTTCTAGCCTGTTTCTTGAAGGAATCAATGAACAGCATCCCTTCCTTTCTTCAGCTGAAGCCTATGGTTTCCCAGCCGCAGAGAGTGGGCAGAGAAACAGCAGTGAGCTCCTCTCAGCTGAAAAGCAGGATGCAACAGCTTGAGTCTGCCCAAGAAATGCAGCTTCTATCTCAGCTACGATTTCTCAGTCTCAGCTCGATTCTGTCCAAACTGGACTTTGTTGTGAATAAGGATTCATTAGTAAAGAGCTCCCAAGGTTACAGCCTTAGTTTAGGGTTCCACAGTCCCACATCTGGAGTTTCACTGTGAGTAAACAGTGATTTAGGATCAAACCTGAGCTCTGACATACCACACAGGTTTCTCTCAGCTGCGAGTCAGCCCCAAAAGACCATTCCCCGAAGGCACAAATAGCTGTACTGCAGCAGTACATGCAGTAGTTCTTTTGCAGGGGAGTGTGGGCAATCACTCCACTGACTCTTGGAGAGGGTCACCTTAGAAACCCATTCTGCAGAATCCAGATTTTCTTCCAGGCTACTCCTAAAGAGATGATTATGGCACAAGAATATGTGCCTTTATACTGCAGGGAATCCGGCATAAACCAATTTCAGAGGAAGGCAGGAGCTAATCCATTATATCTCAACTCACAACAGAACACACTTTCTTTCCCGTGGGTGTGGGTAAAGCAAAGAGTGTGGAAGCAAAAAAAGCAAGAATTACAAGTCACCAGGGACTATAAACAGAAGACAATATGCCATGGGACAAGTTCTCCCTGCATGATTATAGGCATTGATTATTGTCTCCAATTCTGGGAACATCAATCTGGGAAACATGTTTTTTAACAATTTGCTCCATAGAAGCCACAGTCAGAAGAAGTATGTAATTTAGAAGTTTGTACACTACACTGGGTGGTACACATGAGAAATCACTTAACATAATAAAAAATACATGCCAGCTCTTACTGAAGACTGTCATTTGGCTCCAAGTCAGGTTGCGGAGGAATCAGATGAAGTAAAAACAGGAGCCTTACGGTAAGGAGTTCAGGACATCTGCAGCAACCACAACCAAGGAAATACTGCAGCTAGCTCTTTGCACACCTGTAACAACCACAGTTTTTTCTTTTGTCTGACCAAGGCCCAATTTCTATCATGAGTATTCAAGCTATTCTTATTCCACAAAGAATAGAAGTGAATTCAGAAGGAAACTGTGAAATATGTATATCCTTGTTATTTCCTTCTCTGAGTGCAATAACAAAGACCTTTGCCTCCATTCTACTCTTATTTACCCCCTTATTTCATTTGTCTGCTGTGTGCTTTCTTGTTAGGTGGGTTTTACATCCCTTTACTCTTTTCCTTTTTCCACTATTGCTTCTCACCTCTCATTATTCATGTCTCCAGAGGTCGAAACAGAAAGACAATTCCCATGTTAGAAAATGCCACATGATTTCAACCTTTGATCTTTAAATTACTATCATCTTTTCCTCTCTCCACATTGTTTAAAGTCTTGAGAGAGGGATCTATCATTTTGCACAGTACCCTATTCAGGCCTATCACATTGCACAGACTTTTTCCAGCATGACCTCCCTTTTTGGGTCTTCTCATTATTAATGATTTACCTCAGATGACCTGTGAAGGCCCTGACTCATCTTATTGTTCTCTGATTATTCCGCTGTTTTCTACCCTGCAGATAGCTCTTTACCACTGATTTGAAGCAAATTAGTAGAGTATCTAACACCCTTTATAAGCCAGTGTTTTGTATTTTATAGTTTGACTCACTTTTTAAACTGTTCTCTGATGGTAATCGCGTTTCTTTTATCTTCCTTCTGTGGGTGTTCCCCAGAATACTCTGTCACTTCCCTGCTCTTTTTCTCTTCAACCTTGGCAACCAGCATTTTTATCTCCGTTCATAGTATGTGTTATCATTTGTCAGATGACAGGCCATTGTATTCCTCTTATAATTTTTCTCCTTGTATATATTTGATTTTTTTCTTTGCTTTTTTTTTGCTTCTTTTTCCATGGATTAAAAAAATGGCTACCATAATTTTATTTACCTTAAAGCTTATATTTTCATAGCATATTGCCATATGGCACAGAGAAACCTGATCTACCTCTGAATAAGGCAGCTCAGGACCTGGGAGAACAGTAGATGTGTAAATGCAGCTATATTGTTCCTGATAGCCAGCTTAGTTTACTAAGGGCAAGCTACATGCCTATGTCAGGAAAAATTAATCCACAAAAACCAGAGGTGTATGTCCAAAATGGAGACAGAGGAGTCCTGTTACTTTATTCATGAATAAAGGGAGAGGTCATGGGCATTTCCCATGGGGTCTCTCACATTGCTAGAGGACGCAGCCTCTTTTTATCCTAATTCCCCTGCCACAGGTTCCCTCTCCCTTTCCCCATAGGCTGAGGTACTCGGAAGTACAGACTTCCCCGAAGGCCTAATGCAGACATAAGTAACATGTATTTCACCTAAATGTAGACACCGTACTATACATCTCCCCTAATGCAGACACTCTCAATACACACCCCCCTTTTCTTCTTTTTCTTATGTCTCTGTTCCTGTAGTTTATTAACACAGTCTTGAGTCAATCAGTGGAATTCCTATGGAAATCCTTCCCATTGTTTCTTCTGTCTCTCAGTATAGGCCTTATCCTACCAGCAGTTTGTTTGTAAAGATGCTCCCTTATTCCTTTCACCTACAAACTGTTGAGATCTATATATATAAATATATATATATTTATTTATATTTTTATATCTATTTTTTTTTTAATATATATGCACATATATGTATGAGACGTAGACATATTCTCATATCTCTTGTCTAGCTCATGGTTCATTATTGGTAACACCTACAGGTACCATCACTGCTGCTAAGGTGATTGATGTAGGGCAGTGGAACAGAAATTTACACTATTCCTGTATTAAATACTTCCCATCGGCCTCAAACAAGTGATTTACTCCACCCTGTCGTGGTCCCTCATTTTTAGTGAGCTGGAATGTTAGCTAGTAAGGATGAGATCATGAACAGTTTCAATATCATACTGCTGGGAAGACCTAGGTAAATTATTGCAGTCATTTCTAACTTGAGCTTTCTCCAGTGAGAATTAATCCCTGTTCAGTTTGGTAGTTAAGGAGACCACACTTTTCAGGCCGGTTTCATGCTTTGTTACAGTAACTTGCTGTTTGTAGAGTCTGATCTCACATCTTTAGCTATACCGTACTAGCAATGCTGATTTCCTTTCAGCTTTGCCTTGTTCTTTTCTTAACCATTGTCCAAAACATCTGTGTAATCTTTTCAGTATAAAATTTTTGCCTTCCTGTTTACCTTTTTCACACTTGTTCTCAGTCTCTTTGTAAGGATTAATTATTCTCATGCCATTTGAAATCATTTCCCAAGGGCAAAAGCTAGCTCAGAGAAACAGCAGGAGCTTTTATTTAACTAATGCCAAAAATAATTGTGCAAATTTTTTACCATTTATGTTTTAATAGAGTACTCATAATTCACCTAATTCTTAAGACAAGATTAAATTGTCACACATTATTACCTATTATTATTTACAGTCAAAATATCATATGCAGAAATATCAATAACACCTAAAAGTTATTTAATACATTTATTATATACATTATGCATACCTATACATGTACAGTTAATAGTACACTGACAGCCAACAGAACTAATGACTCTGAGTGTTAATTACCAGGCTTAATTGATATAGATACAATTTTCATTGGTAGAAACTCAGAATCAAAACTCCAATTTGTGTGTTTGTGGAATACAGAGTGCATGTGGTTTTGCATAATGTGTTCAAGGAAGAAACAATATTTTCTGAAATTCCTACATAATCCAGCTCTTTTGTATGTAGAATTTTCATTGCTGCTTGGATTGAAACTGTATTTTCCTACACTGCCAGGAAAAAAAACAAAAGTAGTGGAACAAAAGCAAAATCTACATGGATAAACAGAAGATCAACATTCTTAAATTTTAGTATTAAAGAGAGGTCTGACAATGAAAAATTAAGTGAAAAAGCACCCTTGTTTTTCAGGATGGTGGGACTTAAATACAATATATGGTTATAGCTTCCCTGATGTTAACTTTGCCTCATAACTGGCCAATACATCCTTACAGTCAGCCAACTCTCTCCCCATTCTTCCTTCACTGTTCACTCTGCAAAATAGGGGTAAAAGCTAATTACTTTCATAATAGAGATAATAATGATGCTGACACGAATGCTTTATGCTGACAATATTTTGACCCAAGCACCATATTAAATACTATAATCAGTATAACTGCCAATCTCTCCACTAAGAATTTTTCGGTGGCTTTTCAGAAAAACAGATGTCTGTCGGGTCATATACACAATGCATGCATCAGATCAAAGTCGTGGCAGGCTGGGAAAGTTTCTACTGACTGGAAAACAAAAAATATAATACACAAACACACATAAAGGAGGACCCAGAAGACTATAGGCTGGTCAGTCAGTGTTAAGACAGATAATGGAGCAGATTGTCCTGGAAATTATGCTAAGGCACATGGATAACAGGGATTGGTGACAGCCAACATGCCTTCGGTAAGGGCAAACAATGCCTGGCAAATTTTATGACCTTCTACAATGGGATTACAGTATTGGTGGATAAGGGGAAGTGACAGATGTCATCCACCTGGAGTTATGCAAAGCATTCAATACTGTCACAACATCCTTGGATCTAAAATGGAGAGACATGGATCTGATGGGTGGAGCACTCAGTGGATAAGGACTTGGCTGGATCCTCACACTCAAAGAATTCCTGCTAGTGACTCTATGTCTGGGTGGAAAGCAGTAATGAGTGCTCTCCCTCAGAGGACCAGTATTATTTGTCTTTTTCAGGGGTATGGACAGTGGAATTGAGTGTACCCTCAGCAAGATTGCTGGGGACACTAAGCTGAGTACTCTGGTTGATACTCCGGAGGGAAAGGATACCATCGAGAGGGACCTTGACAGGCTTGAGAGGTGGGCCTGTGAAACCTCCCAAAGTTCAACAAGGTCAAGTGTAAGGTCCTTGCATCTGTGTCAGGGCAGTCCCAGGCTGGGCAATGAGAGAACTGAGAGCTGTGGAGAAGGACATGGGGGAGAAGGTAAATGAGAAACTGAACATGAATCAGCAATGTGCATTCACAGCCCAAAAATCCAACTGCATTCTGGGCTGCATTAAAATCAGAGTGACCCTCCAGTCAAGGGAGGTGATTCTGCCCCTCTACTGCACTTTGATGAGACCACACCCAGAGTGCTGCATCCAGCTCTGAGGTTCCCCACATCTGAAGACATGGACCTCTTTGGGCAAATCCAGAGAAGGGCTAGAGCATCTCTCCTATGAAGATAGGCTGAGAGAGTTGGCCTGTTCATCCTGGAGAAGAGATGGCTTCAGAGAGACGTTGCAACACTTTTCAGTACCTTAAAGGGACCTACAAGAAAAATGGGAAAGGACATTTTATCAGGAAGTGTAGTCATAGGAGAAGCCGTAATGGCTTTAAAGTGGGCGAGGGTAGGTTTAGATAAGATGTTAGGGAGAAATTCTTTATGGTGAGGGTGGTGAGGCACTGCACACGTTGTCCTGAGAAGTTGTGAATGCCCCATCCCTGTTAGTGTTCAAGGCCAGGTTGGGTGGGGTGCTGAACAACTTGGTCTAGTGTAAAATATCTCTGCCCATAGCATTAGAAGTAGGTGACCATAGAAACTAGAGGGTCTTTAAGGTCCCTTCCAATGCAAACCACTTTATTATTCTATTGTATGATTCTAATTACTCTAAAGGGGGAAAAGAGTCACTTAAATGTGCAAGCAACACAGAGATTAAGTTTACTGAAAGTTACGTGTTGCAGGCATGTTGTCAGCTTCTACAGAGACACGAAAATCTTGTTTAGAAAGTTGAATAATTCCATTTTACTCTAGACTAAGGTACACAGTCCTTTCTGTTAATGTTACAAAAGCATTATGAGAAAGTGTTTTGAATAAATTTTCTTCTAAAGTGCTACAAGTCAATGTCTGCTGGCCCACAGCAGTTGGTCAAACACCCTTGTTTCCCTATTAAGAGCTATAAGACAGCTGTAAAGTTGTGAAATATTAAAAAAGAGTGGAATTAATTTCTTCTTTTGGAGATTGCAAATGGGAGGACACTTTCCCATATTCAAAGAGGAGCAGTTCACCTCTTCCATGCCCCAGATACCACAGGAATGTCATCAGAAACCCACCCCCCTGCTCTAGTCTTGAAGTCAGCAACCAAAGCATTCCTTACAGCATGCAAATAAGAGGAAAAAGACAACAATTTCTAGAAAGGCAGCAGATTCTTAACTTAAAATTCCTTTTTAGAAGCTTCAATCTATGTAGAGCTAACCGATTTATTTTAAAGATTTTTTTTTCCTTCCTCGCCCTTAAATTCTACTTTATTACCACAATATGCTCTTTACATGCATGTAGGAAAGAAGGGAGAGGGGATCAACTAAAGAATTTTTTTTTCATTTCTGAGGTTTTTAAGCAAATTTCACAAGAAAGTAAATATAACACAAAGCATTTGCTAAGAAGTAACTAGATGGAAGCAGGCAACTGCTAACTACCCTTATGATATTTTCCTTCTGTGAAAAAACAATGAGGGTGTGGATATTTTCCACCATGGAAGAAATGGGTAGCTATTTTTACATCAAGACAACTAGGAGCAATTAGATAGGTTCTGTAATATGCAGTGACAAAGACAGCTCCCTTAATCTAATATATCTTTTCAAATCAGATTATATTCTGCGCAGCAAATTCCCTTTCCTTCTTCAAAAAATGTACAGAAACATTAATGAGCCAAGATATTCAGAGATCTGGTTAATTAATTTGAAAGGCCTAATTTTGGAGACCCACTACCTGTAAAATGTGATACTAAATAGATTTCATAAGTATATAAATGGATAATTGCAAGGATGATAGACTGCTCTTATAAAGTCCTAACATCAGGGAGATTTTTCTTCATTGCTTTACCCAACAGCTGGATCATTCTCCCCAGACTGAACATTTCTGAAGGGATATAAGTGTCAGGTGAACAATACCAAGCCAGGAATCAGGACTTTCAGCTGCGCTGTTTGCCTCCTGATAGATGATCATCAGCAGAAAAAGAAAGGGAATAAATGTACATTTGCTTTGCTCAGCTTACCTTCTGCTGATTTGGCTGCATATTTTAACTGCAATACGTAGAGCCTGCTCCCTACAGACACTCTAGTCTCACAAATATCCATGGCACTCTGAGCAAAACAGAAATCAAGTAAGTTACTGAAGAGAATTTTGCAGGTAATAGACACAGAGATAGTAATAACCACATTTCTGTATAAAAATAAAACCTGAGGAAGCAGCACCCTTCTCTACGACCTTGCTTTCATTTCTTTGTGTTTCCTCCCTTCTTAAACATAAGCAATATTTTTAGTTCCAGAGGACTAGTCTTTCACAGTGTAAGGTGAATTCTGCTATTTTATGGCAACTAGATGTATAAAAGAGTGTGTTTTCCTCAGTCCCAGCTTAGAAAAGTTGCAATAAACAACAGAAGAGTCTGTGATATTACATTGTGGTACATAGCAGATGAGAGCCACAGGGAATCTAACTGCAACTTCAGCTCTGGCAATATGTCTTCATAGCTGCTCATTTTAGTTCACCCAATAATCACTCATCTGTGTGATGAAAGTTACTACGAATGTTTCATAGGGTTATACAGAATCAAATAATCTGGTTTTAATTGCTTTCATCTAGCCTAAATATTTGTGCAGCACTTCTTATGCTTACATACAGTGCTTTGATGCATTCAGTTATGATACATTACAGTTAGGTTTGTTGCTCTTGGCACAAGCTTTGATGGGAAGGTTATTTGGCCCCTGCCTTCACACTCTACTGTAATGTTTCTTCTCAAAGGAATTAACTTTACTGTCGTGCTATTTTGTATGCAACTGGTAACAGTATCCATAAAAGGCTGCAATTCTACTATCTCACCTTGAAAGAGTATTCTAATATATTTTAATTTATTCTAACATTTTTTTTAAAATTATATAGCTAGGATTTCCACACAGATAAAGATGCTAATGTTTTGCAGAAGTTTCTAGTGTGAAATGGAACAAACACTGGAAAATCTTGTTTCTTTATCTTTTGCAGCAGTTAACACAATCTGAGACATATCAAATTGTCATTTTTCTGTGCCAGCTGGAGAAGTGCAATTCCCAAGACCATCAGTCATTTCCAGCTACTGATTTTTAGATACCCATGCTGTACTGTGTTTTGGCATATAAACACGGTAGTTCATTTTCTCATGAATTTGTCAAAAAATTTGTCACCTGATTTACAGCTTACAGAGTAGCACCTTTAGGAGAAGAAATGTGTTAAATTGAACAAGAGACAGATAAGTACTATCCACAACTAATTTTACTCTTGCTTTAAAATTCAAAATATTTTAAAGTCCAAATGCACTATGGCAATTGTCTTACTTTTTCAAGATGTTTTGGCCATAAGTACATACCACATTTAGAAGTACATAGATAGAAATACTGCTGCTATCCAGAATCACCAGTTAAGAATTGGTTTTTTGCTTGGTAAAGAAGAAGAAAGCAACAGAGCTCCAGGATAAGTAAGAGAACACACTGATTAAGGAGTTAGAAGCAGCTTTTTTCTTTTTTTATTATAGTGTTTTCTATGATGGTGTATTTGTTTGCTGGGGGGTTGTCTAGGTGGATTCTTTTTCATTCCTTCAAACCAAAATGAAGGTAACAGATCTTTTGCACAATACAAGTTTTTTACAATAATTATTAATATTCATGGAGCATATTGACAAAAAGAAAAGTAATTAAAAAAAAAACCAAACAAAAAAGCAATTAAAGACACAAAAACCTATCAGCAACATTCCCAGGATCACAGAATCACAGAATTTACTAGGTTGGAAAACACCTCTGGGATAATTGAGTCCAACCTATGACTGAAAACCACCTTGTCAACTAGATCATGGCACTAAGTGCCACATCTAGTCTTTTCTTAAACATCTCCAGGGACGGTGAATCCAGCACCTCCCTGGGCAGCCCATTCCAATAGCCAATCACTCCTTCTATGAAGAAATTCTTCCTAATGTCCAGCCTAAACTTCCCCTAGTGCAGCTTAAGGCTGTGTCCTCTTGTCCTGCCATTGGTTGCCCAGGAGAAGAGACCGACCCCTACCTGCCTGCAACCTCCTTTCAGGGAATTGTAGAGGTTGCCTGAGCCTCCTTTTGTCCAGGCTAAACAACTCCAGCTTCTTCAGCCTCTCCTCATAGGACTTGTGTTCCAGACCCTTCACCAGTCTCGTTGCCCTCCTCTGGACACATTTGAGCATCTCAACACCCTTCCCAAATTGGGGGGACCAGAAGTGGACACAGTACTCAAGGTATGGCCTAACCAGCACTGAGTACAGGGGAAGAATCCCTTCCCTAGCCCTGCTGGCTGCGCTATTCCTAATACAGGCCAGGATGCCATTGGCCTTCTTAGCCACCTGGGCACACTGCTGGCTCATGCTGAGTCTGCTGTCAATCCAGGTCCCTTTCTGCCTGGCTGCTGTCCAACCCCTCTGTCCCCAGCCTGTAGCGCTGCAGGGGGTCATTGTGGCCAAAGTGCAGGACCCAGCACTTAATCTTGTTAAACCTCATATTGTGGTATTTGGCCCATTGATCCAGCCTGTTCAGGTCCCTCAGCAGAGCTCTCCTACCTGCCAGCAGACTGACACTTGTACCCAACTTGATGTCATCTGCAATTTGCTAATGGTAGACTCAATCCCTTCATCCAGGTCATCGATAAAGGTCTTAAACAGGACTGGGCCCAACACTGATCCCTGAGGGACATCGCTAGCTGGATGCAGCTAGCTGGAGGCAGCACCACTCACCACCACTCTCTGGGCCGAGCCATTCAGCCAGTTCTTAACCCAGTGAAGGGCCCACCTGTCCAAGCTGTGGGCTGCCAGCTTTTCCAGGATTATTCTATGGGAGATGGTGTTGAAGACTTTGCTGATGTCCAGGTACATGACACCCACAGCCTTCCCCTCATCCACCAGGAGGGTCACCTGGTCACAAAAGAAGATCAGGTTGGTCAGGAGGGACCTGCCCCTCCTAAATCCATGATGGCTGGGTCTGATCCCCAGGCCATCCTTTTAGGTTCCGTGTCATAGAACTCAAGATGAACTGTTCCATAACATTGCTGGGCACGGAGGTCAGGCTGACAGGCCTGTCCTGTAGTTTTCTGGCCCTGCTTACAGCCGTTTTCATGACAAACAGGGTCCTCAGTTCCCATCAGAAGGAAGTCACCTTCAGTCACAGCTACCCTTCTTCTTTTCTTCTTAATTCCTGAGGCTATGAGCCATCTGACAGATGAAGTGCACCTGGGACATCCTCCAGCGATACCTTTTTCTTTTGTGTCATCTGTCTGACCCTCTAGATCCAGGGTATCTTTCCATAAGGGTACCTGGGAAGGTGATAGGGGTCAGGAGGAAATTTTATTACCTCCCCGAGTAAGAACCCATTTTCATTCCCCCCCATCTACTCGACCTCCTCCTGTCTGACAGTAAGAGGGGCAGGACACTTCTGACTCAAGCTGAGTTTCTCTCAGGGTTGGAAGGGTGTAACTCCACTAGTTTATTTCACTGTCCCTAATACTCCTGAGCCTTTCCACTTCTTCCTTAAGGTCTGCCACCAGACAGAGCAGATCATTCACCTGCTCATACCACACACAGGTGTCTTTTTCACTGTCCTCCAGAACTAGCAGCAAGCTCAGACACTCCCTGCAGCCAGTGGCCTGGACAGCTGGGTCCTTCGTGGAGCATTCTGTCTGGGTTAGCACACTCTCGCTGGCAACAGCAGCAGCAGCAATGGCTTTTCACCATCTGTAAACCATTGTTGGATCTAGTCAAGTTGAGGGGAAAAAAAGACCAAAACAGCCAAAGCACCACACCCACCTAACACACAACCCACCACCAGGAGCCAGCAGGGTGGCTGCACCCTTGCTGTACAACCTGACACGCCACACCCCTGCTCCTCATGCTCCCTAGAACCATTTAATTCTCCTGCAAATGGTCCTGGCGCTGCCCCTTGCTCACCTGATAAGAGGTTCTAAGTGAAAAATCCAGGAGCTGGTTGCAATTTCAATCAATGTGGTATTTACTATTACAAAAGATAAGAGTTTTGGTTTTAAATGTATTAAAGATATACAATTGTGTAAATGCTAGCTTTAGAGTTAAAAATCAAAGAAGTCAGAACCTTATTGGAGTGGAGATCATCTGCACAGGCCAGTGTTACGTTGGTAATTCATGGTCCCACTGTGATTAGATGGTACTCTGCATGAATGCAAAACTTGATGTTATCAGTCAAAGCAACATTTTGGCCTCATAATTTCTTATTTTATCATGGATTTTTGTGCTATAAAGTTGCTTAAAACTGTTCCCTGAAGCTTAAATCAGTGTGAATGGATAGATAATCCTAAATCTTCTTTGCACATAGTTTTCTAAAAGATCTTAAAATAACTGAGTAGTGGTCTCAAAAGATTGGATGTGATTTAAATATTTTCATTTGTTTTAACCATGTACACAGTCAAGAAGTCTTTATAGAAACCGACTTGCCTAACACAGAAGAATCTTCCTCTGCATATAGATACGACAAAAAACCTAAGATGGTACATCAAAAATAGTAGGTGCTGAGCCAAAAACTGTTTCAACAGCTCAGTATGTTAACATGCATCTCACAAGTATCTCACTTTTCAGCACAACTTGCTATCTTCCAGAGCGTACATGCTGACAACCTCTCGTTGAAGAGGAATAAATCTTTCCTTTCAATTTAATTTAATTTCATCATTTCACTCAATTTGCTATCAAGTAGTACCGAGTCACTTTTAGCTCTGTAACTAACAGTGAACCCCATGCACTTTCTCTGACTTCTGCAACCTCACAACTCCCGGAAAAATCTGGGTTTCATAGCCAGCCTTGCTCTTACCTCTCCTGCTTGTCGCTCATCCAAGTGCTTCCTTGTGGGAATGCATTGTCAGGCCCTTCCAGATTTCCCAGAGGGAAGATTTATAAATCCTTAGAAGCCTTCTCCAGAAGGAGTCTCCCATCCCCACAGCCACTGACCAGGTAGATGGGCCAGTCCAGGCAGGACTCATGAATCTGCCTCCTTTGAGGCACAAAAGCCAATGCTTTACGCTCTGACAGCAGACTGCATCTGACTAGCATGCACTGTTTGCAAAAATAAAGCAAATAAAATGGAAGATGCAGACCAAGTTCCCTCCTCTAAGCCCCTCTCATTTCAACACCCAGAGACATTAAGGTTTCCACCACACACTGCACTGTCTCCTATATATCCTTAGAAAAATTATTTCTGTATTTTTCAGTTATATGTACATTGCTCCACTCTTCCCAACATGACAGACTCACCAAGGACCTCTTCTGCATCAGGCACACCCAGGGGCCAATATCAGAGGAGGAATCTCTCCTTCCAAAAGTATTGCCTGGTGCCACCAAAGATAGATAACTAAGCAACTATTTCATTAGTACAGAGATAATATCAAAAAATGCAAGGAAGTTTAGAAAAATGTCACAAATAAATCCCTAATCAACAAAATAAACCCACCAAAAAAACCCAAAACCAAAAATAAGAAGCCAAACAAAAAAACCCCAAACACACATACACAGCAAAAAAAAAAAAAAAAATTTGTTTTGTATTTTTTGTTTAAACTCAGCTCAGTACCACCACCCTTTTCTGATGTTCTGGTGTCTTTCAGCATTCAACCAGACAGTTCAGGATTTCCACCAGGTGAAGGTGTCCTCAGCTGACAGGAAAGCAGCATCTGTGACCATAATGTATGGAGCAGCATTGCCAACTGACAAACTTGAGAGTTATAGGCAGCTGTTTCCATGGACTTTATGCCTTTCTGCACTTAAACACATCCAAATTTTACGCATGGAATTCATGACATCCTGTGGTGGGGGCGTTGCCAGTTTTTCTGCCCGTAGTCAACCTGCTAGTAAAAATCCAGTCTGATTGAAATTAAATAAAAGGCATGCAAATGTTCTGAACTACAGAGAATAACATGCTGATGAAATATGCTTCCACTGAGGTATTATTTACTCGGATAGAATCCAGAACCCCAACTCAAACTTTTTAGTTCCCACCAAGCGCCCTTAAACTAGTTCCTTAAATATTTGCATTTTAAATTCACATTTATATTAATTACCTGGTTTGGATCAAGATAGTTCATGAACACTTGCCAGTTCATTTTTCATTAGAGGATTTTTTATTTCAAATGAAGTGTTGGCTCCTTTTCCACTGTGGTAGCTTTATAGTCTTTCCACTGAAATCTCCATATAGCAGACAATTATCACTAATGAAAATAATGTAGAAACTAAAATTAGTGCCTCATTATTCAGAAATCTTTTAATATTCTTCCCCGTGCTGCCGTAAATTGAGTTGTGAAATGATTCATTTATTTTGTGGAATATTAGAGCTAATTATTGCTTCACTGTGCAAGAGGTATTAAATTATACATGAATTTTAGCCTTTAAAAATACTTCAATTTGTGGCTTCCTTCCCATTCCACTAATTTGGTCTAAGCTACAATGCTTTTAGTCTTAGACTTCCTTAAAAATGACATGGTTTCCCAGGCACAAATATTGTAATATTGGTAAATCTATGTGTTGGTTTAGTTTGGGTTTTTCTTTAAATATTGTAGAATTACTTCTGAAAAGAGTGTACAAAATATGAGCCTTCTAGACTTAATGTGCCACTCCTAAAGCTCATAATTATTGAAGTTTATTAGTACTCTTCAGCCAAACTCTTTCATCATGGCAAACTCTCTAGTTGCCTTTGCATTTTCCTTGTTCATAACCTTAGGATTTGAATATTGCAAGTTATACAGTAAAACAGAGTAAGAGCCAAAAATGAAAACTGTTGAATGTAGGAGAGCAGAAATCAAAGAGACCATACAAATCTTTATATTGATGTCATCTGTAAGAGGTTATATGAGATATAAGGAAGACTCCTAGCAATTTTTTGTACTTGCAATGTTTTTTAACTCAGACTCCATCCGTGGGAAGTGGACATGATCTCAGGTTGGAAATAAAGAGTTTAAAAGCAACCAAAGACTGCCACATCCTCTTTACACACACGTTTCAGAGCAGAAAGGTATCCTGGGATGAAACTTCATTTTTTCTTCAGTATCAATGACATGACAATTATTTTAGCAGCTGAAAACTCTTGGATGCTGCAATAAGACAAAGCAATAGTCCTACCTTCATAGAGCAAAAACCTGTAGAGTAATTATGTGCCAGCCCAGGAGACAGGAGGATAAATTATCCTTGCATTACAGTTCCAGGGCTTGCCATGGGAGAGAAGGGGAGAATTCTTTCACTTCATTACAAGATATTTTAAGGAAATATTTTTCTGCAAAAGACAAGGGCAACTAAAGCCCAGGGACAAGAAATGAGTTTTCCTTTGACCCTTGTCACAAAGTCCATGGAGACAAGCCTTCATAATGACCTCATAATAATTGAGGGGTGAGGGGCATGGAATACAACCCTTCCCCTTGATATCTTCAGGAAAACTGATCATAGATTCTTGTAAATTATTATGTTTTAACACCCCAGATGCACACAGATAATATATGTTCTGTTGCAAACAATCTATTACAGATATTTTGAAGATATGAGATTAAAATATTTAAACCACAGTACCTCTAATTCACAGTTAAAATTAAAAAAGCTCAAAACTTCATGTGACCTCTGGAATAAAGCAACAGACTAGAAGTAATTTGCTGTTCATAAACGTAGAATTATACAATGTGGGATTACAAGACAGAAAGACTAAGTCTTTCCTTTCACCTTTCAAATTCTGACAACCCAATAAATAAACCTTACTGAAGTGGCATTGTCTTGTAAATCAACCTCATACTACAAGCTGCTGCAAGTCTGGTTTGCTTTTTTTCCCCCCAAACTCATTTATCCCAAAGTTAAAACAGGAAATAAAATCAGGCATTATATTTGTTGTAAGGGTCATATCCATTCTTGCCAGAAACTGGACTGAGAAAATTCACCAGTCTATCATAAGCTACAAGAAGTTTTCAAAAGTTAAAGGTTTAGAGATCATTAGTGATCTATAACTGATTAGTCCCACTAACCCAAAAATGTCCGTCTAACATAATTTCCTTGGTTGCATGAACTCCCTGTTGTTCCTAAGAAAATACATTTTTAAAATCCTCTATTTTAAAATGTACCATATCTTTTGAACTGGAATACATATGTTCATCCCAAAAGACCCATTACAAACTAAATCTAATACTGTGTTCAAATAAAACATTATAGCCTCATTAACTAGAATGAAATAAATTGATCTGAACTCAGAAAATTTTGTCATATTGTTGACTTCTTTGTTTTATTGGTATGCAGGACATTTGAAATTCCAATAGTCTAGTCCAACAGGCTAAAACTGAATTAGGATTCAATCTAGGTTTCAACTATGATGGTGAAACATGTGGAGGCTACTATGATGCTGTACTTGTTTTTCTTCTTAAAAAAAAATAAATCAGACCAACCAAAACAAACGAATTTGAGACTGAAGAACATATTAGGTAAGTAAATTGTATTTCTTTTCCCTGATCATCCTCGCATTGAATCACAAAATACCAACTCAATTACTCACCACCACCTGAAATGAACTTTTCATGCTGAGATCCCTGAAGTAAGATGAAATCTGCTTCACTGTAGTTCCAGCATGTCCATGTAACTAAAAGGACAAAGTACCAGACTAGACTGAACAGCCCAGAACTGACGCCAGAGTGAATAAATATGGTGCTAGAATAAAGAGCCTATTTATACTGTCTACTCACATTTGGTGGATTGATTATTACAGTTTTGCAAAATAAAAATAGCTGGACATTTTAGCTAATCCAAAACCAGAGCTGAAGTACAATAATATTCTTTTCAAATATTAAAAGAAACATGTTGACAAGTTATTAGTTTCTGTCCTTATGTCCAGACAGGTCTGGAAGTAATAATATAAATCACTCTACCCGTTTTTCCACAATCATGAATAACCACTTGGTATTTTATTGTGTGCCCTTATCAAGCTATGTTTTAAAAAGTCACACCACTGCAATTCTCTAGCTGGAAATTGGGAAACACTTGAATTTGTTTGCAGTCATAATCTTTTAGCTCTCCTCCACCCGTTTTACTTCCCTAGACTAAACCAGTTGTACTATTTCCATCTCTTTTCATCAGTCAGCAACTTGGTGTTTGTCACAGCTGCATTTCCAGTCTGACAAGACCTTCTAGGGTGTGACAGATACTCAGTGTTCCAGGTAGAGTGCCTCAGTACTCTGTATAGCTACATTTTCATGTCTCTTTTAAACCTGTATCTCTCATTCCTTGAACACTCCAGACAGATATGGAAAACACGACGGGAAGTAGAGTGTTTCACCAAAGACATAATAAGCTGATGGTCTCATGGATCACCTTGTTCTCCTCTATAGCCTCTCTTACAAGTATGAAGTTGTAACATTGTTTATACTTGCTTTTTTTTCCCCTTTATTTTCTTCTTCAAGAGGAGATGCTTCAGTCCCTTCATCATCTTTGTGGCTCTTCACTGGACTCTCTCCAGTATGTCCATGTCTCCCTTGTACTGGGGAGCCCAGAACTGGGCACACATTCTACACGTGGCCTCACTAGCCCAGAGCCAAGGGAAAGGATCACCTCCCTTGACCTGCAGGCACCACTCATCTTAGTTAAGGCCAGGACACTGTTGGCCTCTATTGCTGCAAGAGTCCATTTCTTCATGGTGGGCTCATTAAATTAAATTAAATTAATGTCATTTCTCAATATCTTTACTCCATTGAAAAAATAATGAAAAATTACAGCCCTAGTGCACTCCTACTTATCAGCAGAAGCATTTCTCAGATTAAGCAGAGAACCTGATGTGTCATGGGGGCTGTCCATGATGTGGAGTTTCTACACAAGTTATTTGTACCACAAGGTTATTCTGATGCACAGTAATCTGAATGTCACAAAAACCTTGGAGCTACATCCTGCTTGCCAATATTTTAGCTTGGATTAAAACAGAATGAATTGGTGCCTAACTTGTCCTTTTCCTCATTAGTAAATGTTAGACTTTTATAGATACGTTTAATTGTCAAGTCCCACTCCAAAATAATTAGTGTTGCCAGATTTTAGTTTGCTCATTAATCTTATCCTAAGAATTTCTGCCATGTAAATAAAAGAGAGTTATGTTTTTAGAATTTTCCGTGGTGTATTACAGATAGCGTTTACAAAATCAATGTGGCCATTTAGGAATATTGAGGACATTATTCATTCTGTAATATAGTTTAATAAGAAATTGCAACTTAATGGAAGCTTATACACTCTTTGGTGACCTATTTTGATGACTCAGAAATAAATGACCTTTTGTGAAACATCTCTGATGCAGTTTTCTGTTGTAAAATCAAATGGTTTAGAGTCTAATGGAATGTAGTTCCAAAAACATTCAGGCTGATAATCTCAGACAATCCCTACACAGGAGGTGCTGCAGAGGTTTTAAGTGCCCAGAGCTATAATCTTCCAGTGAGTGGAATATATTCCTAAGTGGAATTTCTACTAGCATTATTATGAAAAAATTATGAAGGTAAAAATTTTACTATTGTATAAATATTTATTGAGACATCTACCCACCACAGTTTGGAATGTCTAAAAAAAGAAAAAAAATCATTTTCTAAGGTGGATAATCAAAGACAATACAAAAATCTGAGTTCAGTTATTAGATGAAAGAAATAACTATCACCCTATTCACTGGTATTCCAATGATTCAGAACTTCTGGCCACCACTTTCTGTAGCAAACAGCAAACTTGCAACAGAAATAGCCAGAGACTCCAGATCTTCTGGAGACCTTTCCACAGAAGGCATGCCCTTTGGTACAATGGTAGATGTACTTATTTAATATTTATTTAATCTTTAATATACTGTATTGGAATAGCTGAAGACACTGCTACAGCATTCTACAGCTACAGAAAGAAGTGATTAGCCATTTAATGTATTATTAGGATTGCTTAATTTTCTTATTTTAAGTTCTGAGTGTCTGCACATTTTGTCTATTAAATTAGTAATTAAATTGAACTACTAAAGTAATTCAAATTACTAAGTAAATTTGCCAATTACACTAGATAGGGAGGAGTTGTTGATTCCCTCAAGAGCAGGGAGGCCCTGCAGAGAGACCTCAACAAATTAGAGGACTGGGCAATCACCAACTCTGTGAAGTTCAACAGGGGAAAGTGCTGGATTCTGCACCAGGGGTGGGGCAGCCCTGGATGTACACACAGACTGGGGAATGAGATACTGAAAAGCAGCACCATGGAAAGGGTCTTGGGGGTCCTGGTGGATGGCAAGTTGAACATGAGTCAGCAGCGCCCAGGCAGCCAGGAGGGCCAACTGTGTCCTGGGGGGCATCAGGCACAGCATCACCAGCTGGGCAAGGGAGGGGATTGTCCTGCTCTGCTCTGCTCTGGGAGGGCCTCCGCTCAAGTGCTGGGGGCAGTTTCAGGCAACACAATATAAGAAAGATATAATTCTATTAGAGAGTGTCCAAAGGAGGGCTGTGAAAATGTGAAGGGCCTTGAAGGAAAGCTTCAGGTATGAGGAGTGGCTGAGGTCACTTGGTCTGTTCAGCCTGGAGAAGAGGAGACTAAGACGAGACCTCATCGGAGTCTGCAACTTCTTCATGAGGAGAGGAGGAGCGGCACACACTGATCTCTTCTCTATGGTGAGCAGTGACAGGACCCATGGGAATGGTGTGAAGTTGTGTCAGGGGAGGTTTAGGTTGGATATCAGAAGACAGTTTTTCACCCAGAGGGTGGCTGGGCACTGGAACAGACTCCCCAAGGAAGGGCTCATAACACCAGCCTGACAGAGTCCAAGAAGCGTTCGGACAGCTCTCTCAGACACACATTGTGATTCTTGGGGTATCCTGCACAGGGCCAGGAGCTGGATTCAATGATCCTCATGTGTCCCTTCCAACTCAGGATATTCTATAACTCTATGTAAATGAAAAATAGTTGGATTTATCTTTGATGGATTTGAATCCTGAGCCTTTTTGTACTAAAGCTACAGAAATAGCAAAGTGCTTAGGCTAAAGATTAATTCCGATGATAAAGTTCAAATGGTACTGCAGACTTCTTGAAAGTCTGTGGACTTAAGCATTTTTGGTCAGATTTGAACTCTATGAACCATTTTGTGTAACATTTTCCCTTAATCAAGTGCGGGGTTTGTTACTAAGAATCTCTACTGTTTTTCAAAAAGATGCATGACAACAGTTAATTTATGAAATAGTTTGATTGTGCAGTGTAGTCTTATGGTTAACATCCAGTAACACTATTAGGACAAAAAAAATTTTTGGCATAAAAAGTTTATTCTTGTTCAGTACCACTAGCAATGAAGGCAACAATAGTGGAAAAGAAGATGTGTGGGACCTTAGTCCCTATACAAAGTCACACTGTGTGATACAACACAGCTGTCTGTCTCAGAGTGCACCATGCTTTGAGAGAGCAGGCCCATTTTGCAGGTGCCCTGGAGGGGAATTATGCATAATGTTATTTTTTTATGTACCAATAAAACACTATGTGCACTTTGTATAACAGATTACTTTAGGCCTGACAAGGCTAATTATATTTTTGTTATTTGACCTTTATTACCACAACATTTTCCCTTTTATTTAGGCTAAGAATCATCTGACTCAACAGTTCTTTATAGATTAAGATCTCATTCTGGAAATTTATAGATCATTTAATAAAACAAGCTGTGATTCTTTCTGAGAGTTTAGTTTATCCTAAGTAGCAGCTGGCACATGGCTTCATCGGATAAGAGAGATATCTGTGTTCTGAAACTACCTCATTCACTAGTAAGAAAATTACTTAACCTGCTTTCCTGCAGCTCCTTATTTCTCCAGGCAACAGAACAGAGAAGATGAATCACATTCCATATAGGCTTGCCAACATGACCAGAAAATGTCCTTCCTTTCCAGACAGAGTCTCAGACAAAGCAGAACCTCTCTTTGCTGCAAGAAATCCATCCTGAACAAATGTTTGCATATTTAGCTTTTAAACTAGTGTAAACAAAGAGGCTAGTTGTGACTTAAGAGCTTTATCTCCAGCAGAGAATGACATCAGTTAAAGCAATGTTACTATGCAGACAGCTTCTGGTTTCACTTTTACACCAAAGGGTTAATAACTTGGATTTTTTTGCTATTGCTGAAACTTTGTACAATAACTCAAGAAAATAATCCATAAATAAATTGAAAAGGAATTGTTACCAGTGCACGGTTTACAGACCTTCTGTGTTTAAAATGGTTTATTTTTATGATGGTTACATCCTGCACATGACCTAGGAGGATATCTGCAGAGGTCAGTCACTGTAGATGTTAGAGATAAAAATGGATCAGTATGTACAGCTCTGACAAAAGAACAAAAGGCAAAAAAACTGGGAACTTAAGGACCCTTGAAGCTCAGACTGAAGTAGACTGAGAGTAGGCTTTGTTTGGAATCACTGATATGGAATACCCTTAAATTGTAACAATTCAATTTATCATGCTTTCTCCATGTTTTATTAGAAAATGGAGATTACTAGATTCATGTGATTATGACAATGAGATACTTGGCCTCTGTGTTATGGTTCTGCTTTTACCTGGCAGAAGATACAAACAGCACAGAACTTGTGGTAGGCAAGATTGGGATATGTTAAGCACTAAATTGTTTTAGCAACAGAAAATTGCCAGAGATGATAGGTTTTTACTATTGTAGGTAAAAAACCGCAAGTCTATCTTGTAGCTGTGGCTATGCATTCTCAAACACAGTCTAAGGTGAGACGGGAGATATAAAGTTTCATAAACTTATGGTGATTTCAGTTGCATAGCATCCTTTAAAACTATTATTTTAATTTCTTCTCCTGCAAGACAATGGCATATTCCTTCCACACAGAAAACCCAGCACTTTGGTCCCAGGTGCATGTGGCTTTTTTGGGGTCTCACTCTTGTGCTTTCTCCTGCTTTCAGTAACTACTGAAATTTGTCCATCCTTGTCTGAGTTGCCATGCACTCTGTTTGGGGATGGGGAGACAGAAACTGAACTTTATAAGTTTTCTGTATTTAAAATGGCTTATTTTTAATGGCACTTACATCCTGCATGTAAGAAAGAGGATAGATTAGGGATAAAAATGGATCATTATAATCCACACAGGTACTAGAAGTTAAACTGCCTCTTTCCTACTCTTGTTGTAACCTGGTTTGCAGCTACAGAATATTAGATCTGTTTCTGTAGGAACACCATATGGATTCCTAGTAATCATTACCCTCCTGAATTTTATACAGAGATTAAAAGCTTGTTGACCAGCTTTGAAACAGTAAACTAGAATTCATCCTTTCCTTTTTACTTTCTGATATAGCCCTTCTTTTTACTTCTTGAAATATTCCTACACATTAGAAATGGAAAGATGTTACAAAGTGTACATTGAAATGATTAGAAATTTTTATAAACTTCTCAAAGTATAGTTATGACTGAAAGTGCTGTAGTATTTTCACATATTTTATCTTGTACTAAAACAGTGTTCTAGGGAATGTACCCACAAATGGGTATGATAGTGATTTAACTAGAAAAAGGGTTGTTTTGGTCACAAAATATCTAGCTTTTAACTAATGCATATATAATTTTCCTTTTCAAATTAGAATACCCTGGAAAAATAAAACCAAAACCAAACAAACCCAGACAACAACAACCAAAAAAGCCCCCGCTAAACAGAAAGTTTTGAAAACCTTAAAGCTTCTATACACTGGATGTACACAGACATCCTTGGTTCATTGCACACACTTTGCACAAGGCAGCCAGAGCCATACCTTTGAATACAGAGATACAAGCAACAGGGCAGCACGTGCATGTCTTCAAAGATTCTGTTCCAGAATTAACCAGTGCCCCAGAGGTGGAAATGGCATAATCTAAAACATCCATAGCACAAGCTTTTGTCCTATATAGCCACTCAAAACAGTGTTTTGTGCTGTCAGACAACCCGCCTAACAGAATTACCCTTAAACACAACCTTATATACTCCACCAAGAGGAAGACTGAAGCCAAGAGCAGGTGTTAAATTGCTGATTTATGTAAATTCTCCAGCTGGGAGTATCTCTGCTGAAACTACTAAATGGCTTTGATCATCTTTTCTACACCATGTCAAATTTAAGAGACTTGAGACTGTACTGTAAATTAAACAGGGGGAAGGTCCTGAATCTAAGCCCTTCTCTTTCGGCTGACAAGTATTTAGACCTAATGCTTCCTTACTCAGGAACTCAGACAAACGTTGAAAGCTATTTACATAGTCATTCAAAATCTTAAAATCTGTACTAAAAGAAAATATTATTTATTCTATTAACCAAAGCTGCCAAAGGGGAACATCCAGAGGAGAAGAGAAACTCCTTTCATTGCCTCCATTAGCCATCTGGCAACGTGTACGTGCTCAGTATGAGACAAAAGCAGAGTTTGGGAGACCACTACCCAAATGCTTAACAAGTCCCAGGGGCTGAGGAGTGCGGCCACATCTGTTCTGCTCATTTCATTGGAATCTTCCCTCTGTATCACTACTGAAACAGCAGGGAGGTGTGACAGAAATCATATGTGCCTGAGCAGAGAAAGGCAAGAGATGAAGGGACTAAGGAGGGCGAGAGCAGCAGGGCCTGCAATGGAGGAGGACTGACACCCCAAAGACGCCAAAACTGTTTTGTGAAACTGAACTGAATCAAATGCCTGGTGCCACCCTGGCTTGGGCTAAACCTTATGAGGCAGAAAATTAGTACCCTGAGCACTCACCATTTATTGCTATTGACATTTTAGTTGCAAAAGACTTCCAGTGTTGAAGAGGGGGATGAGGTTCCCTCATGCTTCATTCATGAAGCTTCTTCACTTGCTGTTGTTCCTCGTACAAACTTAAAATCTATAAATTAGATTGTTCCTTTTATTTTGCATATTATCACTATAATCATTTGCCTCCCTAATTAATTTTCCTGTGCTGAAACAGATGGTGACATTCCTGAATAAATCAGCAGAAAATACCTCCCTGCTTCACAGCTGCATTTAGATCACATTTCTGAGTTTATGAGAGTGGGTGACTTGGAGAACTATAAAGAAAAGTTTAATGGTTTTCAAATTAGAAAATAATGGGAATTTGAATCATCCCTCTCTAAATTGCCTTTTTGCCATTTCTTCTTTTTTTCCTAACAAATCTGCCAAATATTTCAATGCTGTAATTTGTTACAAAACAATAAAATGTAATTAAATGACCATAAGCTTTGTTAGTAAAACAAAATCTTGCTCCAGAATTAAAGCTGTGGTGTTTGATTTGATCCTTCAATATGCACACGCACATCCTTTTGTGCACTGCCAAACAAACATGCATGCAGAATACCATGTGTTGCCAAGCAGAGCACTTAATGATGGGATCCTACCTCCTCCATCAAGAGAATCAACATTTCAGAGGTTTCTTCCTTAAAGTAATATGTTGCAAAAGGTATTGTTCAGAAAACCATGCAACTGGCTGTAGAGCTGTGTGGTTGCATAAGTGTCTCCCCAGCCCTGGTGATGAACTCTGTATTTCTTTCACAGGTCATGCCGCTAGTGGGTTGGACCTGGGATGGAAAGATGGACTCATTGTTATGCTCTTCTGTGCCTTCAAGTTACCTGGGAGGCAGGAGAATCATGCTGCATGGTTGGGATGAATAAAACAAAGTATGCAAGGGAAAAATATTCTCAGCAGGCAGCAGCTGGGAATATAAACCACTGCTCCAATTGATCCTGTTACTGCAGGAAGATTGTTACAGGCAGGACACAAAGCCAACACAAAGAGGAAATAATAGTATGTTTGAGTTGGCTAGAGGTTTGCTGAAGAGAAGGCTTCGCTCTCATCCTCCACTAGTTGTCTCATTTCTGAGGCAGATTTAGGAAGGCAGCATGTCTGTCCTTGGGTGAAAAGAGCAACTCCAATTGCTCTCAAAGGAACAAACACTGACCATGCCTCTTTAATCGAGGTTTATGGAAAATACTGAAATTTGATTTGGTTCCAATTGCAAGCTGTGTTCATGAGGTTTTCTTGGTTTGAATTATGAACTGCATTTGAGAGATTTCAATGTTTGTCGCTATCTTCCTTGCTCTTTCTGTTCATAGACTACAAGAAAAATACAGAGGTGTTTTGATTACTATACTCTTAATTTACTTAATGCAATTACTAAATATGTGTTCTTGAGAATTTCAGTGAGTTTTCATGTATGACTCCTGTAACAATGTCGAGGCAAGAATAATTTTATAGAGGCAATCTGATATACTGAGATCAAGATTCACAAATGGAGAGAGGAAAATTGCAGACAGCCCTAACAATCTCGTGGCATAAGCAAGCTGTCCTCTCAACAGCACCTCCTTAGAACAGATGTTCCTTGTACACAATTCACAGAGGTCAGATTTTTCTCATTACACATTTTTAATGACAAGGAGGGATCCTGGCTGCAGACCAAGCTGTAAGAACTCCAACTGCTTATTATCTCTAAATGTGTTTTCTTTCATGTTGCAAAACCCACTAGCCTCCAACAAACACCCAGTGTTTTCAGGGCTGCGCCGTACAATATTTCAAACACTTAGGATGCTTACATGATGGGGGCACTCTCTAACAACCAAATATGTAAGACCCTTCTCACACTCCCTTCACCTCTCCTGGATATTTCCTTACCACTTCCAGAATTTAGTCTTTGATTCTCCTTCAGTTGAGTCTGTGTTCCATTAAAACTGATATCTATGCTTTCTTTGGGGCTGAGCCTAACATAGCCAATTGTCCTGTTCTGTGTATTTAAATCCACAGTGTGATCAAAGGATTTCTGAGAGTTTTCTACGTATTGTTCCTTTGTCTTCTTCTCTCTCTCCTGTGCTTCACAGCCCCTTCTGTTTTGCTTTTATTCTCTCCTCATTTATCTTTAGGTTCTCATCCAAACCTTCACCCTGGATCATCTGCTTTCCTGGTTACTTTGATTTTGATAATTTTTCAAACTTAATTGATGTTTACCCTCTTCTAACATAATTCTTGATCTGATCCATCAGTAGAATAAACACCTGACAGTACACATATAAAAGGTAAAGGATTTATCTAGACAGAAAGTCCATTTCTCTGCCCTTCTTTCCTTCTCCACGACTTTTGAAAAAGTTCCTCATCTTAATGGCAACAAAAAATCTCTGTGAAATTGCTGCACTGCATGTCAAGGTCAAAATGACTGAGATCAGGATACAGCTGTAAAATTAGCTCTGCTGTTTCCTAATACAACATTTATTAATAGACCTAATTATTTTTATATCCATATCATAAATCAAGCAAATGACACTTATTAAAGCACTTTCACATAAGGAAGCTATTTACCAAACTACTTGTTTCATATTTCTCTTTTTTGTAAGTCCTTTTATTTAGCATCTTATGAAATGTAAGTATTTCCAATGCTTTAAGGAATACGTGATTCAAGTTGTTTGGTCAAGCTCTGAGTGCTTGGTTCTTTCTTAAAAACTTGACATCCCAGCTACTAAAGGTTATACTAAATACAAGATATCAGAGCACAGCCCAGCAGATTGTTCTCAAAGTGTTTGCCCTCTACAGGTTATCATTACTGACTCAATATAAACATACTGTGTATCTGCCTTGGCAGAAACTGCTTTTAAAGTATCCTGTTTATACACTTTGATTTTGAGAACAAAAGAGTGTCCATGTAAATTCCTTTGTTTGTTTAATGTACTTACATGCTAGATAGCCACATTGATATGTACAGAGTGAGGCAGAAAAGAAGAAATACCTAAACAAATCTGCTTTATTTTTGAACCTGCATCCTTTTATCTCTGGTCACAGTCTCCAAAAAGAAAACACATGACCTGAGGACTTTATCCTTTAGTCCAGTGTTGTATACCACAAGCTGCTTTGAACCACAAGGAGGCAAATGCTAAGCCCATGTCCCTCTCTTGGGGAAAGAATTGTGTGTTATTTCTGTACCTCACAAGGTACTTATGATTTGAGATCAGAATAATCCCTGTAAAAATCTACAGAAGGGAAGGAAAATATAGGAAGTGAAGTGACCTTTTACAATGACAAACCATCCATAAATGCTGATGTGGAAATCAATGCTTCCCATTTCAGTGAAAAATCACCTTTCTGCAGTGCTTGAGACAGCATAGGTGCCAAATTTTGACTCCAAACCACAAAAGCTGGCATTATCTTTTCCTACCCACTTCCCCAAGACAAGGAAAATCCTTAATGGTTACAATTACCTTTTCTCACACCAGTGAAAATTCAGATTTCTTGAGAGAATACTGACAGGCTTTAAAGACTGGTTACACCTTTGCCTTCCTGGTGGGGATTATCACCTTCCCTTATAGGCGAACTCACCCAATACTAGCCTTCACCACATCAGTGGAACATCAGTGACACAGTGTAATTGTTAGAATTCTGGGTAGCAAGAAATTCAGCAGATGACACACTTTCTCCCCTGCAAGATATCAGTGTGGTTTAACAAGAGCAGATAACAAAGAATGAATGTTACCTACTTTATCCACAGTGCCAAGAGGGTCCAAAACCAGTATAAATTCATCATCATTCTGTCCAAGTTTTCTGGTATTTTCAATTAGTATTTGGTTTCTGTATTACTGGACCTTTTAATAAAGAATGCTTAGGTTAATATTTCATCCTCTAGATTTGAGTCTCATATGGCTGCAAAATACACGTATACATTTATGTGCATTTTAAGTGTAGCGTGCAATCACAAAGGCAAAAATCAGTGAAAGACTTCATCCAAAGATACTGTTAAATCAGGAGTTATGCAGTTTGTCTATCGGCAATGTATTTCTCTTTGAGAACCTACCCATCCAAAGTGACTCTTATTTTCCCTCCAAAATTCATGGTAACTCCCATTTAACTGTCTCCTTGCTACACACTGTGAAAATTATTTTTTGCTCACCTTACTGTATTTTTTTTCATTTCTTAATTTAGAAGACTCTAAACATCATTAAGGGTGAAAATTTCAGTTATCACACATCTGGTCTTTGTGGCATAATAGGAAGTCAGATCATTGTAGGAACTGTGCCAAGACAGGCCAAAAAGCAAGCCCTTGTGACCAAGGCCACTTGCAAAGTAAATGGCTTCCCACAGACAGAGTTAAAAAAACCAAAAGAGTAAGGGTTCCTGGATAGTATCACTGTTTCTGCTGACATCTCTGCTGTACTATTTGACCACTAGAAAGTACCATGAGATTTCCCAGAGATAGATCATGGCTTAGTGACAGATCTGATAGTCACTCATTACATGGCAATGTAACCTGGAGGTGGTGGGCTGAAGAGAAGCAGATGCTGTCTCAGTTTTCAGGAAGGAAAACAGAAAAATTACTTCCTTTGCAGATGAGACTTAAAGAATAAAAAGAGTTAGCAGGGAAATTAACACTGAAGTGTTCTTCTTTTGCCAGGCCCTGACTGCAATCCAACTGCTGTGCAGTACATCAGGAACTATTGTGTTCTGACAGAGATCAGATGCTCAAAACTGAGTTTAAAAGTTGGTGGCACCCAGTTTGCTCATCAATGCTGTCAAACAGTAATGCAAATCTTCTCTCACAGTGGAAAATGAGGGCTTTTTGGTTGAAAGTCCTTTTTGTCGTCTAATGGACCTCTTCCTTTAAGGCCTCTGTCAGGGCCAACGTCTCACACTGCATACCTTCACATATTCTGCTTTGAGCATGAAATGAATAATGTAGTATCCTGTAATAATTAAAGCAGCTGGGAAGTCTGTCCCAGGATCTTCATGTTTACTGCAGAAAAATTCAAGACTGGCTGTTTTGTTTGAATTTAAATACCATATAAAGTCATATATTGCAGATATATCTTATAAAATAAATATTGTTTTGCTGTAATACAACAAAAATATTCCAGACTTTTGGAAAAAAATAGATGAAAGCTTTCACTGCTTTCTCTGTTTAGTTATACATAGAATCATAGAATCATAGAATCATAGGATCACAGAATGGCCTGGAAGGGACTTTAGTAGATTGCATCTACTTGCAACCCCCTGCTGTTTACAGGAACAACTTTCACTAGTCCAGGTTGCTCAGAGCTCCATCCAACCTGGCCTTGAACAGCAGGGGGACATCCACAGTTGCTCTGGGCAATCTGTTCCAGTGACTCACCACCCTCACTGCAAAGAATTTTCCTAGTATCTTATCTCTGTCAGTTTGAAGCTATTCCTCCTTATCCTATCACTACATGCTCTTGTAAAAAGTCCCTCTACATCTTTCCTGAAGGCTCCCTTCAGGTACTGGAAGGCAGAGATTAGGTCTCCCTGGAGCCTCCTTTTTACCATGTTGAACAATCACAATTCTCTTAGCCTTTCCTCATGGAGAGGTCCTGCATCCCTCTAATCGTCTTGGTGATCTCCTCTGGACTTGCTCCATGTGTCCTGCCTGTGCTGGGGACCCCAGAGCTGGACGCAGTGTGGCAGGTGGGATCTCACAGAGCAGAGCAGAGGGGTAGAATCCCCTCCCTCGCCCTGCTGCCCACACTGCTTCTGGTGCAGCCCGGGATACGATTGGCTTTCTGGGCTGGGAGAGCACATTGCTGGATTGTTCCGACCCACATGCACCGCCTTGCACTTGGTCTTGCTGAATCTCATGAGATTCCCATGGGCTCACTTCTCAAACTTGTCCAGGTCCCTTGGGGTGGTAATTCCGTCCTTCAGGTGTGGCAACCACACCACTCAGCCTGGTGGCATCTTCAGACATCCTGAAGGTGCACTCAATTCCTTTGTCTATGTCATTAAGGAAGATATTAAATAACACTGATCCTAATTTGGATCCCAGAGGGACACCACTTTGTCACTGATGTCCATTGGGACGCTGAGACATTGACCACTACCCTCTAGATGTGACTATCCAACAGTCCGCTTACCAAATTCGCCTCTCTCCAATTCAGAGAGAAGGGTATTGTGGAAAACCATGTCAAAGGCTTCACAGAAGTCCAGATAAATAACATCTACAGCCCTTCCCTTGCTCACCGATGTAGTAACTCCATCACAGAAGGCCACTAAGTTTGAGTTTCTTCTGCATTGCAATTAAACAATTATATTACATAGGCAGTTTTAACAGAGGATCTTAGGTCAATTTAGAAATGTTAGGAGGTGAGACAAGTTATGAATTCAATATCTGTAAAAAGTTATTTCATAGAGATGGTACTGCTGTTTCAGGTCTCTCACCATATCTGCATCTAGCTCACATCTTTGCGCTTGTCCAGCAGTTGCTATTTTCTGTTCTTATCATCTCTGCACACCTGAAACTGTGTGGAAGATTGGTCATTGCACCTTAGGTCTACTCAGCATACCACACAAAATGCAGCCATGTTTACCTCTAGTAATAGGATTTTAATCCTCCTTCATCTTGCCTAGAGATAGGAAACAATCTTCTCCTCGTCACTTTATCATGACATTTCAACGACGAATATTATTAATATCAACTATAGAGATAAACAGCTGTCCAGCCTTGCTAGAAACCACAGGTCTGTGCACATCCCGCTACTTGAGCTTCAGGATTGCCAGAGCTCAGCATTAGTAAGAGACATCTTTATTTAACTCTGTCCTCTGCAGGCAAATATTTCCAGAGGAAGGAATCTTTCCACCTGACATATTAACTTCCTTTGTCCTAGGAGTAATTTCACGTTCTCTTTCCACTAGCTTCTACTTTGTCTCCCCAAAGCATGTCTCCATGTTTCCCATTCTGAAATGGGTTGTCATTGAAAGTACATATACAGGTAATTCCATAAAGAACAAAATAAAATATCTCCCTTACCAGCCATTGTTAAAATGAAAATATTTCAAAAACCAGGTAACATAAAAATCAAGCAATTTTCACTTTTTCCCTTTCAATCATTAAACTCCTAATCTGAAAGTAGTAGTAGGGTGATTTTTTTCCCAAACTCATGGGGAACTATTTAGAAATCTCTTGAATGACGACTTTGATCTATTTTGCTGGATAGCAATTCAATATCTCACTCAAAGGAAAATGTTTTTAAGTGTAACATTGAATACCAATTCCACTGAACATGAAGGAATATTTTAGCATGAGTTCCAAGTAAATTATTCAGCAGAACACAGATATTATAGCCAGTTGTTCTGTTCTTAAATCACAGCAATGTAAGCTAAAAAAGAGTCCACCTTAAGCTTATCTTTAAAATTTTCCTAGCTATTTCATTGCTCCTCTTAAAAAAAAAAATTAAGGAGTTAAGGAATCTCATGTTTAGTTTCATATCCAGTGAAACTAAAACACATCTTTCACTCCAAACAGAAGAAAAGCCAAATTGATTATAATACTGATTTGCTTTTTAAGCAAAGAAAATGGTCTTAAATTTACATCTTTATAAATTAAATGGATGATCAGGAATTCTTATGGGGGTTTTTATTACTCAAATGTGATTAAACACTAAACGTTTGGCAAAACAATGATTATTTGAATAAATAAGTGCCCACTTTAGTTACATACTAGAGGTTTTTGTCTGATTTAAATGTTTTTGTCATACTATCAAAGAACAGAAGCAGTGTTGTGAGTTACATGACCAGTCAACGTAAAATGGAACAGCCGGAGTGACTTAAACATATCTGGAAAATGTTTTTCTTGATCATTAATCAAATATGGCAAACAAATACAACAGTTTAAAAGTAGTTACCCAGCCATAAAGCAAAAACTGTAGCTGGACATACATTCCACGTCATGCTGAGCTGCACAAGCTTAGAGTTATTGAGAAAAAGGTACTCTCTCGCATCAAGGCTGGCAGACAGTCTTGAAACAGCTCTAGCTTGCACCCCTCTGTGGATTACTGAATATTAGTGTAATGTTTCAGCCAAATGTTCTCCCTTGATGCTACTCACTTAAAAGAGGTTGGGAACAGGAATATATATACAGCTCATTCTAGTCACCATTGAGTGCTAAGAGAATTCCTTTTATGCACAGCCAATTCAGCTTTCTGGAAAACAAGTGAAACAGAGGTATTCTGAAAGCTTCAATCAGTTCTGCCTACTGCATCAAAAGGGGTGCAATGTCTTCTTATGTTCCTGATTGTGCTTTCTTGCCTACAGTATACACATACATAAGCTTTTCTCATGGTATATGTGTATTCCTAATTTCTGTTTATTTTCAGAAACTAGGAATCAAGTACTGTTCCCATATTTTATTTAACAGAAAAAGAAAATTAGTTTCTCTCATGAAGCTCTGCAAAGTAATCAAGGAAGCAATTCTTTGACATTATTGTGGGATAGCTCCTCTTATAATTTTACTTGGCAGTCTAAAAGGTTTCACTAAACTGGTTCAAGATTAAAAATCCTTTGGTGATGCTCCAATGATCAACCTAACTTCCTAAAGTACTTTCAATTTTTAATGCAATTCCAAATATTGCGCAGAGCAAATTGCAGAATCTTGTTTATGCTCATTCATTCATCAGTACATACTTTTCTCCATCCTCGTCCTCAATAGTATCAATGTTTGGGGTTTTTTTGAAGCATAGCATTTTAGAGAAAAAACTGATTTCTTTACTATGAGTAGTTCTTTCTACATAGCAGCAAAATACATATACTGAATTTTGTAGCTCTTTTTCTCTCCAAACACATTCCAAAAGGGAAAAATGTGTTGTTTAAAAACAGCTGAAATAACTTTTTCACTTTAGATAACTTCTTCATCTCTTTAGTCACAACACAAACACTTTTTTTTTGTGCTGTAATGTGCTGTCCTACCAGGATTCTTTCAAAGTCAAGATGAACAGGCATCTTTCCTAGCTGTGACCAGACCACAACCCTTGCCCTCAGGAGGCTTGGTGGGAACATTGATTTTTGGGGATCACAAAGCCTCACACCAGCCCTATCTCCCAGCTAGGACAGCCACAAAGAAACAAGACGGCATTTTTTCTCAGGTCTAATCCCCCACATGCATATTCAAAACAGACACAAAGCCTATGAAAGAACTCAGTGTGAACATGGTCTGGTCCTTGATTTCTGACCCCAGCCTGCTGCATTCAATAAGGTGAACATCAGGCAGACTTTGGTTTTTCAAGTAGGTGCCTGTGTAAATCAATTGTAAATCATCATTGCCCATATGAAGGGTTCCCATCAAACAAATTGAGAGTCAAAATATTTAGGCAATTTCTTACAGTTACTATTGTTCAGCTACTCCTTCTTGTAAAAAAATCAGTGTCAGATACATTCTTCTTGTACTTGTCTGTCTCCAGAAATACTTACGGGCTTCTCAGAAGTGGAAAGCTGCCTCTTCACTTCTGGGTATTAATCATTTGAAATGACTTTTCCAAAGCCTGTCTCTAAATAGTGCAAATGTTAAATTTTTTTGTTTAGCCTGAACAGTAAGCCACATTTGTTTATCCCTCTCCCCCTCCAAGGAGAAAGAAGCATAAACAAAGAAAATAACTTCTGTCTTAGGTTACATGGAAGGTGTAACCAAAAGTATGTATTCCATTACCATCTTCATAAGCTGTGAAGAACAGGTGGGACAGTGCTCTTTATCTTCAGCATGACCCAGCCCTGATAACACCATCGGGGGGCTTTCCAGTTATCAGAGATTGTCTGAACTGCTATTTCAGATGTGCTTTAGAGTCACAACAACTACCAAATAAAGAACAAAACTTGTGAAACAAACAAAAAAAGAAGGTTTTATTACCTCATCTTCACTGGTGTTACTAGTCATTATCACATATTATGAGAACATACTAGAAAAATCATGTTTGACTGCACTCTTCCTTGCCCACTGCCCTCTATTGTCACTGTGTTTAACTGTATGAAATAAATACTGAAGCCTACCAATATCTGAGCTGTCTGTTCACTGATTTCTTGGAAGCAGTGAACTTGGTTTTGTCCCCCATCTATTTAGTTTTTCTTTTTAAGGTAGGTACTTAGCTGATGTTACCATGCAAGAAAGAGTAAACATACCTGACATGAGAAATTGCTGGTGCCTGTTAAGCCAGTTTAGGCTGGCGCTTAGGAATTCCTTCCAAGAGCATACATCTCAACAAACCCTAAGCACTAAAATAATCCAAAGATGTAAAAATTATACAAATGAGGAATGTAAGTTCATTTAAACAAAGGAATAAATATTGCTAGAATATTTTTACAGCTGTTGCCTCTCTAGTTAATTGTTGTGAGCACAGCAGAGCTAACACATGAAGGAGCAAAGTGATGAGAATAAATTATCAGTTGAATTCTGAAGTGACAAGTCTTTACTGCTGTCTGCATTTCAGAGCAAGATTATTGCACACATTTGACAAATCTGTGAGAAAAAAATTTCACATTCCTTGGACTTCCAAAAAGGGCATGAAAATCAACCTGAAATAATAATAGGGGAAAATACACTTTTCACAGAAACTTCAAAACAGCAACAGTAAAAAAGGCTATGATTATTCACAATGTGTAGCATTGGGGGAAAAGGCACACAATCTCCCTTGGCACGGATTGTTGAGCACATTGCCAGTGATGTGCCTTCCCATCCAGTCACTTTCCCAGATCATGCAGATCATGCACAGATCTTGCTAACTAATCACTGCCTCACACAGGAGGCATCCTTTCATGAGCAAGAGGGTGCAGAAATTAATAAGACTTCTTTACAGTAAGGTGCTTATCTATCTTCCACAACAATGAGAAAATCAGACATCGGAGTAATCTCCCCCAGGAAGTAGTGGATTCTTCAACACTGGAACCTTTTAAGATTAGGTTGGACAAAATAGTCCATCTTATCTAGACCATGCATTTTCCAAGAAAAGATGGATCAGATGAGTCTTGAGATTCCCCTCCAACCTGGTACTCTGTGATTCTGTGACTCTATGAAATATGGTACATGTACAAGCTGGAAAACATAAGCAAAAGAGTAGTTAACCAGCATTTTTATAGATGGCATTACATTTCAGTATGTTATTCTTGGGTATATTCTGACCTCCATATGGTTTTAACATTTGGGGACAAATTGAATAATTAAGTATTAAACAAACTTAAACCCAATATATAACACTAATTCTTTTTAAAGCCTTGCTGAATACTGCACAGACCATATAATTAGTAAAATTATTTTATCTGTTTTTTACTTCTAACAATAAATCAATTTTTTTTGTTATTTCCACAGGTTAATACTAGTATGATCAGTGAAATTATCAGAAATCCTATTTGCAGGAGGACAATATGACAGAATTTACTGTCAAGTTTTCATATTCAGCTGGCAGAAGGGAATTCAGAAGACAATCATGACTTCTCCTAAAACTTAGAGTTAATTTGTCAGTCCTTCTGTCTAAGTCAGTCTGTCCTGGTTTCTCTCTCCACACATAAGTCAAAGTGTACCCCCCAGTAACTTCTTTTAAATGTTACTGTTCAGTAGGTGGCCATTAAACTCCTCTGAAACTTGTGGGAGGCCCTGCACTAGGGGTCACTTGGACTCCTTCTTAGACACAGTAATGTCAAAATTCATCAGCTTCACCCTGTTATTTTTCTTCTTTTAAGCCATTCCACAGGAGGAACTTTCGCTCAATGCTTCTCCCCCTGTTCCTTCCCCTCGCAGCAGATGTATAGAGAAATAAAATTTCCTTCAGCCTGATGTCATGCCATAGCAAGACAAGTCTATGTTCTCTGCTTGCAGGCTTATAAGCATCTCTGTAAGTGTCGAAGAATGAGTTTTTCTGATATACCTATCTCAGCAATTAAACAGAAATATTTTTTTCCCCCAGCCGATGCTTTATATTATTTCTACATATACAATAAAACTAACAACATGTGTTTAGTCACAAATCTAAAATCAGAACTGCTAAACATGTCAGCTGTAATTTCCCCATGGAGCTCCAATATTGCATTTGTCAGATAGAATTACCATGCTCTCTTCAATTTACCCTTTGTTCCTAATGTAGGCCAGATGCATTGAAGGTTCATGCAGTTCTCAAAAAGATCAATCTGCTCTTTGACCCCAGCCTTCAAATCAAGGCTTCACAGGATGTTTTAGCAGAGCAAGGCCTCAGGACATATTGCAAACCTCATCATCTGTATTTCCCCTCTTGCTCACCTGTTTGGTGATCCAAAGGGTACCCCTACTTCATACTGATCACAAGGGATATTCCACTGAGTCTGCCTTTCCTGACACTCATCTGCTCTTTAGCTCTTCCTACATCATGCTTTCCCATTCTCCCCAATCACTTCATACTTCAAACAATTTAAGAGTTTACATTCTTTCCAGCTTGTACTGGAAGAATCATTGTTGCAATGTTTTATGGAGTTCTCATATTTTTGCATTTCCTAATACTGTAATGTTCTGCAGTCTTATATCTCAGATGTTTGATAATGTTGATTCACAAGGGGAACAGAAAGACATAACAAACAGCTTCTTCTGGCACCACACCTGGTTAAGATATTTGCACTGTATTTATAAATCCAGATTTCAATAACAGCAAGAAAAATGGCAATGTTTTCTAGAAAGGAGTAGCAAATTAATATTACATGGTGCAATTAATGCCTTCCAACCTCTTTATTTAACTAGGTATCCTCAGTGATCATTCTTACATTCAACCCCTTCAGGCAGTAAGAAGCAGAATCATTTGGGAAGGTGTTTTCAGTTAAATGAGAAATGTGTATTAAGTGTCTTCATTTCCACACCTGCTCAACATTGACCCAAACAAACATTGCTAATAATTTCAGTATTACTCTTCAGGACATGCAGGATCCCATTTAGAAAAGCACTTTCTCTTTACTGTGCACACCTCTGCTTTTCCTGATGCTCCTACCAACATTTGTGGATTACACCAATGTCATTCTTCTCCATATATGCTGAAACAAGGGGGCCTTAAGAAGACCCGACCACAAGGAAAAAGGTCTCATTTATACTATCCTACACATTGCTCCTGAATTCTACTGGAAGAATAAAACATAAATGATGACATATTTAAAAGCATTTAGCCAAGAGTGAAGCAACTGCAGGTCAGCCAAAGGCTTTTCTTTTCAGTTACCTGTCCTCTTCCCTTAATGACCCCTCAAAGAGCCATGGGGAATTCCAGTTTCTCAGTCTAGACATACCAATGTGATAACCCTTTAAAAGACAGGGTACTCTGATCTTTTGTCAAAGCACAGTAAAATATAATGTTAGGAATTAATACCGCCCTTGCACACAGTGATCCTGGGCTCCCCCTCTTCCTCCAGTGATTCCTACTGAGTCAGACACACAGAAGCCACAAGCAATGCCAACAAAAAGCCTTTCTTTTAAGCTGCTCTGCTACGCCCTATAACAAAGCGTACTGCAACACACCCCCTCACTGCACAGACAGCAAAGCATTTACAGAGAGGAGGCAAGTAGCTGCACTCATGAGGCTGAAGAGATGATTTAGTTTTGTGACAGAGGGTTATTTCAAATGTTTTGCAGTAGATGTGAATTGATGTGGAACCAGGACTGTCATTCACTTGGTGGTGATGGTGTCTCTCTACCACAGACAACAGGAGTTATTCTTTAGGCAAATGCATATGCAGTAAGAATTCTTGAGTGCTCTTGAGAGCTCCTGAGTGAAATAAATTATTTCAAGATGTCCTTTCAGCCAAAACATTTTGCACTAAGTAAATCTCAGATTCCTAACCAGATTTCTGTTTACAAAGTTGTCTTGCTCAAGTATAGCTTCAGTTTGTTCTTGCCCATCCAACCATTAAGCATTCTTTGAAGCAGTTCTGCAGTCACAAGTGTTGAGAATTGTGAGGAAGTATGAGTTTTTCTAGGTGCTTTTAAGCCCACTGAAAGAAGACAGCAAAAGAGTAAAAGCTGTGAGACAGCTAAGTAATTTTCATCCATCACGGCTTGCCAGAGAGATACAGATAATCCATCCTGAAGCCTTGGGCTCTTAGTCCTGGCAGTACAAGTGTGCACTTCACTCTCCAGCATTAAAGATTTGGGAATTGGTGAGAGGAAAAAACTTTAAAGAAATCCATTATTAGTAACACTTTTAGAGTAATTTCCATGTACTCTGCCACTGACATTATTGGTAGGCTAGTCATAAGAATAAATATATAAACCATCCTCATGAGAAAAAAACAAAGATTTTTGGCATAAATCTATAAAAGGAAAGGGAAATATATTTAAATCTGAGTATAATTCATAGCCACATCCAAAAACAGCCATAAAAATAAATTTGTCTTTTTGTTGACTGAAAGACTTAGTGAGTACGGTAAGCTATTAAAGAAGTCTAGAGGTTTTTTATTAAGTGCCAAATGTTAATTCTGTTGACCTAAAAGCATAAACTTCCATCAGGAGCAGAATTTGCTTCTAGGATTATCTTTTCAGAGTATATTCCAAACCACTGCCTTCATGACACGGTACCTCTTATAGATATGATCAATTAGATTTCCATTCTGATTTAGTGCTTGCTTGATGAAATGTGATTCTCCTTTTCTACATCTTCATTTTTTTATTTACTCTATCTCCTCTTTCAATTATTTCACATACACCTATTTTTGTCTGCATTGATTTTTTTTTCTGCTCTTTTGTGAACATAAATCAGAAAGATAAGAGAGTTAAGCCACTATTATGAGTCAGTTTAAATGCATTCAGCCTGCCAGCAGTCTGATAAGATTTGTATTTGCTACCCAGTTTTGTCTTTCTGCTCAGGAAGGTCATCCAGAGCCTCAGGAGAATGATAAGAACTGTTTATTCATTTTACAGTATATCCCAGGTCAAAGTCTGTTCCTGACATATGTACTAGTTGTATTGTTTAAAACAGCTATCCAAACACTGTATTGTAAAAATATAGTTAGAATTTATAGTTTAAATGTATCATGGCAAGAACACTGAGTTTTTCTGTATCTGAGGGAGTATTATATAAATATTCCTAAATCAGTAAAGTTCACTCAAATGTAACCCAGAACAGAACAGGCTTTAAATCCAATGACACATTCTTAGTTTCTCCTCTATTCTCATTGCAACTTGGTCTGACCTAGAGGCTGAGACTGAAACTGTTCCGAATGCAGCCTTTCTGGGGCAAACCTGCTTTACCATTACACAATCTCTGCATGTACTCGAACCAGGATGCACATATTTTGCAAATGCATATTTGAACGATATATGCGCTTTTGCAGTTTCCTTGACAAAGCAGGCAGCTGCTTCATTTGATAACTGTTGCCATAACAAGCATAGGAATTTGCCTCAGCAATTTTTCTGTGCAGTATGAAAGCCAACACTCACCAGCAGCAGTCAAGCAAATAGGTCTGGTCTTCAGCTGTGATCTTGATCTGTGCGTATTAATCCACTGTCTTTTTGGTAATCCCATCTCAAAGGCAAGGAGTCACTGGGTAAAAAGACCAAGTAATCCACGTATCTGTCATGGTCTCTCTAACACAGAACCAAGGGCAGAGGAAGTGTCTGTCACAGCTTTCCAAATCCAAACTGAGGAGTCTGGGATTCAAACCTTAGCCTAGTCCACAGGGAAGAAAAGACCTTCCCAAAGGAAAAAGAGGAAGAACATATAATGTATACTTGTCACCCCAAGGAATACACTATCCTTACAAAAAATGTAACAGATGTTGTCTTCTTTAGAAAGGAAACAGAGGATGAAGACGGAGTTCTTCTGAAGAAGAGAGCAGATGTTATCTCTGAAACTGAAAGAAACCTCATTTGATAGTCAATAAAGTCTCTACTAATCGTCGTCTTTCAAAGATCAGCACCCTCTGATCTCGGTGAAGTGGCGGATCCACACTTGCGTCTAGGAACCATCACTTGAAAAGCTAGCAGATTTACTAATTAGGTAGAAGTAAATGAGAAAAATAGAGAAAGGGAGGCGGACATCCTTACAAGGTACAAGCAGGAATATACTTATGAAAGATAACTAATTATGGTGATTTTTGAAATATATCCAGCCTGCTGTATTTCCTAAACACAGACTAACCTCAATCTGCTTCACAGTTTTTTAAGCTACTGTCCCAAATCCCATTCAGTTAATATGTTTATAAAACCCTTATTTTCAACAAGAGAAACACAAGAACAAATCTATTCATTTACAGCACCTCCTGAGGGCCACACTATTATTTGTCATGTTGTCAGTTTATTTTGGTTGGTCTCCAATGTGCAGGACAGAGAGAAGGGTACTCCAGACTAAAAATTTTGTTTGAAAAGGTAAAAGTCTGGGCTGTCCTACAATGAATTTTAAGTAAAGGAATGGGAATATATTTCATCACAACATCCATGAATGTGTCTTGTGTTTATTACAGTGATGGTCAAAATGGAGAAAAACCCAGCCTGTGACTGAAAGGGGAAAATCTTATGAATCCTTAACTAGTTAATAATCAGACTTTTTCTTTGTTTAGTTACATCATTATTTAAAAAAATCAAGTATAATTTCATAAAAGTAGATTCAATGCTAAATACAAATGCATAATTCTTTTCCTAATTAAGCTATTTTTAAAAGAATATATTCACCAGTGAATAGATTGCTGCCCACTTAGGAACTTAGTAGACAAACTGAGATTTGTTAAAATATCTCATAGCACTACTAGATAAGTTATATTCCTCAATGAGCTCAAGAAATGTTAACACTATTCATGGAAATTTTTTAAATCAATATTTTGTATGATATAATTTATTCAACAATCAGGAATTTCCGTACCTTGTCAAAGGATGATGAACCTAGTAATGATCCATTATCCTACAGAGACTTGTAGATTAACTTTCCCGTCCTTCAGGGAGCTTCTTCTCTGACTAAAATCATACAAATTGTTAAGGGCTTCCAGATTAGAGGAGTCCTTGCACATTCAAACACTCATTATTAATTCTTTTTACTGTCTTTGAGCTAAAGAAAATAAATATATAAGTGAAATGGCATCTTCGAATACTTTTTGTTATGATATTACATATCCAAGAAGAAGCTGCAATACTTCAAACGGAGCTTTACACAGGAGATTACCCAAATTGAGAGTGGGAATTTATTAATAGCTACATTTGCATGTGTGTTTGTATGTGTATAAAATATCTATATCTATAGTAATGATATAGTACACCCTTTTCTTCCAAATCAACACTGCCATGAAATTAGGTCTTCTCTATGAGGGGAAGCTATTTCTGTTCCCCAAAAGCATTTTACTCTACATCATTTCATCCATGCAATGTGTAATGAATAGCAGCTTGTTAGCATACAGCAGAATATATTCTCTCTGGAACAGTTCCGTGCTTGTAAAACATCCTCTCAAACACCATTAATTCTAGAAATAGAAAAGCCTAGTTACACATACATCCTCCTAATACACTTTAATGGCCTGCAAAAAAAGCAGTAACACTAAATAGTAAAAGCTATGAGTAAAAATTCTTAGATGTAAATTTGTTTCCCAAACTATGAAACAGCAAGGAGGATACAATACAGACACCTGTAGAAGAGTCAGACTTCATTCATACTACAGTGTGTAAATACACGAACATACATTACTGCAGTTACATAAATATTTAGTATTATAGTCAATGACAACTGACTTACAAGATATGGCATATTCAAGTGAAAAGCTGCCCTATTTAGAGTTTCCTACAGGAGAGACTCTTTCTTGCCCTGAGACAATGTCTGAGCTATGGAGTGAACAAACCTGTTTCTGCTAACTGGTGATGTGTTTGATAGATAGGGCTGCTAAAGCCAGCGAGATGGATGATAGGAGTCGGAATAGTCTAATTTTTAAAGCAGTTCAGAAATTCTGTTCCCAGCTTCCAGCAAGCTAGCCACTTTCACAATGCCCTTCCAAACTGGATCACTGGGTAACAACTCTTTATCCCCTAGATTCCCTATTTGTCATTACTGGTCTTTAGGAGCTCTGAGCTCTCACACCTGACAGTTCTGTAAAAGCTCTCCTCTAAAAATACGAGCACTGTGAGGCATTCAGAGTGGCCTGACCTGTCTTAGTATTTCAGCTTTCTCTCTGCAATCTGGGGGGGGGAGGGGACATGGGGGGAGGGGTGTGGATGACCCCTGGTGTTGGACAAAGCATTTAATTTGCCAAGACGTCTCACAGCAAAAATAGCAAAGAAATTATTAGGACGTGCAGTTCTTGGCTTCATTTTCACATACTAACACTGTGATGATATCAAATATCTCCACCCTCTTGCAGATTATTCCATCTCTTCTTCTAATTACTCCTTGTTTTCCAGTTAGAGTCTGTCTCTTGCTCTTATCACCAGGGACCCCTGCCCTGTCTTTTGATCTTATTATCTACTCTATCCCAAATACTTTCATCTCTGTTGTTCCTCTTCTGTGTTCTTTTTTTTTGCCCCCTAATTTTAAACTCTCCCATGTCTTCCTGAGGTCCTCTGACCTCCTCTGATAGTCCTTATGTCTGTCCATGAATAACCCTGACAGCATAGAGAAGCAGTTCCACCATGTCAGGAGGTCCCCAACAAGTGGAAAAAGGATTTACAAAGAAAGTACTACCCGAGTCCCAAAGCCCAGGCCAGCTGCAGATTAAGTTTTGGTGTTGAAGAGAAGACTTGCTCTACGATTGCTGCAGAAGAACCAGGGGAGGATGGAAGACTTGTGCTGCACACAGACATAACTCTGCTTTTTGTATTTTTGAGAGAGATTTACTCAGCCAAACTGGTCAGACTTTTAACAGCTACACCAGGATGATACGATTTTTCTGCCTAAGTTCAAGTTCCTACTCCTACTCTAGTGCATTTAGGTACTAGAAATTCTCAGACTTATTATACCTTTTCACATGCCAAAACAAGGCTTGCTTTAGTACAATCTCAATTTAATAAACAATTGAGCTAAATTCTTCTTGTCCCACTGTCAGAAGGAGATAATTTGAGGAAGAGAGCTGCCATGGAAGACTTCAGCTGAAAAACATGCAGCATAGACACAGCGAGAAGACCCACTTTTAGATGAAACATAACCTGAAATGCCTACCTGTGCACAGCCAAAGATGCCATGCACTGTGTGTCCGGAGCCAGTGCGAGTCCCAGTTGGTGCAGGGTGAGCACGAACACACAGGGCTGCAGGGCAGCGCTCAGTCCGGCTGGTGCTACAAATGTTTCATGTGCAGCAGAGCCCAAGCTGAGCAGCCACAGGCTGCTGGGTCTGGCACTGTGGATGAGGAGCATGGGACCACACACCTTTGAGAAGCGCAGAAGTGGGAGATGCTTTTCATCCCTCCTGACCCACACCAGCATCAGCTCTTCACACAGTATGTCTGAATCTGAAGTTTGTAACACATCAGCTGTTGTGTGAGCACAGCTACTCGGAATATCAGCAGCATGCTCTGCACTCTGTGAGGGCTAGCCAGCTCAAATCTGGTGCTTCAATGACCAATGTGCCAGTAGGACCAGTGTGCCAGAAAGCACAGCCGCTGAACAGGTTCTCTGAGTGCAACTCTTGGTAGCTGCACTTCAGCTAAATCTTTAGATCTTAGATCTAAGTGCCCTTCAGTGCCTGCAAGCACCTCTGCTTCATAGCAGCGGTATCATCACCCTCTCCTGTCCATTTGACATAACCAAAATTACCTGTTTTTCACTGTCCAGAAATATCTAATTTTTTCCCACCTTTATACCCCTGAACTGAATAATCAGGCTTAGATTCTAAATAAATACAAGAAATTAAAATTTCATGTGGTACCATCTAAGAAATCCACTTCTTTATTTTTAAGAGCATGTTCTGATCATGCAGTCATTGGGGCTTTTTTTCCCATTAATTTTGTTTTGAGATCTTCTAGGAGCTAAAATGATAGTTGTTTTTTCTCAGCTCTTTACCCTATCAGGTGGATCCTAAAAATACTCAGAGTTCATCCTAACTTATTACACCATTCTTCATACTACAAGCATCAGGGTACTATTTCTCCATTCAGCAAAGTTAATTTCTTCATGATATAAGCAAATGCAATTCCCTGAAGATTTAGTGAGACTGGAATCCATTAGTGTCAAGTCTGGATAAATTCAGCTTTTGATTAAGAAGATAAATGAAGACTTGCAAAAAGAAAATGATTGGAGGCATATTGAAAGCAAAGACAGACACAATTAGTAAGAAATATGGATTGGCATGAATAGAATGATTTTGTATTTGGTTCCATCCTCCTATCATCTGTGATAAACAGTCCAACTCTAGAATAAATAGATCAGTTAAGCTTTTAAATGGAGTGTAATGGCAAAGACGTTCAATCCGAGAGACTTGAAATGACTGGAAGCCAAAGCTTCCACTGAAAATTCAGAGAAAATGAAATTTCTCTTAAAGAAAGTGAAAGAAACCTTCCCTGAAATATGTGAATCTCCAAATTATGAAAGGCTTTGTTCTGTTTTTCACATCTTTCTGTTACACACCTTGACAAACAGAAACCTTGAGACATGGAAGGAGGAGAAAATGAAGCCTTTTTGAGAACAAGTGCAAAACTTTTGTATGCTTAGTGAAAGAAATACATATAAAGCTATTGGGCAAAGGGAGCGAAATCAGGAAGCATAAGCTTAAATGTTTTGGTTGAAGTGTGAAGAAAGAACGGAAATTACTTCAGTAAGATAATGAGAAAAAGTCACAAGTTATTGTAGATTGTGAATTTAAAGAAGGAAAAATGAAGTGGTATAGAAAGGTAAAGGTCAGTTCTCCACAAAGAATGCTTCCAAGAATTCAGCTAAAAATGAATGTATTAGTCTTACTTCTTTCTCTTTTGACAAGAGATGAGGATGTCGAAGAGGAGGAACTGAGACTGGCAAGAGCTGCTAATTGCTTTGTGCAGGAAGTTGGGAGAGCTTCCGAGCTTAGGAAAGCAATAGATGATGGAAAGACAATGAGATGTAGCATTTGCGTCCAGTCTTATAATCCTCAAGGCAGCCATCCTGACATGTTGGCAAGCCCTGATATCACTGGGATACTGTGTTTCTTGAGTAACTCAGGAAAGCAAACAATTCTAAGACCAAAGGGTTTTTTTCATTGTAATGAGTTACAGCTCTGGACAAATCTTCAAATTCAGGTTGCACAGTGCTCAGGCTATTTATCATCTTTGAAAGAATTCTTGGTCCTTCTTTTCCTTTTTAGCATATAATTCAGCTGGGCTTAACTAAAAAGTAAAAATCATTTGTCTTGAGATTTTATTTGGATTATCCCCACCTCTTGGATTCCTGAATCCTAAAAGCAGGTAGCTAGGTAATTTTCCTGTCCAATTCTTCACAGATGGGCCTACATACATCATGCAGAGACCCAGATGTGTTACATACAGCATCAGTGACAGAAAAACAGGAAAATTGGCAGCAAAGCTTTCTTTCACTCCACAGATATTCCTGAACAACAGAAGGTTTGAATCTATATCAGTCCCCGCCTAGAGACTTGACACTCAGTGAATAAAATGTCAGAACAAAGTCCGCCTAGATAGCCATAGGCTTTTATTTTGCTTTGCAACCAAAACTTTTAAAATAATTAATTTCATGTGATTTTCAGCATACTGTACCCAAGTTAATTCAAAACATTTGTGAACCCTAACAACCCTTTTAACAAACACAGTTAAATTCAATAGGAAACCTAAAAAAGGCAAATTTCACATGATTTGCTAGCAAAAGTTTGGCCCAATCTCAAATAGATGCACATAGCAGCAGTCACAGAGGCATAAAACATCAGGGTTTCAAAGTAGTCTGTGGCTTTCCTCTACTTCTCAGAGTTTTCCCATTTTTACAAAATCACTAGCAAAGCATTAAGTTCTGATCTTTCTGTGTTCTCCAACCTCATCTTCCTTTTATCTTCTCAGTTTTATTACAATATGAGGTATTTACCCCTGAAAATCTCAAATGTCTTGTATTTTGAAGTTTCTAGACCAGACAAAAAATTTCGACATTCTAGATCACTTAGAGAAACACCTTTATCAAAATTGAATAGACAGCTGGCAGTTCATGCCTGTTAGTCTTCATTAATTTTTTGCCCACATTTCTTCTTGCTGATGAATCTGGAAATATTTCCCAGACACATCTTAGGTACTATGCCAAGCTAGAGAAGCTTAAAAATTATCAGTGAATACAATTGTTGAAAATACACATATGTATGTATTTTGCTACCAAAATTTCTCTTTTTATTTGCAAGATATACATATGTTGATGATTCATGTAGAAATACTGGCAAAAGTTATTTTAAAAGTTAATTTCTTACTGTGATTTCGCTTCCAGACCTCAAGAGTTTCTCATGATCTGTAGGATAAAAAATAAAGTATAAGACAAACTTAGGCCATAAGGAAAGACAGATGTTCATTTTGGAAAGATAGACTATCAATATTGGTTTTATTCCTTAGAGTTAATTGTGAGGATTTGTTCACTTTTGTTGTTGATAATAGCGAGGTCTTTGACTTTTGAATGAATTATTTTTGACTGCAAACATAGTGACTTCCCAGTGTTAAAATGGTTCTTTTAAGAAACACCTGAATTGTATTTGAAGGACTGGTGTTCTCTAGTGATTCAATGTTGCATTTATGTCCCTATAAATTCCCTATATGTAAAAAAGTCCCTATGTCCTATATGTAAATGTCCCTATGTCCTTACGTCCCTATATGTAAAAAAGAGGTTACAGTGCAATAAGTACTGGGCTGCTTTATGTCTGAAATGCATAAATGTTTTTGTTATCCCAGTGTTGTAATAAAATTGTTTGCAAGTCTTTTGACTAATCATCAGCCTCACTGAAAACACTTGAAACGGTACACCATTTTCAGCCAATTTGACAGACAGATAGTAGCCCTAAGAGTAAACTTCATGAATAACCTCATGAAGCTGGATGTAGGTCAAAGACACAAAATAGAGCCTGAAGGATGACATCAAAGTGCCTATTCCCTCTGACCAGGCAAGAAGCATGTTGGTGCTGTTCCATTAATATTTGTTTACATAAGGAATAGTATATAGGATGAAGGATAAAGTTGAAAATTAAGGTACTGTGAGATGAGGGAGAAACACTGCCCCTTTAGAATATAAATATACATTTATTTCTGTCCCTTAGACATTGCTTCTTTCTTCAGAGAGTCAGCACTGCTTCTTCAGTTAGGGGTGATTGCAGGCAGGGAGAGTCTCCAGACTGACAGCACTAAGGGGGGCAAAGAAGGATGCATTTATACAGAAAACAAGGGATGAGAGAAAACAGATAATTGCTTCAATTATTCTGAACCCTAGCATATATAAACTCAAATTACCAAGATAATCATGTTAGCAAGTAGTGCTTATATCATAATTTCAAGCTGAAACTTTCCCATTCTTAATCTATTACATGTATTTGTGTCTGAGCTCATTATACATGTGAGATCTCACAACCATGCCGAACCTTCAGCCTCACCACAATGGAAAACCATCCCATACTGAAATAATTTTCTCGAGTTTTTGCACAAAGTCTTGCTCCCTAAGTCCCAAACTAAGAATTTAAATCAGGAAACAATGCACTTTGTTAAGTTCTTCCATTTAAGACCCTGAAGTTAAGTGGAATGATTTTGAGCCACTGTGAAAACGCCTCATTTTAACACACATATAAAATGTTAGTGCGTTTTTAAAAGATAACAGCCAATCCCGTATTGACCCCATTTGTGGTAGCTAGACTGTACCTTTCGTGTTCCCAGATCACTGGATCTCACTGCAGAGCCTTTTGCACTGTATGGACAAGTGAGACTCTGGAGAGAGCACTGCAGGGTTTTCTGGCTGTCCTAGTGAATGAGAAGGTCAGAACCTCAAATATTTACCAATTAGATATCACATTTTGACAAGAGTTTGTTTGAGTTTAATTATTATAAAATGTTAGCACAAGCTTCCATTCCTAAAAATTGGCAAAACTTCAGGTAAAAACAGAAAACATCCTGAGCAAAAGGGCAATTAATATTTTATAGACATTAAGATGGAACAAATGTTAACAAGCCACTGCCAAAAAAATATGCAAAACATAGTGATTGCACTTGAAATAAAATTTGTTACACTTAAACAGTGGAAACAAGGGAGGGCCTCATGGAAAACTTCTATTGTGAGCTAATAGTATATCTAGCTTTGTAGAGGTCAGAGAGCTAAAACAGTGCCCTTGGAGCAATTAAATACCATAAAGAAGTATTTATTGTGTTTTCCTATTGCTCCTATTTTTTCTTTCTTCTTAGCCATCATTTCTTTGCAGTGCAGCATCATCTCTTTCCCGGCTTGTCTAGCAGCTGTCAAAAAGTCATTTCAAGTCAGTCATTCTTTAAAAGTATTTTCTACCTCCCTTTCTGCACTCCCTTCCTCAATCTCTATAATTCTTCAAATATTTTTTCAGTTAATTCTTCAGCTAATTCTTCTGAATTCAAGTAAGTGCCAGGGTAGACTCTCTTGCCTTGACAACAGAAGTGATGCCCTGAAGTAGTTTCTGCAAGATGAAAAGGAGGAATCTAGTAGCCCAACAAACTCCTGCACTCATATAGACAGGGAATGGGCAGTCTCTGGATATTACTTGCTTTGGATCATGAAAACACAGATTTATTGTTTCACTTACCAATTTTAGGGGGTAAGTTTGTTGAGAAAATGTAAAGTCTTGTTACCTAGATTTGTTGATACTACTTTTTGCTTCACAAAAATCTCACTGTCTTTGCCGTATAAAAGCAAGCTGCATACTTCCTATGTAATGAATGTCTCAATAGGTATCATGTTTTGCGGATTTGCAACCAGAATGTTCTTCCTAAATGCATATATATGTATATGTGTATGTATTTTTTATTTTAAAAAAATCCAAATATGCAAATTTTCCTTGGTTGTGTCATAGATTCCGATAAACCCTTCTACTACGTTCTTGAACCGTCATCACTCAGCTCACGATTTGTGTGATCATCATTCACACACAAAGCCACTGGAAAAGTCAAAACAAAACATAACTTTAATTCTTAGTTGTTGATAAAAAAATGTAAGGACAGAATATATTACAGAGCTGCAACTGCATGTTCAAAGAGCAAATAAAATATCATTTTGTTTTTGCTAAGCAGTTATTATTGTTAAGAGAATACTGACTGCTGTGTTAACAGGAATGAATGATGCTCCAGCAAAGGCAAAACCTGGGTGGTAATCACAGCTCACAAAGCACTCTTGCAATTCAGACAACTCTTCTCATCAGATCTCCTTGAAAACCTGCATGCTTGTTCCACTGTATTTCTGAACCCATTTACAGTGCCTTGCACATGTCAGGTGTGTTAAGTGGGGGCGGGGGGCCGTGTAAGACACGAGCATTTCTTTTACAGGAGTTCCTGGAAAGGTTGAGTCTTCTTTGTCAGAGCTGTTTGCTCTTCTCTAGACCCTTCATTGTTCTGGCTGAGCTGTTCAGCTGTCCACATGGTCGATTTTACAAGCTGCTGATGTAACAGAAAAATTAGTTTCTGTTTTTTGTTCTTGTTCCACTTTACTTATGTTTCCTATATGTCCATACAAGCACTTCCAGCTTACTGAAGGGGACAGGCGAAATGTGAGCAGAGAACCAGAAAGGGGTAGCCGTGATCACCAAATGTCTAATCACAGTTCAGTGATACAGATTACCTGAACACTTCATTTCAAGGAACAATAGTTGCAAGAAATGTGTCAAATACAGGAGAATCAAAAATATAGTAGACTACAGCTTGCATTGCCTATTATTAATAACTCATGATATTTCCCAAAGACAATTTCCAGCCCAAGCAGGAAATGTACATCTTGGAAAATGCTGCTGTTGCTTCCTAAAAAACTGCTTCGCATAAACTCATTTCTCAAAAAAAAAAAAAAAAGTTTTGTGGGTTCTATTTATTGGTGCCTGATGAGTCCCACTGCACTGGAGTAACATCTGATGTGTTCAGATGTAGCTGTTTGGCATTAAGCAGTCATGTTACTGCAGCTTGTAAAGAAGCCATCAGAACACACCTGACGGTGACTTATTAAACAAAACAGCGGTGGTGGAAAAGCTCTGCAAGCAGAGTGTTGCAGACCATGCACACGATTTGCACAGCTCAGCAACAGGAAGATAATGACCCCAGCATTTAGGCTATATACAAATATTTAAATATATCCAGTCTGTAGAATAAATTGTAGATCTTTTAGTGCTATTGCAAAATGAGGATTTAGTTGGATATAAATGGTGCTTTTTGAAAGGACTTCCATACCTGCAGAGGGGTAAAAAGAGAGTGGACATTAGCACACAGTGGATGAAGAAAGAAGGCCACTTGTGGGTATACACTGTGGGAATTCTGTGCCCAGGAATGCCTGGACTGAGGGAGAGGAGAGGCCACTTGGAAGAAGTGTAAGTCAGTGCCTATAGAAATTAATGTCAGCAGCTATTTTTCTCACAATTTCACATAAATCAAGAATGACTAAGAGATTTTCATGCTCAGGACACAAGTCCTGGCTCCTCTCTGTGCCCTCAAACACTATTTTTGAACAGTTTTTAATGAGCCATAAAGGCCATAACTCATACAAATGCTGAAGGTTTCAGGGGCAATTGCATATGATTGATGATTTTAAATTATTTTAAATCCTAAATTTAGTGTTCAGGATGAGTCTGTGCCATCATGAAAGCACAGAGCTCCTTCATAATATAGAGACTCTATCAAAGAAATGGCCAAAGAAATGTGGAGACTTCCCCAGATCCTGGCAAAAGTAGTATGCTGCAATTTGAAATGTTCCCACATAGTCCACATATAGTTGTTTATGTAACAGAACTTCCGGAAACAATAATTATGTGCTAGGAGAAAATTGCTTATGACTAGCCTGAATAAGAGTATTTCATCTTCATGTTCAATATTACATTGCTCAACTAAAGGATAATATGAAAAGGGAATATATTTGCCAAGCTTTCTGAGAAATCAGAAATTCAGTGTTTGCTAGCTTATATATATATAGATGTAAGACGTAAAATTTTCTTCTTCCACATATGCAACTGTCTTTAATCAATATTTAAAAAAAAAACAAACAAAGACACATCTCTAAATTATTAACAACACTTAAAATTTCACATCAATAAACAGAAATATTCACAGGAAAACCTTACAGGACTTAATTTCATCGTAGAATCATAGATTCATAGAATGGTGCTCAAGCCTTTTGATCAATTTAGTAGCTATCCTCTGGACTCATTCCAACAGGTCAGTGTCTTTATTGTGCTGGCTACCCCAGAGCTGGATGCAGCACTCTGGGTAGGCTCTCACCAGAGCAGAGTAGAAGGAAAATCCTCCCCTTCATCCTGTGGGCCAAGCTGCTTTGGCTGCAGCCCAGGGTGCGATTGCCCTTCTGGGCTGTTAGCACGCATTGCTGCATCATGTTTAATTTTTCTTTCACAAACACTCCCAAGTATTTTTTCTCAGGACTGCTTTCAAATCATTGTCCACCCAGACTGTATCTGTACTTGGGATTGCCCCAACCCCAGTGCAGGACCTTACATTTTGTTTTGTTGAACTTCATGAGGTTTGCACAGGCCCAGTTCCCAAGCCTGTCAAGGCACCTCTGGATTGGCATCTCTTCCCTGTGGCCTGTCAGCTGCACCAGGTGCTGACTAGGTGCCTGTTGATCTGGCCAAAACCTCTTCCATGGATGTTAATTTGTTCAGCTTTGTTCAACTTGATCAACATTCTGTTATTTGCTTGCCCACAATTTGCTTGCCCCAATCAAATTATGCGGCCCAAAAGAGCCAACATACAAATTCAAATGCTCAAATTATCAAACCCATCTAAATTACTTTGCAGCTTTAGCAACTTCAAAACTAAAGATTTTGATCCTTAAATAACAGAAATGCTCATCATAGTCACAGTGAAGAAAATTAACTACCTGAGACCAAACTGGCACAGTGGGAAATCTGCCGGCTGCCTACAAAAGATCAGGAAACCATCTCAGTGCAGATCTGCATCCCGGAGGGCAGACGTGGGAGGAGGGCAGCACCCTTAGATGCCAGCAGTGCCACTAAAGGCTAACAGAGCCAGGCAGATCTCAGCAATTTGTACCCAGCAGGCAATTTCCTCTTTGCGCAGGAATGAGTGCAGAGGGCGTGTAGGAGGGATGATATCTGATCCCTTGGCAGCTTGTTATTGGAGGCAGGGAGAAAAACCAGTGTATCCCCCATCAGTTACTTCCTTGAGCCCTGCCTGCCAAGATCACAGGGATGCCAGAACACTTCTCTGGCACCTGCCCCATGGTGTTCAGCTCCAGCCTGAACATGTGGCTGCAGGGTGGCTGGAGGACCACGAGCAGCTGGTAGAAGATTTGGTTTTCATGGACACTCCAGGATTCACAGGTACCATCCATCCCAGTGGCTGGGTGCATCTCTGGCACGAAACTGCTTTTGCAGAGCACTCAGCAGGCACCAAGAAGGTCACACACCAGGATCTTCAGATCCTTGCAGTGTTGGTTAGTCCCTGCATTGGCAGTAGGGTAGCCACTGCCAACAACCTGGCACCATTGTGTGCTTCATTGTGTGCTCCACTGAAGCTTTTCTCTTCCTTGTTGTTGTCCTTCTTCCTGCTATTGGAGCTGTCCTGCTCACGGCAGCTATTGGAGGCAAGTTTCATTTGCCTGGTCCAAAACGACCACTGCTGCCACAGAGAGAAGAGTGTGGTTTCTTCCACAAGCCTGCTCTGCTCACTGTCCTGCAGCAGTCGCCTCATCTCCTGGCAGGGTGACTCCTCTCACTGCTGCATTTGCAGTGATGGTGCTTCAGCCCGGGCAGGATGGCCAGCACAGCCAGGAAGAGCACAATTGGCACAGCCATGACCTGGAAGAGGTGGGAGAAACGTTTGCTCAGCAGGGCTGGGTGGGAGGTAGCAAGGAGCAGAAGGTGCCTAGAGTGGGGGACCGGCAGATGAGGAGGTGAGGGAGATGAGGGAGGTGGGGAAGGTGAGGGAAGTGAGAGGGAGCAAGGGCAATGCTTGTGAGCAGTGAAGGAATGGAAGCCATGGGCCATTTCACAGAAGCCTGTGGGCACTGGGGTCTACAGCCTCAAGGGGGATGCAGTCCCTGACTGGAGACAAGACATGGCCCATCCTACCCAAACCACCTCATGGCCAATCCCTCACTGGGCTGTGCCCCACGAAAGGGCAAGAAACACTCAAGCAGAGTCTCCCAAGGCCCCATCCCTGCCAGACTACCATGTCCCATGGAGCTTCATCTTAAGCAGTTTTAAAATAATATTTTAACTTCCTTTTCAAATCCTCAAAGTTATGCAGAATAATAGATTATATGTGTTCAATACCATGTGTAGCTGATATCTTTTTCAAGGTGAAAGATGGTTTTCTCTCCTACAAACAGAAATTCCAGCACTTGAGACAAGGTTAAAGTGTTAAATTAGGCTAAGCAGAAGTACTCGATACAGAAGAGTGTATTTATTCATGACTTTTTTAACTTAGTAGAAGTTACCTGAGGCACAAATTAAAGAACTCCCCTCCTCACAGAACAGAAACCAAACAATTTATCACAAAAAAAATCCCTGTTTCTAAACATCTGAAAGACATCTTCAGTATCAACCATCAAAGGATTTGGTATGTTTCTAAAATTGTCAAAGAAATATTGTGTCACCCTCAAGTGGGCTCTTTTGTCTGCTTCAGGGGGGTATTGCTAACAGCTCTTACAAAAGCTCTTATCTCTTCTTCATTTTCAGTGTTCCTTTTCCTTAGCAGTAGTGGGGTATCATGGAGATATAACATGAATGGCAGATGTCAAGACCATTGAAAATAGTGATATGATAACATTCCTAAAAAACAAAGGCAGAGTAACTGCAGAGTTTAAAATACAGCTATTTTTAATCTTAGCCTAGATCTTTGAATTAGGATTGATATTTAAAGTAGAAATTAATGCAACTTGAGTAAAGGACAGATTCTTTTCACTATTACTCAAAATAAAGTGGGACTTTACACTGCAATTAGACCTTACTGATTTTGTGAATAAGCATCAACAAGAAGGAGTAACAGAAACCAAACCTGGTCCTTGAACAAGTAGCATTCCCACAAAGTTTTTCTCACAGGTTTACTTAACCTGACACACAAATAACCCTAAGCTAAGGCTAATATTAGATGCTTTTTCAAAGCAATATCCAGTACCATAGTTTTAATGTATATACATTAACATAATCAGTGATATTTAAAATATATAGCACCTTTTTTTCTTTTTCCCATGTTTAAAAATAAAACAAAACTGGTGTCTGTTTTTTCATATTCCCAGGTTTTGTGCTTTCAGAGATAAAATATTGTACACAGTCTTATCCTTTTCCCAAACAATACAATGCTGTGATAACAACAAAGCTGGGAACTAATCCAGGCTTTCTGTGCCAGAGATGTTGCCACCCATTACTAATAGTTGGGGTGGTGCTACCCATAGCCCTGAGAAAAAAATGTGACAGCAATAGTGATATTCTTTTCATAAGGACAGACAAAACTAGTAATTAGCGCAGGCTTTAAATTATTTGAGTGACTCTGAAAAGGCACTTTTACTGTACGCGTTTAGGAACAGAAAAGCTCCAAGACAAACTGATAACGAAGCACTCATCTCTGAAATAAGAATATTAAGTGTTTCACAATCATTTTCCTGTTCCCTTTAATGACTCCCTGAACCAATTTGCTTCCTATCTCACTACCTATAACTCATTTCTGCATCCCAACCCTTACCACTTCCATTTACTTTCTCCTTGACCATGTGTCCCTATTCTTCATTGTTTCTTCATTCCCCAACCCCATCACCCACTTTCAACACCACAGTATTTAGTCTTATCTTTCTCCTTTCTGAAATTGCTACAATTCCCAAACTTTTAACATTTAGAGGCACAACAATTCTCTTTTTTTCTAACATTGACTACGGAGGTCCACTGCCCAAAGCAAGATGGCAATAGACAATTACATGATCACAGCACATTTCAGATTGGAAAGGTCTCACATCCATCCTTTCACTCACAGCAGTCTCACCTCTGAGATCAGATTGGATTGCTCCAGGATCTATCCACTTGCATCTGGAAAACCTCCCAGAACAGAAACTGTGCTGCACCTCTGAGCAGCCTGTTCCACTGCTTGTTTCTCCTTGTGGGAAAAGGAATGCTTATATCCATTGTGAAGGTCTCTTCTTTCAACTTAAGGCTGTTGTCTCACATTCTTCTGCCCTGAAGATCTTGTGAGCAGCCTTGTTGCATCTACTGCATGACATCCCCATAGCCCTGGGTGGCTGCTGTCATATTCCATGAAGCTATGTCTTCCCCAGGCTGTACACTCCTGGGTCCCACAGCCTGACCTGACAGGAAAATTCCTCTACCCCTTCCCACCTGGAGCCTTTTCCTCAGAGTTTCTCCCTACAGAGGCAGTCTCCAGCCTGTGGGACTGAAAGGCATTCATGCACACCAGGGGTAGGACTTGCCAATCTGTCATTGCTGAATTTCAAAAGGTTCCTGTCAATCCACCCTCTGGCCTGTCTACATGCTGATGTGGAAAACACTGATAACAGAAAATGCAAGAGAAGCAATGGAGAGCAGAATGACCTTCAGGGCCAGCATGAGAGCAGCTCGCCCAGGCCCTAAGCTGCATATCCAGCCCAGTGTCTGAGATACAGAAAGGTATAGTATGCCGAAATTTTTCTTGTATACCCCTAGCAATAATCAGGGACTGAAACTCAAGAGACAAAGCCAAAATGTCAGTGCTCAGAGAGATGAGATGGCAGCAGAGCTACAGAATGCCCTGCAGGGTTTGTTAGCACTGAACACTGTCCGGGTTCAGACTTAGTCAAACCCATCCAGACCCCCAGGAGACAGGGGAGTCAATCAGTGTCATTCTGCAGGGAATCTGCACATTCCCTGGGAAGACAAAGACATGCAACCTGTTCAGATTTAGGTCCCAGTGTATGGCAGAGAACAAAGGGATGCTGGAAACAGTCAAAGTTTTATATGAATGTCCAAATCTTCACCTAATTTGAAGGAAACTGGAAAACTGGAACATCTCGAAACTGACATCGGTGCCCTGTTACCAATAAATTATTAGCTAGGGGTGGAAAAAACTGTTTTGCTTTTTTTTTAAAATATGCACAGTAAAAGCACCACTGGCAGGTTCTAGGGGGTTAACTTGGAAGAAAAGAGGGATTCATCAGGCATTTAGAGACAGAACTTGCGTTAGCACAGCTGTCCTGATTGTGCTTTCCTATGTACGCAGAGCTTCATCCCTTTCCAGATACAATAATGACTTGTTTGTACTTTATTTATTTAGTAATCACAGATTTCAAAATTCCATATAGATGAGCCAGTCATATAAACATGCCAGTAGGCTCAAAATTGAAAACATGGATATAAAACAAATACAGAGACAGGATATAATCCTCCATGCCTTCAACAACAATTCTAAGCATAATGGCATCTGTTCATGCCAAGATAAGTTTAATTTGATCTTATGACCAACTTGATGAAAGTTTCACATGCCAAAATGTCTGTATGCATATTTATATTTGCATTTATCCAACTTCTGTACTTTCTTCATGGCATTTCACCTATTTTTATTCAGTAATTAATTCACTAGTTACTATTATTTGTCTACCAGCCATTTAGTGAAGCAAATACTCTCAAAGAGAAACTTGCTGTAAAACTAAAGTTATTTTTGTAATTTAACAGCCTAGATCTACATTTTAAACACCTACTCAGGCATGCCTATGCCTTTGAAAGTCTTGGTAAACACCTAAATTCCACGACAATTTTGGACTATTGGATTATTTCTATTTTCAAAGCTCTTCAAAGTTTCTCTACTATGCCTGGTCAGGTTTTCAAAAGCCTTTAAAATGATTAGGGATCCCCATCAAGCACCTAATCATATTGAGACTCGTTTAAGTAGAATGCACAGCCAACATGCTTTCAAAACTAAACCCTCAATGTGATATTTTTAGAAAGATACAAAGACAGCTCTGCCTGCAAGTTGGCAGAAAGTTACCCCTGAGCAAGGAAGCCTATTTCTGCCAACTGCTGAAGCATTCTGGCTGTTGGCATAGTTGGATGGGCGGTACTATGCAAAATAATCACTAGTTTGATTCAGGAGGTCCAAGGGCTGTGTTTATATGCAGTAGGGAGAAGAAAGAGTCTGCAGAAGCTCTCCCGGAAACTTTTTAAATGGACCTAGAAGAAACTATGAAGGGTTCTATCAAATGCAGTAGCTATGATGAACATATTACTGTCATGGAGGCTCTATCCTCATGAGTGTTATTATTGTTGCTATTGTCATTATTTTTATTTCACTGTACTGGCCAGAAATAAGGAATTAAGAGATAAAAAAAAGAAAAGGTGACAGGAGGGGTGCTGGGAACCCTGTTTCTGTTTCCCCTCAACATAGCAAAGCACAGCAAGGACAGATTACATGAAATGAACTGCATTAGGAAGGTCAGAGGTGGGAAGAGGGCTCCTTGCCCTGTAGGACTCAGATCCTAAGCAGCACTACTTAGCAAGCCCTTAACAGCCACTGGCACTGCTGTCTTCAGCTGCACTCTGAGGCAACAGTCCCTCCGACTGATGTGAAGCTCCCAATGCAATCTCTTGCCATCAACATGGTGCGAAGTTATTTGAGAGCCTATTCTTCTGTTTTCCATTGTTTTCTGCTAATGTGACAGCTAACGAGTGTGCAGCTTGCAAAGGCTCAGATGAGACTCAAAGCTCCTTTGGGAAGGCAGAAGCTTTTCCTAAGGAAAGACCATGTTACTGTTTTATGAATTATTTTGCAGGGGTGATAATTGTTCTCTGAAGACTGATCTGTATGTGGCCAAAAGCAGAAGTACTGGGGCTTCCTAAATGGTTTTATAAAGAAGTTTGTAGTCTTCCCATCTATCACATAATACTCATCTAGTTTATGGTCAGAGCCAGTTATGTGCCTTGCAATCCAAGGCTTTGGGTGTCCCTGTCAGCTGGGATAACAAGAATAGAAAATTCTCTTGCTATTGGCCACTTGGCCCACTTGAGAAAATCAAAGCAGGATAACTGAAGGAAAATGAGCAAGTATTTCTTTGTCTTATTTCCTAGTCACATGGGAAGTCAAGAAAGACTTTAGGAAATTGCCTAACATTTTGATACAATGCTCCATAACATACTTGCCTTGATGCTACATAGATCCTGTCTTACTGTTAGGTCTACTGGATGCTCAAGTCTGAAAATAGACATAAGCTGGAGTTCCTGATGGAACTGTTGAACGGTTTATAACTATGACAGAATACAGCCCAAAATGCCTGCTGCCCCACATTATAATCCTCCAAGAGAATCTTTCCAGAAAATGGATTACTCTTTTTGGGGGTAGGTTGGGACAGATAAATCATTAATTAAATTAGAAAGTGCTTTCATTTTTTCAAAAGGCCCAAGGGATGATGTGTGAGCTGAAGTGAGGTTTCTGGGCCCATGGGAAGAGGGTGTGGGTGGACATCGTAGGCAAGGCTGGTCAGGGCCATAGGACATGTCATAGTCCTCAGGGTCCTTATAGATTTCTCACAGCTTATGGTATTTTCATTTCAAGTTAGTAGCAATATTTCTTTCCACTTCTAATATATATGGTTATTATTATTTACTGCTATAATCAAGAAATTATGTAGACTTTCAGCACTAGAAAAAGGATCATTAATTCAGAGTTTAGGAAAATTTAAAAAAAAAAAAAAAGGAGAAAATTGTCCTTAATTTCCTTTGGGATGATAAAAAGGAAAAAAAGAACACTGCTGTGAGCTAGGGATTAGAAGTGGGGTGAAGTGGGGTGAACACACACCCTAGGGTGTGTGCTAGGCAAGTCATTGAGGTCTGGGAAGTAAATATTCTTTGTACTGTTAATAAGTAAAATAAAATAAACTAAGATACATTTTTTAAATGTTGTTTATTGCATCCTTATCCATTTAAAATTTCTATTTCAAGTATTTTATAAAGTACAAAATAGGTAATTTTTAAATTGTCTGAAAACAATAGCCACAGCAAGACTGAACTGATCTCCACAAAACCCTCCTGTAACCGATTATTCTTCTTCATAGCAATGCAGGTTAGGAGTGAATTGATGAAAATCTGTTACATTTCAGTAAGACAAAAAAAAAACAACAAAAAAACAAAAAACAAAAAAAAAACCCCACCACCAAAAAACCAAACCAAATAAACAAACCAAAAAAAAAAAAGGTCTGGGAATGGACAGGATAACATTTAGTGTATGGATGTTCTGAAGATTATGCAAATTTTTAAATAAGGAACTGTAACTCCAACACTAAGTACAAGAAGACAATCTTGGAAATACAATTGTTGGAAGTGGTCACTTGCATAATTCTCTGAGGGATAAGAAAGAAGTTTCCAGTAAAACATCACCACTCATGAGAACAAACTGCAAGAAGAGTTTTTTCTCCCAGTATTTCAACTAAGTCATCTTGAAGTGAAATTGTTTTCATCACTTGTCACTGCATTTTTCCTCATAAGATAGTCTAGGTTTTAAGCAACTCCATGTGAAAAACATTAGCTGTTGTTTCTTTCAGAATGGTTTTCAGAAGGGTGGGGGTGTGTGGAGTGATGTTACTTTTTGTGGACTGCTCCAAGTTAACCTCCAGCACGAATACTGACAGGATTTTCTGTTCTTCCAGTTCAGATTTGGTCTAAAGATCCAAAATCTACCCTTTATTATATATTTTTCCTTTAAAACTGGGTCCTGGACAATGACAGAAGAGCTTCTGTTCTTGTCATGTCATGGCATTGTTCTAGATTTTCACCTCGCCTGGTCTTGCTGAAGAAGCTTGAAACAAGAAGTTATTAAATGCACATGCCATGAAGTTACTTTAAATCAGATGCTGCCAGTGTTGTTACTTTTCTATCTGTATCTTAACAAGCTAAGAAATGAAATTGCTACATAAAATCTTTCATATTTTTCTGCTAAAATCTGAATGAACAGATGCCTAATCCAAAACTCAAATGAGTTCAAAGTCAGTCACCTGAGTTTGAGATCAGACACAAAAACTTCCCTGAAGCTGCTGAGCTAAGTTAAGAAGTTTTATGTCATAAAGACTCGATAACAGTCTGACTAATAACTTCAGTTGTTCCTCCCAGGAATCACTGGTTTTATTGCTTTTGATCTCCTTGGTAACTTTTGTTGGTTTCTCTCTTAGAATAAACAGATCTTCCCCTCAGAGGTCCGATTACTTGACACATTCACTTTTCACTTTTTTGTGTTGTATTTGTCAGAACATCTGATGCCTTGGTACTCTCAGACAGCATCTGTTGAAAGTGATGAGTTCAGCTGACACTGCACAAAGATCTGAAGTCTTACCTCCATGTTTGATCGAGAAGACAGTTGGTAATCCATACTTTTTAAATTTAATTGACTGTTTATTTGTATATCACAACTTTTTCAGAAATCTAAAATGAATAAACACCATTCAGGTGGTCCAAGATTCCCTGGAACTGTAAAGAAACTCCATTTCATTCTCCCCCTACTCAATTCAGAGAGCAGAAGGACTTCTGTTCTCCACATCCTTTCTTAGCAGCTGTGTCTCCTCAGACTTAGCTGGAGTTTTCAAGTGAACTGGTCTGCACAATTCTGCCAACAATTTCAGGTGAATTAAGTGAATTTTCCAAAAGTTAGGACTTTAGCTGAAAGTGCCAACTATCCATTATCCCTGTTCATTTAAATTCTAGAATTTCTTAACCGTTCAACAGATACAATAGAATCAGCAATTTATATAGTCTCTGGAAAGACTTTCCAAGGGCATTGGGCTTCAGCACTGTCAGCAAGGCAGTGCATAATACACCAATCCATCAGTATGAAATGAAACGTTAAATTTGAAAAGAATGTCCTAACACCAATGAAAGGGCAGCTGCGTTTCCAAGAGTGCCCTGAAAGATGAAAGCAGCTGAACAAGTTAGGAAAATGCAGTCAAGAGATTTGGAAATGTGAAGATTCTATTCTCTTTGACTGTTTACTATCTCTGAGAGGCAAGAGACTTCATTTGAAGCTGTTAGAAAATTAATAGTGAGTTACTATATCTCACCAAGCAACATTAGCCTGACAATCAAGCTCGTTTTAGTTTCCTGATGCCATCCCACTCTTATTTATGACAAGTCCTCCAATTCCCCTCAGTCATTTATCTGTGGTTTTATCCTTCTTACAAATAGTTTTAATATCTCCACTCAATCATTAGTAAGTCAACAATATAAATTCATTCCTTTTAATATGCTTCATCAAATAATCGCTCCAATCTTCAGTGATTGCACAAGACTAGAAGAGGGAGAGAAAAACTGTTTTTCTGTCCCACAGGAATGTGAAAATCTTCTAGTCCTAATTTGGAATAGGAACACAAAATCTCAGCAGAAATACTAATGGTGAAATATTTCTCTTAATTGTTTTTCTGTGTTTCTATTTTACGAAAATAAACAGTAAAACTAAGTCTGGCTGTTTAAACCAAACTCCAGTTCAAATTTACCCACATGGTCTTTTCCTGTATTTGAATGGTAAACAAACAGTTGTTGAAAATAGCCTTTTCCTACAGGAAATTGACTTCAGCAGCTCAGCAGCTTCAAATGGAAAAAAGCTTTGACCAGGCTTGTCTCAGGTCAGCATTTACACTCTAAATGAAACCTTCTTTCTTGGAGGTATGCTGTTGTAGAGACAGGCATGAAATGATATCAAGAAACAGTGTCAGTGTGGCTCTCAATAGTGGAGATCAGATTTTGCGGTTTGAGCAAATAATTTTGGCAGATAAGCAAAATGCATTCAGAATTAAATGAAATAGAATTGGTCACAATATAAACAATGGAACTTTCCTCAAAGACTTTCAGCACAATTTCCAGTTAAATAGCTAACAAAAATAAACCTCAAAAATCATCGTCACTCTAAATATGAAGACGGTAGAAAGTAATCATAGGAGTCAAATCAAGCTGCTGAAATATGGTTAAAGGTCAGGAGAAGAGTCAGCTCCCTGTGTCCTAGAAATGCCACACGGAGTTTTGTCAACCAAGATAGAGTACAAGTTTGTTATTTTCTCTCCTGACCTTCCTGTAGAATGGTTCCTTATGGTGAAAGATAGTAAAAACAAAATTCTTGATATCACATCATGGTGCTGATAGATAATCACACACCATCTTTATCCAATGAAGCCCTGTACGTTATGGTAAATTTGCTCCTGTGATCATTCCTTTATTTGGTGTGCAAGATTAACCCCTATAACTCCTGCCAGACATGACATATTCCCATCTACCCTGGATTTTTTTCCTTTGTTTTTGGCAAGGTCTGCTTCAGTGGTGGTCAGGAATCATGCTTCCTTGCATGCCACTGCACAGCTGGCCTGCGCCCTTGTTCGGTGAGATGTTTAAAGCAATATTTTTAAATGTCAGTTGTGCAATGAGCTTCACTTGCTTGAAATTTTAAAGCTGTGTCAGTACCTAGATGAGTTCATGCTTAAGTGATTCATGGAGGAGGTTCATGCCGCTAGTCAGTGGCTAGCTCTACTTTGAAATAACATCAAATCAATGGGATTAGCTAATATGACATACTGGTTTGAAATAACATCAAATCGATGGGATTAGCTAATATGACATACTGGTTTAATCTGGTTCCACAAATCGTGCATTCTCATACTTTAACAACATCCTCTGAGTTATTGTTGCAGGCAGAATAAAGTCCAAAGAGATATATACGAACTGTGTATGTGAATATGTTTTTAAGTCTATTTCAGGCTTTTAAAGGGCCGGTCGCCAAAAGTCGGGAAGAGCTGGGAGAATCAGCAGAGAGACTTCAAAGACTAAAATGTGAATAATCATAGAAAACTATTTTAAATCATTTCTCTAACTATACAAATAGCCTGCAAATGAGAAATATACCATAATACTTAAGAAACTTAGTTTTGTCTAAGGATATTCAGAAAAATCAAAGAATTCTTGGTGCATTACTACATGGAAGTGTCAAAACTGAGAATTACATTAAACACAGGGTGGAGCTGTACATGAAATGAGTGTTCTGTGATCCAGTCATAGCATACAATATCACGGCAATACTTATATTGCAGCAGTTCCAAATTTTACATGATTACATAAAGGAGGCCTTCTTCAGTTAACAAGTCCAGGTACCTTGCATCTAAGAGCTTAAAAATGCTGATATGTTCTCTGAATTACTGTTGATATTCAGGATATCTTGATCATCAGGGAAGCTCAAGAGGCCTGGCAGGAAATAATATGCTGATATATAAAGGAGGTAAAAAACTAGAAAAGCTGATCTAGTTACTTGAATAAGTAAGTGATGTGACCTAGTGGATTCTGTATTGTGAGTATTGACCCTCTGCAATTTAACATTACAATTCGTAGCTGAGAAGAATATAGAAAATCATTACATAACTAATGATATACAGATTGTATGAGACAAAGACTGAAGACTGATTACACATATGGAGAAAGTAGATGAGACAGGTGCGCAGCCAGAGGACTTTGGTCATTAGAAAAACCGGATGTGGGCAATAAAAGATTTCTTTTTAAGAAAATTATATGTGAAATTTTATGCATGTATGTTATGGTCCACTCATAAGCGGGCACATGATGGTTCATTTCAGCTACGATCTCAGAGTGCAAAAAAGAAAGTATACCAAGTAATTCAACAAGTCAAGAGAGTTAAATTTTAACCCAAACAGGATCTTTATTAATTGTGCCTGTAAAGCAGCTTGAGATAGAAAGAGAGAGAGAGAATAAAGTAAAAAGTAGGGAGGAAAGAAAAGAAAAAGGAGTTTATATCTACCATCACAGGTCCACAGACGTCCAGCATCTCTGGGGGTCCCGGTCCAGAAGGTGTTCCTCTGCCTCTGTCTTCGATCGATGTGATCTCACAGTGGGGAAGATCTTCAGGGTTCAGTTGTTCCAGAGCTGTCTTTTATGTTAGTCCATACACCTGGTCCCTCCTAGCAACCCACCTTTGCTCCCCCTTAATTCTTGTGGAGCTATGCCAAACTCTACCTGGCAGGCCACGCATGCCAAGAGAGGAGTGTCTGAGGTGTGGTTGGCTTGGGAGGCAGGGAGTCTATGGGTCTATGGTCCCATCTTGCTCCATGGATCTTTCACAACAGTACGGACTTGGAGACAGGTGCAAAGCCTTCATTCCGTACCAGCTTCGGCAGGCACAGAGCATTCGTTCCATACCAGCTTCGGTAGAGGCAAAGCATCCTTGTAGTAAGTCCTGCACCTGTGGCTTCTGATGAGAAATGTTGAGACAGAGCTCGATTCTTTGACCAACCCTTACAATGTAGAGGAATAATTAAGGGAATTTTTACTTAATAGTAGGCCTCTGTTAGCAGCAATGGATAGAAAAGATATTTTGAGTAATGTTTATTGATTATCTGCATACAAGTTGCCAGTGTGATATTGTTGCCAAAAAAGCAAAACGTAGTATTTGATACACACAGGGAAAATAATGAGTAGAGACAGAGCTTCTGATCCCCTCATTACCTCTAAAAATAATTAGTACTGCACAATTGCGTTGAAACTGAAAATGGCTCTGAGGAAAGAGAAGAATCTTTGTAGGTTAAGGAAACCTGCCTCATAGGGAAATACCCAAAAACACACTAAGTGAAGAAGAAAAGCATAAAAGAATGGTATGATCAGCCTAAATACCAGCAAATGGAATATAAATTTGACAGTGTGACATGGCAGCCAAGCGCTGACTAAAGCCATGTGGGTGGGTGCTTGACAAGTTCAGGATTTTCATTTCAATTTTTTTCCAGAAATTTAATGACCAAGGAGAGCAATCTACCGTGGTCTGTTCTGTGGTGTTCATCACTGAACACTTTTAAATAAATGTTGGGCTTTTTTCTGAAATATATGCCATGGCTAAAAAAGGAATTAATGCTGTGATGGTGCGATCACATACATCAAGCCACCTAATAAAAAGTATCCAGTTCTTTTGCAATGTATTTCAGGGCTAAGTGTGACCTTTTCATCATTATCTCCTGGATATATTGACAGAAGATGCATCCACTGCAGCCAGAGGATCTTTTACAAGGACCTTGTTCTCCTTCACATGACCTATTTCTGCATCTTAACTGGGCTTTGTTCCAAATGAGCCCAGAGCAAAACTAAGGTTTAGGCTAATGAAGAGAAACTGATCTAGTGTCAGGAAGGGTCTGTACTACCACTCATTTGACTGAGCAAAAAATTATCTTACAAGATCCTAAACCTCCACTTTGGTGAATCTGAAGGTAGATTTCTGAACCTATATGATTAATACCTGTCATTTCCATCACTGTCATCAAAGTACTTGTTGATGGAACATTTTCCTGCTAGATTAGAGAATCACTCAACAAATGTAGATAGATTATGGCAGAACCATGGACAGCATACCTTGAGTTTAGTGAAGAGGGGAACATGAAGATTTTGCCTCTGAGGTGTCTCACTCTCTTAATTTTAAAACTTTTGCCCCATTCTCTCGGCTTCACTGAAACCTGAATAATTTCTACAGCATGAACCTTTCTGATTAATCACTCAATCTGATTTTCCTCTTCTGAATTACAATAGCTTGTCAGAGAGATTAATTCTAGCTTCATTTCCATCTTGAGGGCTAGCTGTAATTAATTTAGAAGTGTTTCTGCCTTATTTTTCTGAAGTTGCTCAGTTTTCTCATTTTTCTTCTTATTTTTTTTTTTAAATATCAACTCATTTACCTCAAAAGCAATTGAATGAACACTCACAATATTAATTGGACTGTAGAGGCATTATAGTATTTTATTCCTGTTATTAGTATTTTCCCATTTTATTTTACCCATTTAAACAACAGCAGCAGCCTGTAGCACAAATATTGAGAGCTAGACTTCTACAGAAACACCATTTCCTGTTTTTTTGCTTGCATACTGCGGAACATTGCCTCTGATCATGTTGAAGGGAATCTTACTCCCTTTTTTTCCTCTCAGATGTAGGGCACTGGTTGTACGTTCATGTTAGTTACCCTACTGTTGCATAAAACCTGAGTTCACAGAATCACAGAATGACTGAGGTTGGAAGGGACTTCAGAGATCACGTAGTCCCAGCGCCCCTGATCAGCCAGGGTCACTGAGACCCAGTTGCATAAGACTGTGACCACACGGCTTTTTAATGTCTCCAGGGCGGGAGACTCTAACACAACTCTCAGCAACCTGTAAAAGTGTTCAGTTACCCTCAGAGTGAAAAAATGATTTTTGATGTTCAGATGGAACCTCCTGTATTTCAGTCTGTGTCCATCGCCTCTGGTCCTGTCTCTGGGCACCACTGGAGAGAGCCTGGCTCCCTCTTCTTTGCATCCTCCATTCAGGTATCTGTACTCATTGATGAGATCCCTGAGAGCCTTCTCTTCTCCAGGTTGAACAGTCCCAGCTCTCTCAGCCTTTCCTCATCCAAGATATGCTTCTGTCCCTCCATCACTTTCATGGTTCTTCACTAGACTCTCTCCAGTAGGTCCATGTCTGTCTTGTACTTGATACCTCAGAACTGGTCGTAACACTCCACGTGAGTCCTCACCTGAGCAGAGGCAGGGATCACTTCCCTAAAACTGCTAGAAATACTTTGCATAATGCAGCCCAGGATATCAGTAGTCCTCTTTGTGGCAAGGGCACGTTGCTTGCAGATGGTCATCTTGGTCCTTGCCAGGTCACCCAGACCCTGTTCTGCTGCACTCCTTTCNGGAGGAGGGGGAGGTGTTGCTTCCATAGAGCAGGACTTTGCGCTACTCCTTGTTGAACTTCCTGAGTTTCTTGTCAGCCCATTTCTGTAGCGCATTGAGGTCACTCCAGATGGCACACCCCTCCACGTCTTGCGTCGGCAGCAAGCTTGCTAGCTCCCTGGCTTACTCTTGTCACCTGTGTACTTGCCGAAGCTTTTTGTCGTCTTTGATGTATCTCAGTGGATTTAGCTTTTCTAATCATATCTCTGCATTCTTGGATAGTGTCTCTGTATTCCTTCCATGTTACCTGTCCTGGCTTTTACCCTTTGTGTGCTTCCATTTTTGTGTTTAATTTTGGCCAGGATCTGCTTGTTCAACCACATAGGCTTCCCAGCATTTGTGTCTGACTTTCTACTCACTGGGATGGACTATTCTTTGAGTTTGGAGAAGGTGTTACCTGATTATTACCCAGCTTTCTTGGGCTGCTTTTCACTCTAGGGCATCATTCCATGAGACACTTCCAAGCTGACATTTGCAGAGGTCAAAATCTGTTCTCCTGAAGTCCATCTGTTCTCCTGAAGTCTCCAGTGAGAATAGGGCTTTTTGCCCTATTCCCTGCCTACAGGATCCTGAACTCTACTATTTCATGGTCACTGTCTTTGATCCTATCCCCAAAAAACTCTTCTTGTTATTGAGTATAGGGTCTAGCAATACCCTCTCCTCATTGGCTCCTCTTTCACATGAGTCAGGAACCTGCCATCAGTCTTCTCCAAGACCAATCACTTATGGCCTTCTGTGTTGTCCTCTCAATAGATATTGGGGTGTTTGAAATCCCCTGTAAGGCAGGAATGTGAAGCTGCGTCTGGTTCTCTGTTGGAGACTCCATCTGCTTGTTCTTCCTGGTCAGGCAACTCACAGCAGACACACACTACAACATCACCTCCACTGGTCTGCTCTTTCTCCCTTACTCATATGGTCTCAGTTGCGTCATCATCCATTGCCAGGCAGAGCTCCATGTGCTCCAGTTTCACATGAAGGCCAATTCCCCTTCCTTGCTTTCTCAGGCTGTCTTTTCTAAATAGTCTGTATTGTCCCCATGCAGGCATGGGACTCTCTGGGCAGCAGGAAGGAAGAGCTGAGCTGTTCTCTGCTCCCCAAGAGAGCTATAGATTGGGTTTTTCAGAGATGATGACACCTCTTGACAAGAAAAGAAAGCTGCAGAGCAGATGCTGGTTCTCAGGCGTCCATATCAAAACCCTTTTCTCTGAGGTTGGATGATTGATTTCAATAATCAGAGCCACCCAGGGACAGCAATCTCTGACAAAGTAGTGTTTCCATTCACTGCAAAACCTAATTTTGCACCTTTAGTAACTTAGGCCATCATGACCTTTATGGTGACAACACTCAGCTTTGCCAGCTGAAGCTTTCCCAATCAGAAGTTTGAATCACATTTATAACTTTTTACAACGTTGTATCTCTGACCACATTATTCACTGTGTCATTTATGTTCTTTTGTTCTCCTAATCCACTGATCAAAAAAAAATTTTTCGAACAGCTATAAAAAAGCTATAGAAGGTGTCCTTATGCCTAATACCATAATTGTCATTATGGAAGGCTGAAAGCTGTCTCCTAAAACAAGTCAAAAAGGAAACCAAGATGAAGCAATAAAAGAAAGCCTGCCCAGTACAGCATGGAATTCTGTGGAGAAAAAAAAAATGGCTCCCAGAGAAGTGGCAGGACTGAAGACATAAAGTGTGCAGTTTTTTTTCCATTGTCACTGTAGAGAAATAGCTTTTATTTGGTAAGAGTTGAATAATCTCTACCATTAATGCAATGAAAAAAATCTGTAGTTCTACATAAAAATATTAATTAGCAATGTCACAGTTTTGCTAAATAATTTTGCATTTTTCCTCTGTTTCTACATTACCTCAGAAGAAAACTTCTTTGAAAAACTCCATATTTAGTTATGAGTAAAATCAGTGAATTCAAGACATAAAATTGCTGCAGTTTTATGTGTTGTAAGAGATTCCAGATGCTGTGCTTCCTTTTGGAAGTGAAGCTTTCCAAGAACCATGGAGAGATTATTGGGTGTGATTGAATATACTCAAGTGGGCAGCAAAATTAGGTTTTGCAGAGTATTAATTAGAAGGCACCACTGATGTGTATGTTGGCTTGCTCTTCCAGAACAGAAGGGATATAAGAAGTGTCTATCAACATTATATTGCTGCTGTCACCAGGGTTCCAAATGTCCCCATCAAGACAATAATGTGGAGGGTATTGAATACACACTCACAACTGAGTAACTGAGGTCTAAGAGATTAATTTCAAATTGTCCAGGTATCGGTGGTGCAGCATGTTTCTAACATTCCAGGTTAGTGTTACAACTTCTAAAATTTTCCTTCTTTTCTGTAATTGCATATTCCATTATTGCTGCTCAGATCAGTTCTCCAGTCACCAAACTTTCATTTTGATACATGCTCAGAGGGAAAGAACATGATAGAGTACTGCTGAGCCCTTCTGAATGATGGAAATGGCATCCAAATACACCTATAAAGATCTAAAATGTTTCTTTTCATGTACAATAAAAAAGAGCAGTTGCTCACAACTAAAAGAGCAATAGAAAATAACAGTATTCATGCTCCACAAGCATTACAAGCAGCTGTAAATTTTTCCACTCTCATCCCCTCCACAAATTTTTTAGAAATTGTCTAGAAAGGAAGCAGCTTTCAGATAAATTGCTTCTCCAACATCTTTTTATACAATTGCATAAATATATACAATACAACAAGCCTATCATCTGACATTTTTACATGGTAATTGTAAGGAAAGCTTGTAACCCAAAAGCAGAATTTCAAGATCTTATTTTTAACTTCAAGCACTTTTGGTTTACGCTCTCACCCCTATTTAATTTTTCTGCTTTATGGCAGCTCTGGTCCTGGTATACTCTCCTGATGAAACCTGATCCACCCTCAAGCCTGTAGGGTTTGTGAAATTATTAGGTACTATGTAGAGTTATACTTTTTGGACATGTAGCAGGTCTGATTACATGTTCACTGGTCTGCAGTGGAATTAACATATAGATGATTCATGCAGATTATTATTTCATTTCTAACCCAACTAATAAGTCAGCCTCTGTGGATGCATGTGCAAACAGTAAGGAAATACACCACACCCTTTTAAAGGATCCCTAATGGGAAACAAAGGTCCTCTCTGCTGAAGAGAACTCTTTTAATATGGCTAGGTTCACACAATCCTAGTGGAAGTGTGTAACTAAGAAAACAGGCCTGTCTGTTCAGGAAATGTTGTCAAACTGAAACCAGCAGAGTTCACTCTGTCTTTGGTCTTTCCTCATTTTGATTTAAAGAAGGGAGCCACAAGTGCAGTGCTTTAATTCCCAGAAGTTTCTAGGGAGCCAGGCAAATGAAAAGGGAAGTGCACAATAGAGCTTTTTGTTCGCCGTTTAACTCTTCCTTCGTCACGCACATCCCAAGAAGAAACAAACAAAAACAATGTGATTTCCAGTTCACTTTGTGTTGCCTGATGCTATTTTTTGTCTTTTTTTGTCCACATATATATGAATAACACTCTTTACACAGAATTAATAATATTTTTTTAATCTACATTCTAATCATTAAAAAGTTAATCCTGTTCTCAATTACCCACAGAAGTAGTTCTGAGCCTCTCTTCTGGAAAGATTTTGCAGAACTATATTGTATCATATACTTATCTCAGGAGTGCTACACATCTCCCCAAGGTGCCTGGAATCAACCAGCCAAATACAAATTCTGTTTACAGTACCTTTCATTGGACAAGGTGCTGGGCCATCTTGTCTGGACCATGCTTTTGCCAAGAAAGGTTGGACCAGATGAACCTTGAGGTCCTTTTCCAATCTGGTATTCTATGAAATATTATGAAAACATTAGTTCAATTGCATGACCTTGGCAGTTACAAACGTCATCCAATATTTAAGTACTCCAGAGTGTGATACAGAGCCACTTCCTCCCAAAGTCTGTGACTGTTGTTGGCTTATCCTCACTTCTTGAGGAAAGAAATAAAATTTTAGATGTTGATGGCGTGTAACACAAGGATTTTACACTCTCCTGTACAAAATCAATTGATAATTCCAGCTGAGATGTCAATGGTATCTTGCCACTTGTTCAGAACAAGGACTGATAAGAGTGTTGGGGCTTTGTCTTGCCCACGGGTAACATGCCTTTCTAAACAGCATACCTCTGTGTGAGTGTGTGTGCATGTGTGGAAAGAGTATCAGGTTCCATGCAGTAAAGATGGACTTATTTCTGGAACATAGAAGAAAGTGTGGAAAGTCATTGCTTCTTACACAGGCCAGAAAGTGGGTACCAGAAAAGCCTGTCAACTGCAGACAAAAGGAAGGATAACCTGAGGAGTTGTGGGGGGAATACAAAGGGCGGAACTGGAATTTATTTAAGAAGGGACATAGAGAAAGTGATCTGACTTGGGAAAGAAGGGAAGAGAAAGCCTAACAGCAATGTTCCTACCCTCCCTCATATCTTGCCTTTCCAAACCACACATTTTTGCTTAGCATAACTTTCTCATTCCCTTCCTTTCTGTCCACTCCTCTCAGTTTGGCCCCCTGTCCTTCCCACATATCTTTTTTCTTGGCCCTCTTTTCCATTGTTTACCTCCTTCACTTAATTTCATTTGTTTCCCACAAACATTCATCCCTTCAGATTTCCCAGAGACCCTGCAGAACTGCATGACTGTGAAACTACCTGGGTTTGGGTGGTCTCAAACCCTCTGGAGCAGACTGTCTGCAGGCAAAGAGTAAACTTCCATGAGTCTGTCCTTGTTTCGATTGAGGTAGTGTTAATTTTCCTCCTAGTAGCTGGTACAGTGATGTGTTTTGGATTCAATGTGAGACTGATGTTGATAACCCACTGATGGCTCAGCTGTTGCTCAGCAGTGCTTACCCTGAGCCAGGGGCTTTTCAGGTTCCTGTGCTCTGCCAGTGAGGAGCTGCAAAAGGAGCTGGGAGGGAGCATGGCCAGGACAGCTGACCTGAACTGTCCAAAGGGATATTCCAAACCACAGAACATCATGTGCAGTATTTAAACTGGGGGGAGTTGGCTGGATGGAGCTGATTGCTACTGGGGGACAGGCTGAGCATTGGTCAGGGGGTAGTGAGCAGCTTTATTGTGCATCACTTATTTCTCCTGGGTTTTATTTCTCTGTCTCTCTCGTTGTTATTATTGTTACTGTTACTACCATTAGTATTATTAGTGGCATTATTATGTTTTAATTTTTTTCAGTTATTAAACTGTTCTTATCTCAACCCGTGAGGTTTAGTCTTTTTCGCTTCGATTTTCCTCCCCTCCAGGGAGGGGGATGTGAGCAAGCTGCTGCATGGTACTTAGTTGTCATCTGGAGTTGAAACATGACCGAGACTTATGCAGTGATCATCTGCTTTTTTGCCTTGACTTTCCCAAGTCATTCCCACAGGTTCATTTATGAACATTTCTTAACTCATGGTTTCTATTTCTGCCTTTCCTTTCTTCCTTCCTTCCTTCAGAGAATTTTCTTTGGTCAAATTTACAACAAAGAAAAGCTTAAGACCTTTAACTCCTGGATGTATTTGTGCTGCCAATGTTTCCTTATTGTACCTGCAGCTGAAAAGCAGGACTCTTACAGGTGCACATGCTGCTCAGCTCTTATTACAGGCAAACCTCAGTGAGGCTGGTCCCACCATACCGACCCCCCAGGGACCTTTCTGTCACCTCCATAAACATGTGCATTGCATTCAAAGTCTGACTGCCTGATTGTTCATCCACCACAGTACTGTGTACCTTCTCCCTTCTAAATTAAAAAGGCTTTGATTTGAAAGCATCTCACCTAAAGGGATTTCACTGGCATTAAAAAGAGCCTTTTTAAAAAGATTTGTATGTGAAAACAGTCCATTCTATGCCTTCTGAAAGCATTTGCAGTATTGCAGACCTCAGATCTTTAACAACCATATGCAAAACCTTAGAAGACTTGATTTTAAAATAGAGTTTAACTGTTGTTCTGCAGTCTCATTCTCATTTGCCTGAATCTGTGCTCATCGGCCAGAGTAAGACCAGAAAAGCTTTTTCTTTGGAACAGCAGCCACAGGTGAAAACAGTTTGGTTTTTTGATTTCTAGGGACTATTGGGTCCTCTCACATTCATATAAGATCAGTAGATCCTTAATTTAGGTGTATGAAAAACAATGAAAACTGGGAATTCTACCCTTTCCTCTTGCTGGACATGTTTTTGTTTGTCCTCCTTTATGTGAGGAACCCAATAAACCAAGAGGTGACTTTTATCACACTAGGGAAAACATTGTCTTGGATATTTTTAGTCAGCTTTCATGTACAAGAAATCCCTTCCCACCTTGCAGACCACAGAGTTAGAGTATCCCTTTTCCCTCCAGTTCTCCTCAAAGCAACCTAGAGCCTTTTTAAAATTTAAGTGTTTCTTCTCAAGCTGATTCTCAATACCTTTATACTCCTTTCTTCCTTTTATCTCTGTCTGCCCTGCACTTCACAAAGGGACACTAAAACTTCTTGTTTTCAGCCAACTCTTTGCACTGTTATTAAAAAACGGCACTCAAATGTGCTAACATGAACTTTTAGAAACTTTGAGTCCTGAAACAATACTATATTGCGCTGAATGCCCTTAACTATGTGGTACCATTTTGAAATTCTCATATGACATAACAGTCCATTGGAACATCACGCATATGAGCTAATTTCAAACAAAAATTTCTGCTTAGGAATTCATTTTCATTCTGGAGCAAACAAAATATGTCAAGAAAAGTTTCTGGAAAAAAAGTTCTTCATATGGCTTGAAGTACTGGAATCATTCTATTCTCATTTTTCCTTGTAATGATGTTGTAATCTGTAACAAAAATATAAAATGAAAGTCATTTCAGTACAAAAATAAAAATAAATTCTTTTGATATAACTGAAAGGGTTTTTTTTTCCCTAAATATAATGCTATCACATTGATATGGAAAACTTATTTCAGAGGAACTGTAGAGTAATTCAGAGAAAAAAAGTCCTTCAGAAATATTTTGACTGCTGCAGAGCTCCACCAAACAAGTGCACCCCTTGCCAGAGTCTCTGGGAATGGTGAGTTGGGTACTGTATTGTCTGGCTCTTTTGGAACACAGGATGGAACCACCCATACTTTAACTAACAATTAAAAACTGGTAATGAACAGAAAAGCACTACATTTCTCCTTAGAGAAACTGCACAGAACTGAGGCAATTTCTCAAATTAAAATAACAGGAAGCAAATAACTGAATACAAAAAAGGTGCCTAGAATATGGAAATATATTAATGATGAAAGCCTACAGGAAAGAAATTACTCGAAGAAAGAGTAAATGTGAAAATATGTGTTGTTTACAAAAACATGTCCACCTGGATGGCAAAAATTCTTAGTGAATTACATCCCTGATCTTTCAGGTATGTATTGTGGATTTTTAATTTTACATGGAAATGCAGAATTTCAACAAAATAATTCAAACAAATTGATTTAACCACTTATTTAATTGCTTAGAGAACTGTAGCCCAAGATTGGGATTTTTTGTGAACCCAAGGGATTTGTTGGCTCAAATCCTATTTATGATTTTGCATTCTTTTAAAAAGCTGACCCTAAATATGTACTTCAATTATAATTCAAGTTCTAATTGAACTTGAGTTCTAACTGGGAATAGTGAGAGACTGAGAGTTTCACACACTTTGTTGAAACCTCAAAATCAGACAGCTAACCTCTGTCCCCAGAAATGTCCTGGTAGTAATGGAAGAATCAGTCTTCCCATAAGAGTTTTTCATTTGGGAATGAAACCAAGAAATGCAAAAAAAAGCAGAGGTTTGGAACCATTCAGAAGTGATGCCTGATTTGATCCCATACTTTTTCCAAAAGCATCAAGTATTTGGTCACTTCATCTACATGTGTCGTCCACCATATCATCCACATGCACCTCATCCACATGCAGGACAGTATTCCCTCTATGTAGGTATAAATGCCATTTAAAACATTTTCTTGATACAATCAATTACAAAAATCAGAGGATTTACTGATCTAATTTTCCAGTTTGCCAAATAATGCTCCCTAATATGGCTTTTCTCTAAAATATTACAAAACGAAACCAACGAAACCACCAACAACAACTAAAAACCTCCGCCAGAAACAACAAAAAACCCATATACCAAAAAAACCCAACAAAAAGCCACAAACAAACAAAAAATCCCCCACCACCTTAAAGCAATCCTTAATTGCTTTCATTATGGTAACTTTCCTGGCCTTGGGCTCAGGTCTCTCCTGCGATGGGTTTTTGCTGTAGGCCTAGAGGGCATAATAGGTCTCAGCTGAAACCTTACAAAAGCTCCTCTATGTCCAGTTACCTGCCACAGCCTACATCTATTTGAATCAATATTTAGATCTACCAGAAATACATTATCATGAATCAGCCCCCACTGGATTTCCCCTTTATCATTTGCACTGTTGTGATAAAACAAAATTACTTTTACAAACCATCTCATCTGATAACCACACCATTTTACAGTATTTTCTTACTATAACATTGAACATTTTAGTACCTTCAGACTTTGCTGGTGAAAATTTTAATACAGCACACAGTATCTGGAAGAGAAATAGGGATGCTACCAGGAGGCAGCAACTCCTTCATGTCAACAGCCAGGTCTGCCAAGGGTACCCAGCAAGCACTGCAGGGGACTGAGGCAGCACCTGTGTTGGTAAGCACAGGCAAGATTTCTGCAACACATACCAGAGCTGAGGAGTGACAGAGAAATATTTCTTTAATTTATTTCTGTCCTGGGTTGAAGCCAGTCTTAAAGAGCTGCTTAGTTAAATGAGATTTTAACTGCGTCTGCCCAGTTCTAACTGGAAGAATCCAGAAGCAGCTAGAAAACTGAAGAAATACATGAACTTTGCAGAGTCAGCTACAACTATAAAATAATCTCCTGATGTGTTTGAAGTGGGAGAACAGAAAGCGATAGAAACCTCAATTGACCCTTCTGAGTGGCCTTGTATATGGAGAAAATCAAAGAAATTATCCTTGAACAGTGTAGTTAGTGTGGCAATTTGCAGCTTATGTCAGCAGTACAGTACAGAAAATAACAAACAGTGGGGATAGTAACCCCATCAGAGGGGTAGGAATAAGAGAAGAAACACACATGCACAGGTACCTGACATCACTTTGAAGTGGAATTCCTACAGGGGACAACCTGCCAAGCAGAACTTTGGGACTTTAAAAGTGATTTTAAGTCTTCTGTCCCCCTGGGTCAAAGCTGCCAGGCTGAACTGCATCGGGGGGTAGAGGCTTGATTTCTGCAACTGAATGAGAGTGTTATACAACAGAAGTACTTTTTGCTCGCAATACCCATACCACAAGCAAACTTTCAATTTTATCTTACTCAGTGTTAGCTCTGTTCTTCTGTCTTCTCCATCTAAATTCCCTTTATTAACCTCTTCAAAGAAGAAAGTATTATTTTTTCCAGACTGTGAGAAATAATAGGCTTAATGGTTAACTCTGAAGGGCCAACATTCTTTGACAAAGTAAATCCTTAAATTTAAACATGCTTGTCAGGTGAAGCAGCTATTGATATTCTTGATAAAGCTAGTTAGAAAAAGTCCTTTTGCTGGACAAATTTCAATATTTACTTCCATCTGCTTTTGCTTTTCGTCCAAAACATTTATAAAACAAGCAATTAATTTTCCCTTCAGATATACTCACTTTTCTAACTTTTTAGAGTAAAAAAGGCCAGACAGTTCTCCCATCTGTCCCACTAGATAGTGCTGCTCAGCCAATGCCACCCAGGTGTGATGGTGCATGCAACCTCATCTGGGAGGCCCAAGATGACTCACATGCGCTAGGCCTTTGCTATTTTCATTCAAACTGCATCATTACTGAGGCTCTGCAGCTTACTGACAAAAATTCCCCTTCTATTAGGCAGGGAACCACTTTCCTAGGGAGTTCAGGAACCATAAATTGGTTTATAACAGCCTTACCCCAGTTTTCGATCTCTATGTTCAGGTCCATATGTTTCAGTGTTTTATTTTACATTGTTCAGTTGGGTTTGTGACACACACACACACGCACATCCTCCACAAAAAAGCAAAAAACTATTGGAGGAAAAAGAGGTTTTGTTTCCTTAATTTCATGGGAAACCCCACAGTTTCCAGTTCCCAAAACACAGTGAGGGCGCAACATTGCCATTGTTGTGTGTTAGTATTCTTACTGATTCTTACTGGAGCGTAAATCCCAAGGGAGTGAATTCCCCTATTGCAGGGGAACCTGGAACAACAGCAGAAGTTTCAGTTTTTATTTCTCACTTCTTTCACAAGTCTGCCCATGTTGCAGTAAAAATGGTGAATCTTCTTTTGTCAGTATTAAGTACCCTCCCTCATGATGGAGGGGATGATAAGACACAGTCCTTTACAACCTCAAAAGGTAAATCAGTGTTCTCAAACCTGTAGCTTTGTCTTCTTACCCCTGTATCCACAGAAATCAAACAAGTGGCTCATGAGGTTGGCAAGAAAACAGCAAATGTTGCAGTGGATTTGTTTCCCATTGTGACTGATCCATGCATGATGGCAACATTCAACTTGAGTTGCCAAATCCGAGGAGAGACTTTCTTAGTTTAAGGACCAGGCTTTTCTGTTCGTATTCTTTGCCTTAAGTTTTGTTGATGACTCTGATGGTGTTTATTTATTGGTAAAACCTGCATGCAGTTTTGAAGGGTATGTGTATGGATCACTTGGCTGTAATTTGCTCGCTTGCATGCCAAAAATTTGTAAGTGACATGGCTTTACTTTCAGGTGAGATTGAGTTTTCAGAAGGCACAGTTTCATTATTAAGAACCTGAAAAGATCATAATACTAAATCTGTAGAAACAGCAATTAAATAATATCATCAATTGACAATAGCAACAAACCCTTTAACTTCAATGAAGTTCTCTTCCCCAAATTCTTCAACATCTAAAAAGACAAAAAATAACCTCATTCTTCAGGCTCATGCTGAATGTTTGATTTTCAGGTAATCAAACTAATCATTTATTGGTATAGAAAACTATTTTTCAGCCTGGGAATGATGACTTTCTAAACTGGACCACTAACATTATGATTAGCCAAATAACTTCTGTGTAAAAACACAGCAAGTTTACACTTCCCAGTATGCTCCTACACTGAGATGATATTTATATGTTTTGAAATAGCTCTATTCAAGCCAGCAGAGTGGTAGCAACATAAAACTAACGCAATTCAAAGCCCTCAGACCTTAGCTGTTTTATAAAAATTGATGTGGATTTCTCCCTATCCTCACCCTGCTCCTGCAACCTTTTCTTCAGAGAGCCTCTCTGCCCGAGTGACTGACACCATCTCAATAGTGATTGTTTAGTTACACTTCCTAGTGCTGGGCAGCCTGTCTGTAGAGAATACTGGATGTTTTCTGTCAGCTTTAACACATCTATCCAAGCTCTTATTCTTCTTGAGTCAAAAAAATCAAATTGATAAGCACCACTCATCTTCTAAGCCTTTTTAATAGGGGCATTCCATTACTTCATTTGGAAACCACAAAAGCTTTACTTGTCTTTAATTTCTAGGTAGTTCTGTGTAGATGCTGAGATAAAACTAATTCTAGTTCTCTGAAAATTCCTTAGCATGTCAAGTATTCTGTGGATAAGGTACAGTTTAGGTCCTTCGTGAGGAACTTTTACTCACCTTCTTGAGGCACAATTTACTCACCTAGAGCAATGAGATGTTTCTCTCCCCAAAAAGGCTCTAATTAGGGACCTGCACTTTATGCAGATCTGCTTAGAGGTAAACCTCCAGCTACGCCAGTAAGGATGAAATGGAGTTTTCCTAACACTACATTAGAATTCTCTCTCTCTCAAAGGGAATGTCACACAACTGCTTTTTTTCTGCCTGTAAAAGGGACTTACTATTGACTGCAATGCAATAGCCTTGGTCAGCTTCAAAAAAAAAGGTGCCGTCTGGCTGGAAAAGCTTTGCAATATTACTTATACATTTTATAGTACAAAGAGAAAAGTCAGATATGTATAAATAAAATGGTTAGAGGGCTAGAATGACTACATTGGAGGAGAGACTAAAGGCATAAAGACTGTACAGTTTTAGGATGAGATAAATAAGAACAGACACAGCAGATATAATAACTGGGACTGGGATGGTAAAGTATGCACTGAGAATCACTCCTTATGCAGGTCAGAGCAAGGCACATACTGTAGAAGTCAACATGTAGGGAGAAGGTATTGTACTCTACATGTTAATGATGTGAAACTTATTTCCTCAAGATATCACTACATCTATGTTTTGGGAAGGTTTACAAAAAGAGATGAACATTCAGGTGAGTCTTATTCAGGTAAATTATGTCAGCGTTTCTATTTAGCATTATTAAAAATACCTTTATTTTCAAAGTCATAAATTAAACTAACTTCCTCTGTGCTTGTTCTTTCCTAACACTGCAAACTTCCCTCCAGCTATCGTGATGTGTTAATATCATTTATTTCTGATCTCTATACATAGTAAAGCACTCTCCATTCCTAGAATCCAAAATCACTAAACTATTACAAATAAAAAATTATTGGAAGGTGCAATCAATTCTCATAATTGACTATACAGTCACAAACCTTAGTGACATTTAGAAAGTCTTGTTTTACATCCAGTTTCATATGGCTTTCTGTGGTTATTCAGAGAGACATGCTAAGTTTTAACTAACCCAAACAGAATTGTTCATACCCAAAACTTATCCAGCATCAAATTTAGACTTTTTTCCTAGTTCTAAGTTCAGAAAGAGAATTCTAATTCTAAGAGAATTCCAGCTGTCTTTTATATAAGTATTTTCAAACAGCTGAAAACAGGTTTCTGCCTGGTTATAGCACAGCTTGTTCAAAGCTTCCCAAAGCAATTAATTACCAGTCTTTGATATTTAAAATGTTTCTCATACAGGATATGTCATACCTCGCATCCATGATGTGCTTTCATCCAGGAGATGTGATAGATTTTACAATGTCTGAATCTTCATGCCAGAAGTCTGAAAGGATTTTTAGCCTCCTTTTCATCATATTTTATCTAGTTTTGACCAACTTTTTACTAGAGAAGCAAAAGGGAATTTGGCAGATGTTTTTCTTTCTATCAATCTGAGACATATAAATTATATATATATATAAAGACTATAGATGCAAAAGAATAAAATTATTGTAGGCAGCAAATTATACAATTAGTAGTGCCACTTAGGCAACTTGTAAAGCTGGGATTTCCAAGTGCAAGCTTCTTTTAATTTGCCAGACACTGAGCCACAGAAGATGAAATATTTTTAAAAGTTCTTACACAGAGTCCACCAAACAAATGCAATACTCAGTGAAACTACCTACTTCTGAAAATCCTAGGTGTTAATTGCTGTAGTGTTGATCTGGTAATTTCAGTTTGTTCCAATGTCAGCTTTGAATATGTTTTTTCATGATGACAGAGTCCTGTTTTTGAATTCCTCATGTTTATTTGTTGGGGGATGGAGGCTAATTTTCAACATTCATGCTTCAAATCGAGGCAAGGTTTGTGGGTGAAACATCAAGACTATTACAAACTGTAGTTATCATTAACTTATTTGGATAATAAGTTAATATGGAATAAAAAGCAAAAGTTAGGAAATTGATAGCCAGTATTTGTCATTTGTGAGCAAATAATGCAGTAAACTAAGTATCTGATATCCTAAGCAGGGAAAACACCATGGTTAATTAATGTGCATGATGAAGTTCTATTTTAAGTTTCCCATATGCCACAAATTGAGTCTGTCACACTAAGACAACCTTGATTCTACATTGACCTGCTGATAATTCTCACTGTAATTCTCACTCTAGAAATGATAACTTCTATGAATTTAAAAACCATGCAGAAGGAAAAGGTGGAGAAAAATGTGTAACATCTTTAATGTTCTTGCTAAAATTCATATGGAGGGCTACAAAGAGTCCATTAGTGTAGGAGGTAGGTAGGACATAAAGTAAACAATGAACTATACCATCATAAATAGCAGATTTTGTATAAAGAAGTTGTGGAGCAGAATAACTGATATAAAACGGCTCAGCTGTATGAAAAAGAATTCATTATATCTTGGCATTGAGGAGTACATCAGCAGTAAGGTTTTATTCTTCCCTGAAAAAAAACACATGCAAATTCATTTGTAATCATCAGCTACTCATGTAGGTGTCATAGCTATAATTTTTCAGGATTTAAGATGTCTTAATTTACTCATTAATCCTGTAATAATTTTACCATTAGTAGTTTACAAAAAAAAATAGTCATCAGATTTTTATACTACTGAATTTAAAAATAAGCTAATCCCACACTCAACTTCCACTCGTAAATAATAACCATGGTTATCAGCAAGCCCAAATAGCAGAAATCTTTGCCTATTTACATAAAGGAAGAAAAGCAATTAAATATAAACACAAATGCAACTGTATTAATGACTTGTTCTTGCCAAATGTGAGAAAGGGTACAAGGTACATATACTGTTCTTGCCAAGCTGCACAAGCTTGACTAAAATGAAACTAAAAAGAAATGCCCAAAAGAGTAGAAGATTACACTTTAAGAAATTTGTTACAAAACTGCAACAGACATAACTTATTTTGCTGGTAGGAGTTTTGGCACATTTTAAAGGACCACTTATGTGAGTGTCACATTAAAGACATGGGAGCAAAGCACATTCTTCCACAGGCAAGACAGCATGCAGATTCTGTCCCAGAAAAATCTAAAGCCTGTATGAAGGAGCCACAGAATCACAGAATGGTTTGGGTTGGAAGGGACCTTAAAGATCATCTTATTCCAACTTCCCTGCCATAGGCAGGGACACCTTGCACTAGCCAAGGTTGCTCGGAGTCTCATCCAGCCTGGCCTTGCACACTGCCAGGGATGGGGCATCCGCAACTTCTCTGGGCAACCTGTGCCAGTGCCTCACCATGCTCCAAATTAAAATTTTTTTCCTAGTATCTAATCTAAACCTACTCTCTTCCAGCTTCAAGCCATACCCCTTTTCCTGTCACTACATACCCTTGTAGTCTCTCTCCATCTTTCTTGTTGGCTCACTTTAGGTGCTGGAAGCCCAGAGATTGTTTATCAGTTCTGTCCTTTCTTTTCTAAAAGTACAAAATGTCAGAGGCGACCTAGTAGCTCAGTGAATCAGAGAGCAGCACAGAGCACAAACTGTTCTGAAGAGTTACATAAAGAGTTGTTAAAGATATATTTGGTCTCCATACATTCGTTTCAGTGATTAAAACATCACCTACAGTAGACTGGCAGAAAAAAATATGGGAAATTATAACTCCTTGTTAAGGGATGAACTGATGAACTTTGCATAGGAAATGAAGAGGCACACATCACTACACTAGCTAAGTCACCAGCTGTGGAACTTGTTCCTTTCTGTAAACCACTCACAACTTGATTTTATCAGCTATAGAAAGTCTCATCACCTTGCAAGACTGGATCACAGAATCAAGTTTTTCAAATTATGTTTAGTGGAAAAGGGACGGAAAGAGAGATAATTTCCCTCTTTTTCTGTTTCAAAGTCCGTTTACTATATGCATAATTTTGATTCAATATGATGTAAACATAGTCAGCTGAACAAAGAGAATCCTTCATATCCCAAAAAGGCAACAAAATTAAAAGAGATGAAACAGGAAAGGTACAAAATCTGGATGATTCATGACACTAGAGACCCACTGAGACCCTCGATCCCTAATTATTAGCAAATTACTCCTTATACATATTGCCTCCTTACATTATTAAGAAAGAAACCTCCCTGAGGCTAAGTAACTGAGAAAAGAGAAGAGCTCCCATATATGTAAAAACACATAAACACCAGGTTATTAACAGTTCAGCACTGATACTGTAATGAGGTGCTATTTCCTTAGTGTGTTTTTTATACATCCATTATTCACTTCATAAGTAGATAAGGTCTCATGTTAAACTGCTGTTCTTTTTATAATGAGAATAACAAACATAGAAAACTTTTTTGAAAGTAAGTCAGACCTTGCAGAAGGAAAGTCTTGCATCTTAACTAATGGATATATAATGTTTCCTCCTCAGAGTCCTCCAAAACAATTCTGAAAGAGAAATCTCTATAAGGTGCAATAAATATGAGGTAAAAAATCATGCTTTGCTTTTGGATTTGCTAGGCTTCATATCTCCAAGCTTTCCTTTTTATTATAGTCTGTGTATTGCTTGGAAGGAAGCACAGATTGCAAGTGTTTAAAATTACATAAAAACAAATGTGTAAATACACAATTCCAGTATAACCTGAAGATTACAAAGATGTTTTCCAGTTTGGTGGTCTCTTGTTAAGACTGCAATTTGTTGTACACCTACTTGATTAAAATTTCTTAAGAATATTTTTTAGCTTTTCATGCATCAAGGTAAAAAAAGTTTAAGACTTTTAGTGTTAGCAGAAAAAGCCACTAAATTCTACTATAGATGGCTGAGCACACTCAGACAGAGCACTAGCCAAAACAAGAGCTGCTCAAACTGAGAATCACGATTTGGGACAGGTCATCAGCGGTTGTAAATCACTGCCATCCTTGGAAGTCACTTGCGTCAACTAAGAGCGGTGTTGGAAACATTGATCAGTTTATGTTTAAAACCTCTCCCTCTGTCTTTGGGTTATGAAGCAAAGCACAAACTCTAAGTGGCAAAGCAACACTGAGTAGCTTCTACTATCAATGGCTTTCATTGGTTTCCATTCATAAATACAAGTCAGGAGACAATAATGTAAAACACAGCTCTCATGTAAAACACAGCTCTCATTTGTCAGTCACAGTTCAATCCTCAGGACTATTAAGAATAAAAGATGCCCAGTCTGTGGGCAGAAAGCTGAGAATTTGCAAACAGGATGCATATTGAAAGTTTCATTGGGACATAGTTGTAGACTTAGAAATAAATTGCTCTTTCTGAAACAAGATCCTCTTCATCTTAAGTTGTTTAATGTCTGTAAAGCAATTTGAGGTGATAAAACTGCAATATTTTGCAAAAAATTAAAAGTTATTTCTATTTTAATCATTATTATGAACTCAGAGCTTTTCTTTTACTTCCCTTCTGCGGCTCTTTGTGTACTTCAATTGTCTATGTCTCTCACTGTCTTTGTCTACTTAAGACTGGAACATCTTCAAGACAGGAGCCATTACTTAACACTCCTCAGCTTCATTGCTTAACACTCTGTGGCCCTGACAGCGACCTAGGATCTCAAAGGCTACACATATTCTATAGTGTCAAGACTAATTCTTCAAGCAGTTTCTGTTTAGAATAAATACAAGGATTATTTTTCAACTAGTGTAAATTACTTTCTGGCCCCCATCACAGATACTGAAACAAAGTATTTTACATTAATCTGTAGTTGTAAAGCCCAAATTTTATCAGGTGGGTGTATCTTGCATTTGTCTTAGGATCCATATTCAGGTAAATTGCTCTTAAGTACAGCTAGAGAGACAAGCAGCTTCTATACATGGAGGGAAAGATCATAGCATGGCTCTTCTGCTGGTTTTGCCATTTCCAAAACTCAAAAAGAATGTCCATATTTGGGAGGACAGGTACTTTGGATTTTAGATTTTGCTACTCCAAGAGCTCTAGTTACTCTTCCACACCACATTTTTCTACCCATAGTAGAGACAGCACCACGTTCAACGCTCCATGAAGTTTGTACAAGTTTCTGTTTCCGCTCTGGCCTTTCCCTTACCTGTAACAAGGGCAACCATGTCCCAGTCACATAGTAGTCCAACAGTCTTGACTCTGAAATATCAGCCTTTGATAGCACTGCAGGCAAATTTTGGCAAGCCTTTCAACTAATCATCTTTCTTCCACATTTGCTGTCATATCTCAACACCCAAAAGTGCAATGGCTTAGGCTGGCACGTGTCTGCAGGGACTGTCAGATGCTGTAGCCTTTGAAATATGTCTCCCTGTTCTTGAGGAGGACTTGTTGTCTATGAGTGAACAAGACTTTATGAGGACTCCGACTGTGAATGTCTCCTGAAAACATTAAAATTGAAATACTGTTTCCCTTTCATGTTTTGAAGTTTTAGCTTTTGGCAGTTTAAGCATTTGAACCAAGCCAGATAAACACTCTCAAAGGGAAATAACCACAATGTTACCTTTGGATCCAGATTTTCTGAGAAGAAAACATTTTATTGAATCCTGATCATAAAAAGGGAGTTAAAGTTGAACTGTAAATATGAAATATACAGTACAGATGCAAATGGTGTTCTAATTCTCAGACAGACTTTGTAATTATGTTAATGATTTGACTGTGTTGTTCTAACAAGAGTGATTCTGGGTTTGTGTGTAATTGCAGGGCATATTTCACTCAATTCTAACACTTCCTAGATAATTTCTGATCGTAGAAAATTATAGATATTCTGACCTTTATTAAATTGTGCCTTGAATAACATACATAGATGTGGTCCAGGAGGAAGATATTAATGAGAAGTCTTGCTACTAGAGGAAAGGAAGTAATTTCTAGAAAATAACAAAGGAGTAAAGTAATTAGGAAAATTCTCAGATGTACAACATACCTAATTCAGAGGTAGATAAAGGAATAATGTGACCACACTACATCTGAAATAGTTTCAAATGGTACTGTATACCAACACAAATTTCTTAAATTATATAATTTGTTTTCTTTTTCTAAATAACCCTTCCTTCTCACATTGTTGATGATTTCTCTTTTTTATAGATCCATTAAAAAAGCCTGAAAAAAATAAAATCCACCAGTTCATTTCTTTCAAGATTCTTCCAAAAAAAAATCTAATTTGGGGCTAGCTATATCATTTGCATTTATCTGTGAATTTAAGTCAAAAGCTTACAGTTGAAATAAGGACTATAATCAAAGAATCAGTGCATCATCGTGGTTGGAAGGTGCCTCTGGATACTCTCTGGTCCAAACTTCTAGTTCAAAATTTGATCAGCTAGAGCAGGTTACTGAGGACCAAGTACATAATCAGATTGTTTGATAACTTGAAAGTCTTGGTTGACAATAGACCAGAATTCACAGCTAGAAAGCTGAGCTTTTCTAAAAAGAAAAATCCTGAAATTAAAACATGGATATTGAATATAGGAATTTGTTTTGTTTTTAATAGTCACTACAGTCCTTAAATGGAATACATTAACGTTCCACTAATTGGAAAATGCAAAGTAAATAGTTAAGATTTCTTGCATTTTAAAATTGGGCTTCCATATTAAAATCAGCTTTTAATGTGGCCGTGATTTTGTTTTACCAAATTCATGAGGCAAGCTTCAAACTGCAAGCTGGAGAAAAATTGCATTTATTTTCATAGTCAGATTTCTATACACACATCAATATATTTCCTGACAATTAAACTACCAAGTAATTCTCACCACAGAATCCATAGGCCAAATTAATCTATTAATCCATAAGATATTGCTCTTCTCTTAATGGGATCACATTCATATACACTTTCTATGTCAAAAACCAGAGACTGTGTTGCATTTTGTGGTATGTATACCCAGGTTAAGGCAACAACAGGAGTGTTGCCTATAAGCACTCTCCATGTACTTTTGAAAGAGCAAGCATAAGTTACAGGAGCTGTTCAGAGCAGCTCTGGAGGAGCAGGAAGACTGTTTCTAATTTTAAAGACTGGAAATTTTGAGCTATAAACAATAAATACAACAAATCTGGCCAAGTCCTTGATTAGGAGAGGCTATGTAATTTAGACAGAACATGCACTTGGATCAGTTGCTACTCAGAAAAAGAGGATTCATCCTATTCCAATTTAATTTCTGTATTATTCCTAAGTAATAACAGCCATCCAAGTTGAGGATATACAGACGATCTTCCATTCTCTTTGGTGAACAATATATGTAGAGTCTAACTAATAAGGCCTCAAAATAGTCTTGTTTTGAATGTGTTATATGTTTTGATACAGGGAGCTGACTTCATATACTGCTAAAAGAAGGCTAATCTGATTTCCACCGCAGCACAAAAGCTGTATCAGTCTGGAGCCACTACAGACTAATGATATCCTGGAACACTCACATTTGCTGTAAAATCCATTTTCACCTACAGCAGACTAATCATTTTTTGCTGTCACAGTTCTTCTGGAAAAAGGAAAAAAAATAAAAAGGACTGCAAGTGCAGCCATATGAAATCATGCTACTTAGGAAGAAACAGGATGGAAACCTCTAAAGATGTAGCTGGAAGTGTAGGGTTTTGTACTGTAAGAAAGCGAATTGAATATTTTCTTATACAGCCTGCTCTTTACCTAATTCAGAATAAGTCAGCTTGTTCGCAGGGTCTGGGCCAAATTATCAAAATGCTGTTCAGACTTTTGCATACTCTTTGCTGATCACCACCTATAAATAAACTCAATAAGAAGGGAGCACCCTCTTGCCAAAAATTAGTTTTTTCTTTCACTAGTTCTCCCATCACATTTCACCTCCTGTTTTGCAAGGAGATTCACTGCGCATTTAAAGAAAAAGAGAGACACAAGAATACATATGTGTTTGGCACTGCTTTGCTTCCTGAAGTAAAAACAATAATTCACTGTCAGGCATTACAACAGGAGCATACTCATTACACCATTTCATTATTCCATATCCAATGATGCCTGGTTAAGAATGATTTCACCCGGTCTGAGATTCAAACATTGATTTAGTTCAGAAGAATCTGTTCTTGTTTGCATGTTTGTTTCAACAGAACAACAGCATAGCAAATGCTTATCTTTGCAACATTTCTACAAGAGAACAATTGTCTTGGAGGTAATGCATTATCTAACTTGGTTATACTGCAGGGAACAATAAAAACAAAAGTAGTTGTTTGAGTCTGATGGAGATAATATATTGAAATAATGATTCTTTTGTTTCCTTACTTCCCTGCTAATTCAATTAGGACATTAACTTCCCCTAGCAGTAAATTAGCATAGGCTCCAGTGCCAACAGCAAGTCTGGCTTTTTGAGGAGACCGCATTACCAGACATACAGAAGAACTGAGTATTTCAAACAGGGATTCAATCTTTATCTGTAGAACTAAAGTTAAGATACTTAAATGATTCAATTTTGCTTAAGGTTTAATCCCTTTAGAAATAGTTTTTGTGCTGATATAGAGACCTTATTTCTTTTCTAATTTTGTGCTAAAACACCTAAGCTTGTTATTAGCCTCTGAAGTATAGATTTTCTTTTCTTTTTGACAAGTTTCCTTACAAACACAAAGCTGTCTTTTTCATTTTAATAAAACCCATTGGAAATGTTATTGTGGCAATGCTGTTGTACCACTACACATAAGAATTGTCCTGTGCAATTGTTCTGAACCTCTGGGATTAGTAGGTCAGCTATAAGCATTTGTTGGCCAACCCCCCAATTCCTTAAAGTTATTCCTAAATAACTATGGGATACTGTCTGTTCGTCTGCTGGAGTTAAGTGCATTCAGAAAGTCTGGAAGGTTGACAATGGATGAATGTATGAGCATGTCTCCTTTTAGGGGCGAAAGTAAACAACTCAAGTAGACTCGAGTTGAGAGGGATCAGAGATCACCACTTTTCATCTACATAACCAGAACATCTTTGTCATGCAGTAAACATAAAGTATTTTCATACAATCGAGTTCTTCAGTAATTTAAAAATACTTTTCTCCCTTAGAGAATTGAAATCTAAAGCACAAACTGTCCTATTCAGGACCATACATTCATCGTGAGACTTCTGTATAATCTTCCTGCACCCTACTGAACCAATTCTAACTTCATTGACATTGCAAGCTTCTTTAAATTGCAGTATTTCCCCTTTCTACTTTACTGTATTTTTCCTTTGCTTTTACATTGTTGCCATATGGTCTTATACTCCATATTGTGATGGCATGTGTTGTACTCTTTATTACTTCTATAATCCAGTGGATTTGATTTTGATTTCCATAGTTGTTTTTAACTCGGGCTGTTTCCATTGCTCTTCTAATATGACAATGTTCTTTGTGTGTGTATTTACTATGATAATGTCATTACTTGTACCTATACGCTTGCAATGCAACAAAACATTCCCCATTCCTTGTAGGCTGCTGAATCTTTTCCCTAGAAAATTTTATTCTAATGCAGAGAGACAGCAATTTATGGTAAGGGTATGTATGTCTGTGACCTCTTCGTCGGTTCTGACTTAATATCTACCCCGTCATATTCTGAGGGAATCAGAGGGGTGATCAATTCTGAAGACTGGCCTATAGATAAGATAGTGGTGTAGCAATACAGTGAGAAAGCTAGAGCATATTATTCTAGAACACCTAAGTATCACTCAACCAAAAAACTCCACAATTTTTATTGACTGATATAGTCAGGTACATTTTAATCCTGCAATTGTGCAAAGTTATTAATGCTTTACATCTTTTTCCCAACTCTACCCTGTAAAATGTTGTGTTTCAATAGATGCCAAGTAGTAGAATGTTATTCTAAAGTCAGATGAAATAGAGATAACTCCTCAGTTCACAGAACTGTTTAATACAGAACTTACCCTAAACTTATGATTCCTGCATTCAGCCTTCGACTGTGGATCAAGAAAATGAAATTTTTTCCTGTTTCTGGAAACTCAGGATGTGACTGATAAACAAAAAAGCACAATTTCCACTCCCCATGTCATTGCTAAAAACTGCACTTGGGATCTTCAGTTTCACAAAAAATGAACAGAACCCAAAGCCAAACATCGTGCTTGGATCCATATACTCAGCAAGCCACCGAAAACCTTTCCAGAACATAATGTTGTTCCTTGCAGACTCTGTGACAAAATTGAAGTTGATCTATACAACAGTTTCGCTATCCCCATGCAGCAGTCTGAGTACAGAATTTAAAGCTTATTTTACAGCTACTTCTGCCCAGTTGTGAACTGAAAAAATAAAACAGCTGTGCTGTAGCATTTTCCAAAAGAGAATGGGTTCCAAAGCAAAGATACTGTAAACTCCCTGAGAACAGTGAAATATAGTCAAATTACATTTGGATCCAGTTTTCCACTACAAATCCCATAGGAAATTATAGTCTGCAGATGGAAACTAAATAGCTCAATGAGATGTGATCTAAGTGGTCCAGAGAGAGGTTTTTATGAAAAGAGCAACTAAAAAAAATAACAAAGATTTTATTGATTTTGTATTCATGCCTGTTTTTCTCACATTCATTCAAGTTCTTACTCTAATTCATAAAGCAACCATTACTTTTCAGAGATGTTTTAATTACTATTTTACAAAAGAAATGCAGTATTTTTTTGTTAGCATTATATCCTCTGGACATACCAAATAATATGTGTCATGTATTGAACCAAAATCCAGATGTGGAATGAATCTTTTTAAAGATTGCTCTACTGCTGTCTTCACAGATTCAGAGAAATCATGTTTTGTTGCCGAAGTCACTGGGCACTCCCAGTCATAGTAGTCAGACAAGTCATGTTCTAGAATCCCAGCCATATTGTCAAGCACTTGCATCACAAATATGTCAGGATTATTGTAAGTGGAAGACCTCAGATTCCTGCAAAGATCTGCTTTATTCAAAGTCTTTTAAATGCTTTTGCTCATGAATACCAAACTTACTTCAGTTGGGTATCAGCAATGATAAGTGTGGCAACAACAGCTTCATGTTCCTTCACTATTCTCTTCAACTATCTAATTTCTCAAACCAGAGGCTCACCTTCAATAATCAGTTGTTGCACTATATCTCCAAAGTTTCCAAATAAGGACTCTTGTCTACTCAATCAACATTTCAATAAATGTGTATATCACTGCCCTGTCTTTGTTCATCACTTAACTTCTTTTGATTGCCCTGTCTTTGTTCATCACTTAGCTTCTTTCGATTATTGCAGCAATTTCTTGCAGACTAACTATGCACAGGAGAGCTCTTGGTGACATATTTGCTTTGGGGACCACAGAGCAAGTACATGTTTTTCCATGCAATTACTCAAGGTTATAATTCAAGCGCCATCCTAGGTATGAAACAAAGATACATTCATAAACTTTCCAAGGGAAAAAAAAATAGATCAGGCAGATACAGATAATTAATCTCAGAATCTATGTTAGACCTGACACATCCTTATTTCAGAAACTCTAATGCCTTGCTCTGATGCAAGAGGAAATGAACACATGGAAGACTATAACATGGAGTAATCCATCTGTACATGGCATGATATATTCACAGTCCCCTACCCAGGATTTGGCTTGGTGCAGGAAAAAGTTATAGTTTGCATAAAGCCAAATAGATTTTTCCAAAGTCCAAATAAATTTTGGATTATATGTCTGTCATGATGTCCAGAAGCTGAAAATATCTTTTTACTTGTCAGGAAAAGGTCTACGACCCATAAAACTTCCTTCCAGGAAAAAGACATAATTCAGCTCTGCCACTGACTGCGAACTGTGAATATCAGGATTCTGCACCACACACAGATATAAAATGCCAAAGGACAGATTTCTCAACAGTCAACTAACATGCTGTAAAGAACTGGCACATGAGCAAACCTATAAAAATCTTCAGCATGCAACAGAAGGGGGCATATTGTAGCCTAAAGATTAATACAAAAGCAGGATATACGCCCCGTAAGATTTACATTTTTAATTTTTGACACAAGTCACTAATATTTTTTTCTCTGTAAAATTTGCCACATAAATGTGGGTGTTAGCAGTCCTGGGTATAGCAACGGAAAATGTCCACTGAAGTGTCCATCCAAACCACTATAAATGTTTTTATCTATACAGAACACTTACCATTAGCTCGGCACTATTAGCTTAACTTCAGTTGATGTGCTTTTACTGATTCCCAGAAGATTACATTGGCGAAGACATATCACAGGGTTATTCCTCATACATGGCAAAGAAGTAAATGCTTTGCTAAAATCAAGTAAATTTTTGTTTGTTTGTTTTTTAATAATGTAGCACTGTTTGTGAAAGGTCTGAGGAATATTTTATGTTCCTTACATTACTGAATCCATACAGCCAACTACTAAAATACAACTGTCCTCACTTGGGGACCACCTCAGTAGAAAGGGCTACAAAATCAGTGTGTTTTTTGGGTTAATAAAGCAGAAGCCAAATGAGTGTTTCAGTTATTAGAAACATAAAGTCAGCAAGAGTCAATTGTCTTAAGTTTATTTGAAAAATTGAAAACTAGTTCACAAGAGGAAGCTGAATTAGAATATAAAGAATACGTCTGTATTCAAGAGGGAATGAAAGCACTGGAAGTAGTAGAGCAGGGTAAAAATTTGCAGAGTTGAAAAGTAAATCGGGATATGCAAAGAGAACCCAAGTGAAGATGGACCTGGGGATAGGGCATAAAGAGCCTTAGGGTTCAGAGTGCTTGATGCTACCATTAACCTTAAAGGACCCTGGGTTTAGGAAGCACTGAGCGTCCAAACTCTAATTTGGCCAGTTTAAGGTAATAGGAAATCACAGACCACATCACTTCATTCTGGAAGTTCCCTCTTTGTTTATGGGAACAAAGTATACCCGAGATACAGTCCTGAATTTGTTGAAGTATAATCCCTTCCCTAGCTCTGTTCCATGTGCCTGTTTCCAAAGAGACATATTCATTTATTTCCAAAGGGGTCCTGAGAGAAGCAAGAATGTCAACAGCAGTACTGCAAAGCAAATAATTCACTGACCTATCCAATCCAACCCTCTACACTCTAATGCTTTGCTTTTAACTGCTGCCAGGTTTTTATCTTTTACATTAGGAAAAGCATGTTTCCCCATATAGCTACTCTATGAACTGAAAACATTATTTACTATATAACTTTTATATTCAGAAAATAAAATCGAAAACCATAATTCATCACCACTAACCTTTATTACAGAGTTGCACAGTCAAATCAGTGGACTTACCGCAGAATAAAATTGGCAAAATGTGATGATGAAAAGAACTCTCAGTCTCTGATAATTTCAGGTTATTTGTGGCCAGTGAAATGGCAACTGCTTACAAAATCACTGTAGCAATCAATTTTTGATCTTCATTTCCCTACAATTTGCAGCATGATTAGGAAGAAAAATCACAAGAAAATTTAGGCAGATATTAATCTAATGGAAAATGAGAGTCATGTAGATTAGGTTATGTAAGCAAACCTGTGACAAGGCAATAAAGAAGTGATTCTCACAATTCATGATAAAAAACAATCAATTACCTTATTGAGAAGTTTTGAAATGGTGAATAGAAAGCTTAAAAGGAAAGTCAATACCTGATCCACAGTCACGCAAGGTTTGCATTCCTCTAAAGTCCTAAATATGTTACTTTTGTAAACATGGCTTCACATAACAGAGTATCAGCATAAATACCTTGGGGAATCTGGGAGTCTGTTTAAACCAAAACAGTCTAGGAACATAAATATGAAATCATCAAACCTCTTGATTCACATACACATCCCCCCAAAAAAAAAAAAAATATATATATAATTGAAAAAAAGAATAAAATAAGCCAGAAGAGACATAGAAACATAGAACACAGAACCACAGAATGGTTTGGGTTGGAAGGGACCATCAAAGATCATCTAGTCCCATTCCCCTGCCAGGTGAAGAGGTATCTCACACTAGATCCAGTTGCTCAAAGCCCCAACCAACTAGACATCGAAAACTTCCAATGATGGGGCATGCACATCTTCTCTGGGCAACCTCTTCCAGGGTCTCACTATCCTCTTCACAAAAAATTCTCTTCCTTACATTCAATCTAAGCTCACTCGCCTTACATAATATTTCTAGTCCTCTCAAAGAACAAAACACGTTTCGTTTGCAGAGAACAAAGCATATTGCTTAATGCGGAAAGTACTTCAGATTTACAGATCTCAGTGAGCAGTAGCTACTGGTCACCAGGGCCATCCCACCCCCATTCTAGGATTGCTACCACCTCACATACACTGCAAACATGTAAAATGTTTGGTTTTGTCTTTAAATAGCTGACTTGCATCCTGCTTGTTCTGTAAGAACAAGCATTAAATGTCTGGCAAAGCAGACTTAGACTAAAGTACCTGAGCCAGCTACTCAGCTACTTCACAACCAGACCAGGCTTGGATGTGTCCAGTTTTTTTTGTTGTTTTTTTTTCTGTCAGTAGCTTTTCTTTTGCAAATGCAGGGGAATGTTTGAGGCTTTATTTGCTAAGTACTCTTTTCCCCTTCTCTAATCCTTCCTTTCACCCTCACAGAAATCTGCTGTGGCCAATGAGCCAAAGCAGCTCCTTTAGGAAAAAATTCCCTTCAGTTTCAGGTACAGTTGTCTCTAGACTAAATGACAGCTTATTATTTTCTTCTCTGAGGTCATACTCAGGAATGATAGTACTTCTTCTAAAACGCCTTCTCAATCTCCAGCAGTCAATATATTTTTTTGACTAGGTAAAAGAACCCAAATATATTGTGGATCAAAGAAACCAAATAAAAGTTGAAAGTTATACATGAATTACAAGAAGTATTGACACAATTATTTGCTTCTACTTCAAAGACGCTCTCTGCATTATATATCTTTTTTATTTAGATTTCAAGGCAGAAACCTATATGGTCTCCAAAATTACCAATGACTTCTGTATGTTTTGGTAACATTAATATTCTTGGTTTCCATACACTAAGTAAATTTGGGTTTTGCTGCTGCTATGATCTCAACAAATTCTTGGGGCAATATGTTCTACAATTTAACCACATTTCATGTGAAGAAGTTCACTAGATTAGAATTTTGTACCTATTAAATCTGCCTAATAATTCCAGATCCTGTGTTATACACCAGGGAAAATGCGGTTAATAAAAAAACCAATTGGAAAACCCAAGACTTTTCACAGCATCATTTGCATTTCATAAAAAATCTGTGATGTATTCTTGGGCATCAGTCTGTCATCAGTGGCTTAAAAAAACTTGGGCAGAAATATCAATGGAAATTTTCCCACCAACAACATGAATATACTTCCTTTTAACTGAAAATAACTTTGTTTTGAATAAAATAAAGCAAATTATGACTAATTACTGCCAAATCTACTGTGTGCTTTTGTTTCCATTTAGCTAACTGACCTATGACACCCTTGTAACTCAAAAAGACTAATTCCCAAAGACTATCACTGCATAATTCTCATCTTTTGATCACCAATAAACATTCCCCAGAAAAATGAAAATATTTTCAGTGTCCTTGTACTGTGCAACTCTGCTACTATTGCTTATGTATTTGGTAAGTGACAAATTTCTTACTTCTACAGACTTTTATTTCAGAATAATTATCATAGGCACACAAATAATTTAGTATTTTAGGGTTTTGGTGCAAATTCCCATTCCCTTAGAGCTGTGTTTCACTAATGGATCATCTTGGTTCACAAGCGCCTCAAAATTCTCCAGTATTCATAACTGTGAGTTTGTTGCATACACACACACACAAATACAAACACACAGATATACAGCACACCAAGACTCTACTACTCTGCTTTCTGACCATGGTTTCCAGCTAAATAATAGTAGTTCATGCTTTGCAGTAGCCATACCAGTTTACATGCATGATGTGAAAGCAGGCGAGCATGATCAGTGTCCCGTGGCCACTTTTTTTTCCCTTTATGTAAGCAATAATTTTGGAAGATTTAACCAGTTAGCTTCAGAGAGCATCTAAGAGAATTTCTTCTGAATTACATTATAAGCCAGCTGCAGTAAAAGTAACCTTATGCCATCCTGTAGGTTTCTTATGAACTGCATTGTCCTTGTCAAATGCTCAAGTGACTCCTTGTCAATCTAATCCCAGCCCCAAAGAAGGACTATAAATAGAGAGCAGTTCCTGCCACTTCTGATCCCCTGCAGTTTCTTGAGAGAGAAAAATACAACCAAAAGCTATAAATATTTCTATTTTATTCTTTTCTCAGGCACTTTTTCACTCCAGAAAGTGGAAATAGAACTGAGGAAGCTGATCATATGACCCTGGGAGAACTGAAATTATAGCCCTGCTATGAACAGTCTTTGGTAGGATCCTAAGGAACAGTATGCGTTGGTGACATTAGCAGCAGTCATTAATTTCTAGTGTTGATCATCAGGCCCAGGAAATGTGTGGCTTGCAGAATGCCTCAAAGTTACTGCTGCTGGTCTAATACATGGTTTACCACTACAAGCAATCTTCCATTTTGGAAGGCTTGTGGCTGTCTCAACTACATCATGTTTAGTGGGGAGAATTTAACAGGAACTTGTGGTCACTATTCAAAAAAAGGAGATATGTTTGGCACAGACTTCTGTGATTTCAAGTGTATTTTCTGTTACTATCTGTAAAGCCATAAGACAAGATACTGTAAAGGACAATAAACTGAGATATGGTTTCTGGTAATTTTTTCAGCCCTTCTTTTTATATGACTTTTAAATCTCAGGTACTTCTTCATTCAAAAACAAAACTTTTTAACAGGCCAGTGCCTACATAATGACTACTAGCACCCACATTAATAATTTCCGCAATGACTGATGACTGATGTGAAGATATCTGGTTTGAAAGTTCTGCAGCTGGAAAGATTTATTTGCCTTTTAATTCCCTTCAATCACCAAAAAGGGAAAATCTTCCTCACAATATATGGGCTTCAACATCAGTCAAAGTTAAACTTTATTTTGGCATTGCTCTTTCTCTTCCATCAGCTTCAGAGCTGGATCCAAATTTTGCTCTATACGTGTCATAGTTCTGGCATGATCCAGCCAAAGGCAGGTCAGCAGATCAACTCAACTGACATCACTGGTGCATAAGTAGATTCTGAAGTAATTTAAGAACAAGTCAGGAAAGAAGCATGGAAATTTACAAGCTTACAAGCAACTGAAACCACCAAAGATGCTAAAAGTTTGAGCAAAAATAAACAACTTCCCAGATCAGGGATTATATGCCACCGTAAGAGTACTGACTGGTAGATTGTATTTTAATAGATTGCACTTTAATGCAAGTTTGCTTTCTGGCTTCTATTCAATTAAAACACTCCCATGTTAACCATGCAATTTAGCTCTACTGCTCTTATTACCATTAACTTATAAACATTAAGTGACACTTGCCCTGGAAACTGCTCTTATGTTGCATACCAGTAATGCGTTCTTTCACTCAGATTTGTAGGAGTTTATTTAAAGGAATGGAATGGGACAGAAGTGTCTTACCGTTGTTGGTGGTCACAGGCTTGTGAGAACAATGCCATGTCCTTTTAAGGCATGAAAGTGCATATAGTTAAGTTAATCAGTGCTTCGCTGGTGTCCAGGCATCAGGGAGCAAGGGCAAGGCAGTGGGCCCTCATCCCTGTGGCACATAGCCAGCTGTGGTAGCACGGACCCACCAGGCTGTAGGGACAAGCCTGGGATGTGACCTGGCTGGCAAGTTATGGTGGCGGGAAAGACCTTCTAGAGAAAACGTTACTCTTAATGTCATACTCAGTTTTCAACAAAAATGCATATTCTCTGGGCTGGCTATCAGTGAAAGCTGACACTTCCCAGAAGTCATACTTTAAAAGATGACTTGGAAACTCTAGTGCATGAATTACAAATTACAACCATCTACCCTACGGAGCAGATTCATTCTCCATGAATAAAGTGCATTGCACTAGTGCAAAACAGAGCCAACTCCTGTTGGTTGCTCACCACACTGTATGTCTGGCCATTTTCAAATTCCACCAGACAGTTAGGCATCAATTCCCTTGGCTGTATCCTTGAACACTGAAATAATGCTTCATTAGAGACACCATGAATAGTTTTGGTTTTTTTTATTCCACACTTTTCCCTCCAACTACTTATCCCCATGAGCAAGAATAGCATATATTCAACAAAGAGAATGACGGTCTATTTTTGTCTGTGAGCTGGGTGGTCCAATTGGTTACTGCATTGGCCTTTCTTCTCTGAACACTTTGATTTTAATAATAGTTTCAGGCACAACAGAATATGAGTATGACAAATTCATCCTGCATGTCCTGACTTGTGTTACAAAACCTCTGTACAATAGACAGTGTACTTTAATATACTAGGGAAATTTGGAAACCAAGGAAAAACATCAGTCTTTTTGCATATGTCAACATTTTCCATGAATTGACAAATATAATGAAAGTTTAAATTAATACTTACATTGATTATATGATTTTTAACACCACACTTGTTACAAGTGCTGTAAAATGCCAAGTTTCACATCATCTGGAAACATTGTCATTTTTTTCTCAAGAAAGTATGTCTGTTACTTTTTACTTCTCCTTATATGCATCTTTGTAACCTATCTAGAAATCAAGATGAAGTAGAATAGGTAATAATTTCCATCTGCTAATATTTATAAATACCAGCAACATTTTAAAGGAACCTTAAATGCTGCTTGGTGTATTTCTGAAGGGCAAAAGTTTTTAAGACTCTGCAGACTGCGCTGAGAATGAAAGCGAATTAAGAAATGCAGTGGTGGAGTTAATGTTTGACTGATGCTCATTTAAAGCCACTGAGATAAAATGAAGGTAAACCTCATTAAAGGAGATTGTTAAGACAGGCACATGCTGTGGTCCAAAAGGAACGTTCTTGTTCTTTGAATTCTCCAGACTGCAGCACACCCTCATCATTGGACTCAAAGGCATTTGAGTCAAACAGAAATGATGCACTGCTCTACTTCTTACGGCTCCTTCTCCCTGAAACTTCTCATTGTGGCAATTGGAGTGATATTAATTGCACAAAAAAGGACACATTGTGTCTCCAGACAGAGAGATGGCCCTTTTTGTTGCTCCTCTGAGAGCAAAGGAGTCCAACTTTGATCTCTTAACCATAAAGTACATTGGCAGAAAATTAGCATTTTCATAATGCTCTATAAATACCATACAATTAGAGAATGCAAAACACAGTTTGGACCTGTACAATTAACCCACCTCTAACCAAATGAAATCAAAACTTTCACATTTGAGACCTTAAAGTGAGAGAGCCAAGTTAAAGGCAACTTGATTTTTAAGTACAGAGAAACTGCAATTCTTAACCAACCTCTATTTCAACTGCTGACAATGTTGTACCCCAGACAAAAAAATGCATGACCTTTCAATTGTGCTACTCTAAACTTCAGATTTCACTTCAAGTCAATAGACATTCCATGGTTAAAACTCTAATACAATAGATAATACTAGAATGTGACCAATGATATTTGGGAAATAAAAGAAAAAAACCCTACACAATGAGCAACGTCAGGTTTTCAACACAGAATTATTGTTCCATTATTGTCTCTAGAATACACATTACTTGAGTTCCACAATGTTTTAGAAATTTAACTTGATAAGCTGTGTTTGGTCTCTTGAATTTAATGTTGTCAAAACTTCCGGAGCCCAGGACAAATTAATCATACCAATCCACAGCAGGGCAAAAGCATTTGACAGACCCCAATCAAACACTGTTTACCTTTAGAAAACTTCAGCAGCTGATGCAGACCTAGAGCAGATCCAGGTCTTTGCTCTTCCAAGCATTCATCTAACGCTTTATCAGGGTTTGGGGTTTGTTTATTTTTAAATGAAAGCCTCAACTGGCATCATTGGATCCTGGCATCATCCAATCAACTACTGTATTGGATCCTTTATGTACCCAAGCAAATAATATAATGTTGACTTTTCCTCAGCAAAGCCATCCTGTTTCATTAGAACACTTCTGCAGCATTAGAAATATTTGTGAACTATCACTGTCCTTGATTCCTATTTCTAAACTTTTACCCTAGGGCATATATTGACAGGTTTGCATATTACACCAAAAATCATGTCTTTCAGTTTTGTGATCTACCAAAGGATGTAGCCAGAGCCAGAAGCATTTTGCTTCACTTTTTGAGCTAAATAAAAATTATTTCTTAGTTATTTCATATTATATAGAGCATGCAGATAGAGAGGATCCAGTCCACCAGTCCAATCACCACACCTGAAGTACTGAAATTATGCTTACTGGTTTGACTTTCTTTTGCTCTTTTCAGGAAAAGTAAATGTATATGGTAGCTTTATCAGAGTATTTTGTGTTATGCATTAAAGCTTTAGTTACTAGAAAGGACTGCCCGTTCTGCTACTATGCTCAAGAAAGTATTCTTAAAACATGTTATTTTTACAAGCAACATCAAATTGTTGAGAGACAGAAAAAAATGGATAGTCTGCAGATATTTGCCAATGTGATTGTCAAATACCAGTGTTTCTCCAAATGTTTTTAAAAGTAGATTTAATGCCCAGATTAATTCCTAAAAAGGGCAAAATTTACTGGCAGAGCTCTTCACTTTAAAATAAACTGGGACAAAGTAGGCAGTCCAAAAGAACTGGGATTCACTCTCTGCTGACAAGAAAATTCATTGCAACCACCTCATAAATCCTTAGAGATTCAATCTCGTGGGAACGCGCTTATTCAAAATCCCAGCATGGGGATCCCAGTGCATAGGTCTTAAAGATGCTGATCATGTAAAGTTGCTATAAACTGTGGCTTCAATTACTAATAGTTATAATTAAAAATTATTCCCTTTGTCAAAACACAGTGAACTTGAGTCTTCCCAGGTGGGGTTTTTCAGTCTGCAGAGTGACTCCAGAGAGCCCCAAGCAGCACTCCTACCACAGTGTTCCACTAGGACTAAGAAGGTTTCCTTTATAATCTGACTTGGCTATTCCTTCAGGTCTGCAGGCTCAGACCACGATCATGACACAAATGTGTCCAGTATTTTCATCAAAAATAAAGCAGAAAGCAAGGCACCTACACTTCCAAAGTGGTCTGTGTTAATACGTTCATGCCTTTGAAAAAGTATCCATGCCGACCTTAAAGAAAGTAATGTATTTTTGTATACAGTCAAAATTGCAAAATAAACCCAAGCAATAAAAATAAATAATTTATTTAAATAAATAAGCAAAATTCTTGATACTTCATAAAATAATTTGGCTTTTTTATTTTTCTTCCTTACCCTTCTTTTTTCATTCAGGTTAAAATTCATGCAAAGGGCACAGACAAACTTAAAAATCAATGTGTAACTTTTCATGCATTATTTTATCTAGAAGCGAATATTTAGTTTAATTAAATTTCTACAGCTCACTCAAATCCAAGCCTCATTACAGTCGTTTGAAGTAAGAATGACTGAACGTGCTATTGCTTTCAAATTTAGTTCCTATCCAAGTTCCTAACAAAACAACCTGTTTTTTCAATTCTCATCAAAACATACCTTTGTTTTTACAACAATTGACCAAGTGTAAAAATCCTAACAGTCTGCTTCAATTCTGTCAAAATCTGAATGTTTTGGTGTTGCAGGAGTCTGATCAGACACAGGCATGCTGCAAGACTGTATCAGGTCTCCCTGAGTGTCTCGGTTCTAAAAAAGCTTGGCACTGTGCTCTTGTCAAAGGCTGAAACATACTGAAATGGCATATGGCCCTCCAATCGCTTCTCACACACATAAACCAGTGGGATTTCCTCTTTGCAGTGACAGGCACCCATATGACTTTTTCTGTTTTATACTGAATGTGTTTACGCATCAAATGTTGGGCAGATATACCACTCACACACAGTCATGGAGTCTCCATAAGGTATACAAGAACTATTAGCTGGAAAACAGCAGCACATCCCCTTGCAGTTATGTTACAGTCCTGTTGAAGAGTAGGAAGAAATAAGGTACATATTTACATATACTATTAAGTTTTCTCCAGTTGTTTCTGAAAGACAAGCTGAGGTTGTTTTTACAAGGTGAGCAATTAAATGTACCATAATTTCCTAGATTTAAAGTGATTTGTGCCAGTGGAATTATCTGTGTTCCCATTCATTGTCTATACACCTATGCAGTTCCCTGATGTGCTCTCCAAGAATCGTTCAGTTAGTTTCCAAGTCACTCAACATATTTCACTTTTAAGCAGCTATGTGCTAAAAAGCTTCCACTGTTGTCATTCTGAATCTTTAATGGTATTGAAACTGTCAGGCAAAAATTGCATTCTTCTGCTGTTCTGAGGAGTAGGAGAATGAACATGACAAAAGACCCATGTTAATCATAGACGAGAAATACAATGCCATTTTTCAAAAACTTAGGTCTCTACTTTAAACAGCACTGGTTCCTAATTTCTCTCTTCTAGTCCATTAATTTTTTTTTTAAAAAAAAAAGAAGTAACTGCAAATAAAAAAAATAACAACAAAGAAAAACAATTAGCCAAATGGACAGAATCCAGAATATTCTCCCTGCATGTATTTCCCACTGGATTTTTAATTGCTGTCGTTTCAAATCATTAGATTGTGGTATGTTCTACAACTCAATATTAAACTTCAAGTAACTTGTGATCATTCACTTTCTTATCCTTATAGGATTCTTCTGTGATTATTCCCTATTCAGACAGGGCCCTAAAGAACAGAGCTCTAAGGTGCCTGGAAGTATGATTAACGTCCTCTATAATTTAGATGTCGACTTTGTAGCTGAGGCTACAGTGAAACTGTCACTCGGATCCATTTGAGGGTTCCCAGAGTGCATTTCTGACCATTAATCTCACCAAAACGAAATGTCTCTCTTAGAGCATGATGAAAATGAGGTAAGAGAGCCTACTCTCATGCAGACATCTACACCCTAGATATAAAACCTTAAAAAGAAAAAAATATCCCACCCTGAAGGATTTAGACAGAATTCAGTTATATCTGAACGGCAAATCTTAAGGAGTAGTTCCAGCTATGCCACTGCCAGCCCTGAAGGTTCCGGAAAAAAAAGCCAGTAATGTGCCTGGTAGTCTTGTCTGTATATACACATTGCCAGGAAACTCTACCAAGGCTCATCTTTTACAAACCCATTTCAATCTGTCTCCATTTCAGCAGTCAGGCCATCACATTAGCGATAGTTTCTGCGTAAGGCAAAAAAGGCACATCCCTCAAAGCCGAGTATGGCATCATGCTGATGTGTCTCCAGACGCTACCGACAGAGAGCTCTCACAGCCAGCTCTAAGCAGGGCACTACCTTTATGCTGCCTGTGACCACCTGGCTCTGCCTCCACTCCCTGAGTGTCTCGGCACAGTTGATGCTGACAGATTATGCCCATTATGCACCATTACTATTTGTCTCCTTTCAAAATGTTCTGCTGAGAGCTTAGCCAAAGACAAGGTAGTAGCCTCAGTGCTCCTTAGATTTCCTGCTATGCAGAAAATTTGCTTTTCTTATCAAATCCACAGTTATTCGAGGGTCTCAAGCTTAATATTTCAAAATTCTGTTAGAGTAGGAGAAACACAGACTAACTAAATTCAAGAGCTTTTTCTATGTCCTGAAGTACTTCTGAGTATTAAGACACCACTGCATGCTCTTAGGTATTTCTGTGAAAGCACATACAAAGCTTCATTCTTCTTCTCAGAAGCAATGACAGTCACTAATTGTCCTTATCCTTCCAACACACCCATGAGATCAAAAAATACAATGTTTTCTTTTATTTTCCATGGAACTCAGACTCTGCAAATACAGGTCAGGACATTTCATTTTCTAGGAAATACCCTCCTGCCTTCAATGAGAGAGGCTGAAGTAAAATAACGTCCAGCACTGCAGCGTTACATCATGCTACCTGGCAAAATTCCTACTTTCCTTCAGTTTCCCAAAGATCCAAAAAATGTATTGGAGCAGGTAGACACCTGCTGCCAGAATCCATGCATGACATTCAGACAGGAAGAGACACCACCTACATCAGTCAAAAAAGGGACACACCTGCTGAGCATTCCTGTAAATTCATCGGGATGCCCAGTCTGTGTAGAAGGGCATTTACACCATGTACATTCATTTAATTGTGAGGATGCCAGAATTGAAAATGGCTATTGATTCCCTCTGCATGAACTTTGGACAGAGGCAGAGAGCATGCAGGATTTCATCACCATTCCTTACCAATGCACCGAGGAACATTGGCTACTAACCTGATTGTCATACGCTTGGAAGAAGTCCCAAATTATTTTGTGTTCTTGATCATCTTTTTCCTTGCCTTGTAGGAGCTTTTTTACTCCTTTCATCTCTACTCCTTGGATGAGGAAGACACACAACAATAATTATATTTTCACCTCCAAAGCACAGATCAGTGGCAGAATCCTCTACCTCTACTCCACAGCACATGAAGTAAAATCTACTATTTATATTTCTTCGGATCTTACATTTCTTGAGACTTTTTGAACTAGAGATTTTGAACATGGCATTCTTTTAAAGACCACAATACACATCTGCTGGTATGAAGTCATGAACCTTTCTTCTTCACTGAGTACTGAGGCCAATCTGTTTTATAAATTAAGCTTATGAATTAAGCTGACTGGTATCTCTCAGGTGACCTGTTGGTCAGGTGAACACAATTTCAAATGAGTCGGAAATGGTGAGGAATTTGTCTCAAACACAGCAATTAGGTTGAAATGAATGTGGTTTTTTAAAAGTCAAAACTTCTGCTATGTGGTTCCCAAATCAAAGTTTTGAAACTTGCTTTGAAGCTTGTTAAAGCTTAAGTAAAATGAAGGTTAAAATGAAACTCCATGCAAAATATAAGATTGTTTGGTTTTGGCCACAAAAAAATGCTTAACCAAACAACATTTTAGATAAAATGAATGGGTTGGGTTTTTTAATTGACCACCAGTTTTGGTGGTCCAAAGCATTTTAATACAGAAAATAACAGTTAAAATTAATCCAAAATCCTCAGTACATTATTTCACTCTTCTTTTTTACAAAGAGCAATTTCTGCTAGCATCTAGAGAATGAAAAAGAGTCTTTGGAAAAACACACAGAAACTCTTTTGAAATTGAATCATTCCAACATTAGGGTAATGAAAAAACAAGTTGGTGCCATGTGAAAGGATGTGAAAACTAACCAGTACAGCTTATATGGGTTATTTATTTATCTACATACAATGTATATAGATAAATAATCTAGTAAATGGAGCACTTCTAATTTGATTCAAGCATGGAAATGATTCTCATACTCACAGATCTAAGTCTCAAACACCGAGCCAGAATCTTAAAGAAGAAAATCTAACTATAAAATATATGAAACACAATTACTTGGCCATTCAACTGCATTTTATTTGTGTGCATAAGGTATGGAAAAATGTAGAGTCACTTGTAACAGATATTGCACACTTGCAATAAAAGAGCATTGTAGACTGAAAGGCGTTTCGTGAAAGGAAGGTTTGCAACACAGAAAAGTTATTTTGTTTTGAGCATATGATCTTTATTTCTACTATTACGTAAGAATAACTTTATAGAATAAGATTTCTGAGTTTAATTTTTTCTCTTTCCTCCTACGTCTGTTCCAAGTTTTGATGTTCATACTTTAGTTCCCACACTCTTCACAGGACAAAGAATTATTTATGTACAATACTCTGAAAGGCATCTCAATCAACATGACACCTTTATATTTATTTGTAAGGTATCACTTGCACAAATTGAAGTGAGAGTGGGGAGTATACAGTGAACACAAGTCATCAAGAATAATAATTATAAAAGAGGAAAAATAAAGAGTCTGGCATATGAAAGTTTCTTCATTATTCCTTAGTATATTTATAATCAACCAATTTCCTCTCGCATTTTCCAGCTCTGTAAAATAAGACCTGCACATCTTCCCAGAGTTTGTTTGTAAGACATACAATTCCAAGTAGCCATGCTTAAAGGAATTTTATAAACCATTTTGTAATGTGGCATGGTAACTTCCCTTTGCGGTGAGTCACTGGACACATAAATTGTTTCTTTGCCAGGACAATACTTCCAGTTTTTGATAATGATGATTTTGACTAGCTTCTAGGAGAAGCTGCCACCGGGTAACATCCACGTTCAGCTCCTTTGCCAGTGATCGCTCCAAGTCACAGGGTTCACAGATGAAAACCTTAAGTGTCCTGCACAACACCTCAAGAGATATCACTTCCCCCACAGTCAGTATTACACCACGCATACATACATATAGCTTTGCAAAACTTTACCAGCCAGCTTTACCCTTAGGAAAGTAACTTTACCCCTTTTGCAGACAAGGGGTCCGTTTGCCTGGGAACTCTCCTGTTTCTGGGAGCTGCCTGTGAATTCCATGCTGATTGGGCTCGATGGAAGAAGAGTTTTGCACCAGCAACACCCATGGCCGAGACAGAAGCAGTGACTTCCAGCAGCAGCAGCAGGCAGCTCCTCATCCACAGGAGCATAGTCCTGTCTCAGTATCTCACTGGTTCCATTTCAGCAGATCTGAAATCTTTATGCCGAGTTCCTCTCCTTGTCCTCCATTCTTAGTGTTTAGGGAAGAAAGAAATGAAGAAAAAGAAAGCCCAGAGGAAGAATTTACACCAGGATATCACTTCTCTTGCTGCACCATACTACCAGAGTTATCATGGCACATGTCAACATGACTGGGATCAAGATCAGTGTTATGAGAATTTCATCCGGTGGATCTTCCCAGTGAACCTTTTCTGACGTACAGTTTGAAAAGAATTGTTTATGAATTCCAGTGATAAAGCCTTCTGCAAGGGGGTTTGGCCAAAAGCAGCTTGCATTGTTGGCTTCACGTTCTGTGCACTGGGTAAAGTTGTCATAGTACCTGGGAGAAGAAGAAAATTAAGAGAAGTTTAAATGGAATGTATACGCATATTACACTTAGAGAAAGGTGTGGAGTGCACCATACAAAATCTCTAAGAATGTGTCTATCATGCAGATACTCTGCTGAAAGACCCCTCATGAAATCTGTGGGTACCAAATACTACACAGTGAGACAGAAGGAGAACTAACTCACAAGTACTAATGCAGCTGAGAGATTTCATGTGAAATTCTATGATCTTGAGTGGACAACGGTCAAAGCCCTGTCTTTTGGACCTCCTAATGCCCCTTAAGTAGAAACAGAACTCCCTCACTAGAGACACCTACAGATTCTTTAAAAAACACACACACAAATGGGCCAAGAACAGGACGTTTTGAACAAAATATGGATAATTCATGCCTCAACTGCCACTGGACGTGATAGTGAGGTGAAAATTACGACATGACACTACATGCAGTAGAACTGAACCATAACATGCAATACTGTGTAATAAAATTTTGGTTCTGGTGCACCCTCAGGCAGTGAGAAAATAATTGGAAAATAAATACACAGAAAGTTAGCTTTTGACAAAATTTCTCTTCTTTCCATCTCCAGCAAATGCCCAGAAGGGAAAAAAATAAATAAATAATTTTTAATTGCACGTTTGAAATGCTTATGAAAGGCTGGGAACTCCTTGCAATACCTAACACTTGATTTTAATGCTGCACGTGCTGAAATTTACCCGTACAGGAGTAACTTCTATTTAGAGAACTGGTCACTCCTCAGGAAAAATAAAGGCAACAATAAGCCTAAATGAGTAATCACATGGGTTCTGTGGTGTTATTATAAGCAAAAGAAATTCAGGAAGTGGATGAATATGGGGGAGGAGATCGGAAATTAGGAAGATGAAGAGTGTCTGGTAAGTGCTTCAACAGGGCAAGAAATAAGGAAGCTGAATTATTGTCTGTTACATTTCTTTTAGTTCTGTGTGACTCAATAAACTCACTTCAAAGGGGAATTAGAAAGAAGAGAGCAAGAAACCACATGACATCTCCAGGGACAGCATCCTGTATTATTATAGCATCTGAAGACCCTACTCTTCCTTATAGTCCGTACAAATATGGTAACTCCTGATGAATGACTAGCCCTGACATTAAGTCCTCCAGGGGACTAACATTGATTCAATCCTTTGCTGTGAAGTAGAGGAGGAGAGTCATTCAGTGTGTGGGCCAAGAATGAAGTCTATTGTCTAGTGTGTGTCTGTCAGGGGAAATATCTGCTTGCCCATGCTACAAGCACACAGGTTGTGAACACAGCCTGCTGAGCATCTAAATTCTCAGGGCTGTGTTCACAGAATAAAAAGCCCCACAGAAACACCCTTCTGCAAGTTCCTTGTAGTTCTCATTCTCAAGGAGTTTGAGCCAATACTGCTTCATTCATAAGCAAATATATTGGACAATTAAACAAAGCCAAACTCTGGCATGAAGATGCATATATGCACAATGTATATATATTTTAAGCAAAGCAACTAGAAAGGAAGCTTTTGTGACATCAGCAGCCACAGGAAAACAACAGGAAATTATCTAAAAATAAAATACAAATATCAGCTCTTTGCTATTTTAATAGTGTCATTCTTCTGTGTGACCTGGTGGCATCCATTCTTTATGTCCTTGGACTAAATTAGAAGCTGGAGATGAGTAGCTGAATGTGGGAGAGACAGTCCCAGAGGACCTGAGCAATAACGCATCTAAAGGCAGCACTACAAAGTTCAGCAGGCTACAATGCAGAGATGGAGGAGCATGCAGCTGCCCAGACAGGTCAGTGCTCCACTTGGCACAGACGCCAGGCAAGGCTCCAGAGTGCTGGATTCTGCTCCAGCCTGCTCTGGGGCCATGCTCTCATGGGCACCCTTGTGCCATCAATGGCTGCTGTTGCAGCCACCTCAGTAAAAGATCAACAACAAATCCAGGTGAGTTCAGCATAGAAGTACCCTAAACTCAAAGATTTGATGATATAATTTTTTTTTTGTTTTACTACTTTTTCCTGGGTGTTTAAAATCCTATAGAAAATTCACTGTTCTACCAAGAATTCTGTAGATTTTTTTTCTTAAATGGTGTAAACAAAAATATTCCCACTGATTTTTTATTTCAAATGCAACATAGCTAGAAAAAGATGGTTAAGTGTTGTCAGAAGGCCAGATAAAAATAACTTGGGAGATATATTGTATTGAAATACTGAATCCCTAGGAGCCAAGGTAGAATAAAAATGTTATCTTGATAGTTGGAATTCCTTACAATTTTCCCCTAAAACCCTCTCGCATGAAAAAGAAAAAAAAAGGGGAAAAAGCTGCTTGCACTGTAACTCTTTGTTCACACAATTGTGAGAATGTAGATAAAGGAAAATCTCAACTACCAGAGAATTGCAGTCTGCCAGTAAAGCTGAACTCACTTAAATATTATGTCATTTATTAATTTAGAGTTTATGCACTGCAACAGACAGTTCATGTAAAAAATAACGAAGATCCTCTGCGTGGCACTGTGGAACAGCTGCCTCAAAAGGGAGCAACCACATCCCCATTACTACAGCATGGGTCCAACTGGTTTGAAAGTTGTTTGGCTTTTTTAAGAGGGAGATGGGGGTTAACAAACATTTAATTCCAGTTCAATTCTCCTATGCTTAATTCCTTTACACCTTATGTAATTCTCTTTATTCAAATGGTAAAGGCTGGAGTAGGAAACCTTTTCATTCTGTATAATAAAATGGCTATTGCAAAGATGCGCTGGCCTCTGACTGGAGATAGTCTAAGAGAAGTGCATTGAAGTTACATGACTTATGAAAGGAAAGAACAAGAAATGATAGTTTCTAATTATTCCCAGAACAAGTAATTGGAAAGTACATTGGAGCTCAAGCTCCTTCACCTCTTGGATTATAAGATGCTGTGGGAATGTTCTTATTCTTTGTGCTGAATCACATTTTCATCTTTTTCAGGCCAGCCACAAGGAACTTAGGCAGTACTCAGGAAAGGGTTATTCTCTGGGAGCCAGACCACAAGCTTTGTGACAAATGGGCCGAAGAAGTACAGAGCTTCAACTCAGCTAAGTAGTCCAATACAAAAAAACCAAAATGTAAGCATAGTCTGAGCAGCAAAATTCACATAAAGATGCGCTTTACCCTGATATGCACAGGACAACTGTGGTTTCTGTTGAGGAACCAACTCCTTGGTCATAGCGCACATTATTGAAAATACTTTCAGAGAAGACAAGAAACAGTTCCTTTCAGAGCAATCTCTGAGCTATAACACTTTTGTCATGAAAGACAATTTTCAATATTCTAGAACAATACTTCATTTTAAGAGCACACACACTTTTTCTCTTGTACTTAATGTTTCCAATAAACCAGATAATAACAACCATGTGGTTGGTTTTAACTTTGTTTAAGACCGTGGAAAATCTTGTTTTCTATTTTACCCATGAGAAAACATATTTTTACGTATTACCTAAAACCAAGAACCTGGACAGCAGGCAGATATTTCGAGGAATGGTAGTGGACACATTTGCCTTAATGGGACAGTGTTTCATGGAGTGTCCACTCAAACTAGTTAAATAGACAGCTAGGTTTATTACATCTCATCCATCTCATGGTACACTGTTGCCTCTCACTCAGGGCACTTCTCAGTCTAAGTTGGGGCTTGAATTTCACCCATAGTTTCCCACATCTCCAGGAAGAAATATGGTAACTTCTTGCTCTTTCTTCCTCAACATCCCTGCACAGGAAAACTGCAGAAATTATTGGTTTACAAAAACACAAAACCCACAACTCCCTCCTCCAAATTTTCATGAGATCAAGAAAACAAATAGATAGTTTAATTAAGAGGTTTAACAAATAAGCACTTTCCAAAGCAAAATTGTTATTTGAAAGAATCCCAAACAATTCTCAAATACCATATATATCCTACTTAAGACAAACATTAGAGGGCATTTTCTGAATGCAGCCAATAGATCCACTGCCAGTTCCAATAGGAGAATTTTTCCACCTCTCCAGCACTCATGGATAGACCACCACAGAGACACTCAGCACACAAGCAGTCAGGAATGTTTTGCAACTGCTTAATGAGGAGCGCCAGGAATTAAAAACCAAAACACCACATATTCACCACCCCATTTTAAATAAATCAGCTTCATGGTTACTGATAAATTATAGAAGTGTAGTGCAAGATACATATAATACATTGCAAGTAATTTTTGTTGGTTTAAGTCCACTAAGTACTCAGATAATACAGTGAAAATTTTCTCCAGCATAATTGAGCAATCTAGGGGCACCATTCCAGGACACCACAAGTCACGCAGTGCATTTTAATAAATATGCTTTAAAACTATTTGCTTTCCCCCACATGGTTCAACCAAAAATTTCTTCATAGACAGTCATATATTAAATTGAATTGTCATCCCTGTAACCTTCACCCAGTCTGGAATACAAAATGCTAAAATAATAATAATAATATTAACAAGAAATATCATATGATGAGAAAGGCTTTTCATGCAGCATTTCTAGAAGTGGAATCAGGAAGTACCAAACAACCTCACAAAAATGAAAAGCCTATTTTTATGTGAGATACAGCCAGACTGTATAGAACTTCAGGGTGTAACTGTCTGGATGAATAAAATAAATATTCAATATCTCCAAATAAAAACCCAAACCTTAAGATGATAATTTCCTGAGGTTTCACCATCATGTTAAAAGATTAGCTTAAATTTTATAGTGAGTTATGAACCTACAAATATGGTGGAATATTTCAGAGATTTTCTCACTCAACAACTCTCCAAACAGATTTGTGTCTGTATCTCACCATTCCTTTAATCATGTATCTTCTGCCAAGATTAGTATTCTCACAGTCACATTTTTACCTCCCTAATCAGATCAGATCCACTGTTGTGCAGCTCCAATACAGAATTCAGCCTGAAGAAAATAATGTGCTATAAAAATGTAAGGAAGGAAACGAATGGGGGAGGGGGGAAATTGGTTTGAAGACAACATTATAAAGTATAGTTTACTCTCATGCCACTAAATAATGCATATTGTGACAGACTCACTCACTTGGGTTGAAAATCATAAATGGATTCTGATATCCTTTGAAGTAATTACACATCTCCACCCTTTCACATCAACAGCTGTCTGGAAAATGCAAAATGGTTGAATAAACCTAACTGAAAACCCTAAAATGCAAAACTATCACAAAATTGTTGTGAATTCCCTGAAGATACAGCCAGAAAATGTAAATATAAAGAACAACTGTAGATGCAAGCAGATATTTTATACACTGAATATCCATCTCTAATGAGCAACAGAAACCACTACAGTAAGCAAATGTAGAACAAAGAGTTAAACGTAGCCTGACATCAGGTACTACATTATTAAGATCAAATATTTAGTAGCACCAGAATTTTACCAAGCCAGAAACTTCATCTGGTAAGCAGGCTTTGCCTTCCACCACTCCTGACCTATATTTTAAAACTTGGCCCATTTTTGGAGAACACCAGGTAAGAGGGGAAGTAGTCTCCGAAGCCATCACTATGTCATGTCTACAGAAGCCAATTCCATAACTCCCTTGAATTAGACAAAAAATCATAATAGTAATGGCAAATCCTCATGCCACAAACACTTAAGCATACATATTCAACTTCTTATAAGCACAGTATCTTGTAAGTAGCCATTAGTGATGATGTGTGGAAGAAGATGTCCTTAGTATCATTAACAAAATAATTACATACCTACCTCTTACAGTCAAACACATCAGGCTTGTGATTCTGTCAGGGAAATGGAAATTTTAAAACCTCTTACTTATGGATCAAGTTTCAAAGTTTTTGTCAAGTTGGTCAACTAGTGAAAGCCCTTCATCTTCTCAGGTCTCTAATGAAAGGAGGCAGCGTGTTTCTGGGGGCAAGCATTGAAACACATCACATGTTTTTGTGCACATCAATATTTGAAATTTTACAACTAAAATTTTATACCTTGTACTAGAACATATGAAGTGAAGCAGGAAGCATTCCAAAATTCAGATCCAAATGGTAAGACCACCTGTGGATTTCCAGTAAACATTTCCCAGTGCTGAAAATGACAGATGCACAATCTCTGCTACCTCGTCTACTTTTTCTCTATTTTAGTCAGTTATTTCTCTATTCAGTTCAGATTACTTCACAATGAGAGGGCAAAGGCAATACCTGACTAAGATGCGGATTTTTTTCTTTCCCATCAGCTGTGCATCTCCCCACAGTGTCATTAAGAAAACCATTAGCATTTTCTGGTACATAACCTCCTTCAAAGGCCAAGCATGACAGAGATGAGCGTCCTGGAAAGCCAATAACCTCATCTCAAAGCACATTCTTACTATTTATTGTCATGTTAGATTTCAAATCAAACTTCTGCATGCTTAGAAACTATGTTGGCTTTACCGTCAGTGGAAACACTGGAATAACTGTAGGGCATGATGTACAAGACAGCTTCCATTAAGGAAGGGAGGGAGTCCAGGACAACCAGTAGCTTGGACAGATGAGTCCCACACCTGTTCCGCGTAGCAAAAACAGCCTCATTAAAAAAATAAATAAATAAATAAAAAGGAGGCAGTCGAGAATTGCACTCAAATCTGCCACTGTCAGTGATGGAGAGACATGCAAGCAGTACACTATAATATTAGCTATCTCAGCTTAACTCCTTCCTGAAAGCATTTCCACCTGAGTTACCACGGATTTGCACAATCTTCACTCCAGTGAGCCTGAGTGCAAATGCTCTTGATGCAGGCATTTGGGTCTGCCACTGGCGCCAGCCACCTGTTGAGGTGGCATTGCTTTCTCCCAAATACAATCACTTTGTTCATTCACCTTGTAAAGTTTGCTACAAATAACAGCTTATTTGTCTCCACTTTTCTCAGAATGTTCCAACTCCATGATAAAACCACCATTACACCACTGCTTCCAAAATTAAATGCATAGCCAGCTTCAGTCCAATCATCCAACACCTGGGGAGGAGTCAGAGTCAGGAAGGAAGTTACCACCCCAGAGCTGCTCTGAGCCACTCATTCACAGCTCAGGCTGCATCATTTCAGCAGATGAAGGCTTTTCTTTCCATCTAGATGAACCAAGCTGACAGGTGAACAAGAAAATGTGGCTCTAATCCAGACTGGTGCTCCACAGCTGGGCCTCCACATAGCCACTCAAAAGAAGCACATGGGAAAGTAATAATTTTTCTGACCAACAGACAAAAACTCATGGGGAAAGAAATAACAGAAGAGCCCTTCTTCATTCCATCTTACATCTAGAAAAAACTACTTCATATTCCATTTTTAAAAGGATATTAAAGGGTGTTAAAGTGTCATCTGCTGAGTGGAAGCTGTTACTAGATTCCACTTAGTCCAAAGTAGCACAAGCCTTTTATAAATACCACAGCACCATCTCTTCAAGTGGAATGAGGGGACAGAAAAATCTGGTGAAATGCAGCTGTGAAATAGAAAGCATCAGTCAATCAGGATTACAGTTTGATTAACAGCCACTGTAGCATCTCCATAGATTGAAAAAAAAAACAAAACAAAAAACCCAAAAAACCCCCAACAATTAATCTGCTTCTAAGCTGAACTTTTTATCATCATTTTCATACCCCTCCTTACATAATTTTTATGAGCACATAAAGAATGTACATTTTTCCTGATTATTTATGGAAAATAGGTTTTATATACACTCGAAAAATTCCTGTAATTACAAAAGCCACTTGGCTTTGCAAGGAGAGTGGCTGTTGTGTTCTGTTCCAAGTGGAACCAAATAACTGCAGTCAAAAATCAGTCAACTAATTACAGATCTTAAGCTTCAGATTATGTCAGCTACTGGACTAGTTAAGGAATAAATCATTTTTGCAGTCTTGAATAATAAATATATTATGTGAAATTGCAATCTAGACATGGACAGTTAACAAATGAGACAAAAATTGATGAAAAATTAACCATAAAATCAGAGGAATGGTAACAACATTCAAAAGTAATTTAAAATGCAGCATAAAGACCTGTTAGGGAAGAAGCCTAATATAGAAAAATCCTGCTTATCTACTATTCAAGTACTTGATTATGTTTTACCATGGCTTTGACAACACAGCATGTTCACCATTGAATGCGGGTTTTTTCCTTTCTTATGTCTTCCCCTGTTACTTGTGGGGGTAAAGGCACATTCCCTCTCCTTATGTAACTTCTTCCTGTATTCCGTGGCTTCCCGAGACTGTTCCAACATCTCATACACACAACAGAAACCAATGGTGGAACCAAAGGGCCTTCCTTACTCCTTATCCACAACTGCGTATGAAAGATTTGAGTGTTGCAACACTCATTGGAGTTGCTTAAGGGAAAGCCAGAAGCCTCCTAAGCAAGTGCAAGAAATATTATGTCAGGGTATTTTGGACAATATCCAGCAAGACTGCAGATCAGAAGCAGAGGGACCCAGCATCTTGAGACTGTAACCTAGGAAAAGCAGCTGTTTCTCAGCTCCTGGATCTGCTGAGTTTATTCAACTTCTTCTTGGCCCCAGCTAAACTATACCTCAGTTTGAGAAAGAACAATGTAATATGGCACTTCACCCCTGAAAGGTTACAAACCTTTGCCATAAGAGAGCTGTTATAATATTTAAGCACTGTGAGTAGCCAAGTAGTAGTTTTATTTGCTGAGCCTTTACCAAATTCCTCGTTGGCTGATGAAAATAATAACTTATTTTCACAGTGGTGGTTAAAAACCTGTATGTTTCCCTGCATAGAAATAGCCAACAGCAGGAATGTTACATTTTTGCACCTATTTTTTTATAAGTAGTAAAACCAATAGTAATACCTTATCTCCACATACTACAGATCAGCCTAGATATATATTAGATAGATATATTCCCCAGTAACAGGAAGCAAAAATCCATGATACACTGAAGTGCAACATGATAAATTATACATAATATAGACTATCTTAAGATCATCTTGCTTCTTAAGCTACCTTCCTTCAGACAAAAATCAGACTCAGCACCTCAGCGATAATTCCCAGTCCCACAGGTAGACATAGAAGCCAGTTTTAGAAGCCAGAATGCTCATTTTAATATTTCTACGTTTATGTTATAATCTGATACCTTAATATGAAATGGTACATTTTAGCAGTCAGTGAAATGTATGAAAGACATTTGAATATCCAAGACAAACATAAAACATCAGTTTCTTGAAAGCGCAAAGTGTGCTCATAATTGCTCATCCATACACTATGCCTTGGCGACCTTTGTCCTTCCACTCCCTCTATACTCAGCTCTTAACTTAGACAAAATTTTTAATTTTACAAAGCTGCTGTATCTCTGTTATTTTTTATAAGCACTACAGCCATTTCGTACATTGACATCAGGTTTGTCAATGCAGCCAGAAACATGTGTGTCTGCCTTTTGCAGATTACACAACAGGATGAAGAAGGTGACTTATCTGCTTAAGAGTGCAGAAGACTGCATTTCTTGTCTTGGAACTACTTTCCAACACCGAATTACATATTATTCTGTAAAGATAAATAGAAATGCCAGAGCCTTGGCAATTAACCCGGTAAAATACTTTTCTTTTTTTTTAAAGTATTGTTACATAATAAACTACTGTAATTAAAACAAGAGCCTGAATACAGAACATAGTAGTATTAATTCATACCTCATCATGTTGTCAACAGTTAACCACATGACTAATACCACATGTAGCCTGGAGTAAGAAAATCTATTTTTTTGTTTCTGCTGAGTTAATCTCCATTATCGTATGTTTGTCATTGATCCATTTAGAAAACAAGAATGTAGAAACTGTTCTGCAAACCAGAACAGAAGAACCAGAAAATTTTGTATCAACTTTTCATTTTCATAACACATTCATCTTTTCACTGCCTCTAAAAATATACTGTCCATTATATATGCATTACATAATTCATACCAGTCTATCAAATTATACCATATAATTTTACCACCAAGCAACTTCACACAGAAATCTTAAGCATTTCTGATTTTGAAATACAGCCTTTAATAATAAGCTCCATGAAGACAGTTATCTGTTACTGATCTTCCCATAGTAAAATTCAGAAAGCTCATGACAGCTGTTGAAAGGCATATCAGCTGACAGTCCTGAGATTTAACAGCAAAGTGCTTTCTAACATCACCTTTAAATTGCTTACATGACATTTCCAAGTGACTTAGAATTACATTATATTCTATATATTATTATATTATAGAATTATTATCTTTAACTATTCGTTAGTTGACTTGGAAATATAAGCACTGACACACTGATGCCACCTCATGAGTGCAAGCTACCACCATTTGTCTGAGGCATCTACTGAAGTACACATCCATTTGACTCACTGCATCCTTGCTAAAATATTGTAACTCAGGTCTTCTGGTGACCTCAACTTCACCAATGTTGAAAACTCTTTCAGAACTTTACGAAGAAAATATTGGTATTTACGGCAGTGACCTCTTGGCAAATGCCAGATTTCACTCTCTTTTTGGGAAAAAAAATACTCAGGACAAATAAATGTAACAGGTGTTAAACTTGCTGAAAAAAGCACTTGAAAAACTGACATCTGGTATTGAAAATGGAAAAGTTTTCAGCTCTTGGTAATGAAAAGGTAATTCTTCTACTTAGCAGCAGGCTCAGAAGATCCTTCTCTTTCTTCATACTAATAGAATTCTCACAAAGATTTGCAAAATTATTTGTAAATTGAAGAACAGAAAGATGTGAGCTCTTAAAAACCTTGAAAAGATGGAAAATGGGCTGAAAAATCACATTATTCTGGCATGATATGCTTTAAGGGAAGACCCAATATGTCCTGTGGTTTAACAAAGAAAGAAACAGTTATTCCTGATGAAGAACAAACTCCAATTGTTTTCTGTTTTCCCCATTCCACCACCCTGGTATCAATGAATCGTTGCTTTTGTAGACTGTGATTACATGTATTGTGGTAAAAATAATAAATACATAGTTTTAGCTCACCAAATCTGACTTCTTGGTAGTTTGTGTATTTAATTCAGCAGTCTCTCAAAATATTGGCAAATTTCTCCTTATTGTCTACAATAAACCCATTTACTGGTTTCAAGTGAGCTCTTCAAAGCAAGGGTTTTTTTGCAAAAAGCAAGATTTTTCAGTGTCTAATATGAAAACCCAAGAAATCTCCTTAGATGAAAAATTGATAGGCTTTGCTAGTTTGTAGCATAGCTATGGCTATAATATGCTGCAGAACAAAGTGATGGCTTTGCATTTATAGGCAAAATGGTCTGCAGGTCATCACAGAATTTATAAATGCCAGTGTTCTTAATATAGCATTAAAATTCAGAAGTCACAGTAATTCACTAAAAATTCATTCATGAATGTTTTTCTGCATCATGTAAGATGGCCACAGCAAACAAAGTTTTAGAAATGCATTGCTGTAATTCTGCACTAAAGAGAGAAAAAATATTAGAAATGAGTATCCAAAGCCTTTCCAATACCTCACCTGGAATTATCAAATATAGATTTTATTTTCACAGCCATGCATTATACAAAATGTCAGTGCTTCTCCTTCATACTAAAGGTGAAAATCATAAATGCACTAAGGAACCATATTTCAGCCTCTGCATCTGTCAGGAGGAAAGTTATAACGGAATGAAGTATTCCTGCCTCATGTCGAACTCTGGTGTCTGAATTCAAACTAACCACTTTATTCATACTCATCAGGACATACCCTTTTATATACAACATAAACTAAAGCAAATACATTTCATATGAAAGTAATGGAGATTCACCTGAAATACAGATCCCATGCGAGATATTCTACCATAGCCCTATTCAGGGACCAGCTGTGCCTTTGCATTAACTTCACAGCAACTAGGACAGCTGATCCCAAACAGCACATGAATGTACACATTCTCAGCACAGCCCTGTACCTGGCTGCTGCATGAGACTTTATAAACTTTAGGTTTCTTTCATTCCCAATTTTTTTAATAATAGATGGCAAGCATTATTATTTCTGCAATGAAAAATTGCTATTGTCAGCTACCAGCAGGATGGAAACACAAGTGCTCAAATACCACATTCTTTTCCATTGTTTTACTTGCTCACACCTAACTGATTTATAAACTGCTTTGCTTTTGAGAAGAAAGGCATGAGTTACAGAAGGCAAATTGCACGTTCTTGCAGTAACTATTACCAGCCTGGTTTTGCCACTGCTGCCACAACCTCTAGGAGTTTTTAGATGGCTTTTTTTAGTACAAAACTACCTTAAGTTTTGGTATGTATAGAGGTGAAAGAAATACACTGGCAAGAAAGATTAAATATCAGCATCTTCTGCATTTCACTGAGAGCTTAAAAAACACAGCAACTGTATCTGTATGAGAAGCTCAAAGGAAGACAGTTCTACCAAAAGAGACCAAATGCTTGGCCTTGTTCACACTCCTTTTCCTATACCCCACCAAACACTAAATGGTAAATCAGCTACACTGACATGATGCCACACAAAGTGCAGGTTTATTCAACCTTCCTTCACAGAGATGCTAAGCTGACAAAGAATATTTTCTTCTATAAATCCCAACACAGACATCCCCCTCCTACATGACACAACTGAGAAAGAGCGGGACTCCCTCCGACCAGTACTGTTCTGGATCTAAAATCATATGGCTACTCAAACATCCAGTTTCTGGCAGACCCAGGTTGCCTTTCACATGAGAAAATCACACACAAAAATCCAGAGCTGAGACTTTTCTGATAAAGTTTGAAAGAATGAACCAAAGGTGTTGGCTTTCTAATTGTGAAACCATTACTGCAGGAACATCAGCTCACACAAATTAAGTACCTCACCTCAGCTGCAAAACAAACCCAGTTGTTTGAGATTTTCACTAGGAATTTGTCCTGAGAATTGATACTAGGGAACACGTGGACCCCATCTGGAAGGAAATGGAAGCGGTGGTTACCCAGGAAATGAGAAGGCTGAGGTACTCAATGAAGTTTTTGCCTTGGTCTTCATCAGCAAATACTCCAGTGAGACCTCTCAACATGCAGAAGGCAAAGCAGGAATTTGGAGAACAACGAAGTACCCACAGTAGGAGAAGATCAGGTTCAAAATCATGTAAGGAACCTGAAGGTCCATGGGACCTGATGAGAGGCATTTGCAGGTCCTGAAAGAACTGGCAGAGGAAGTGGCTAAGCCACTATCCATCACATTTGAGAAGTCACAGCACTTCAGTGAAGTTCCTGCTGACTGCAAAAGAGGAAACATAAACCCCAATTTTAAAAAGAAAAATTTAAAAGGAGCACCTCTCCTCTGAAGACAGTCTGAGAGATTTAGCGTTGTTCAGCTTGTAGAAGAGGCTTTGTGAAGACCTTATAGCACCTTCCAGTACCTAAAAGGGGCTAAAGAGAGCTGAGAGGGACAGTAGTGACAGAACAAGGGGGGAATGGCTTTAAACCAAAAAGAGTAGGTTTGGATTAGATATTAGAAAGAAATTCTTTACTGTCTTGAACAGGTTGCCCAAAAAAGTTGTGGATGCTCCACCTCTAGAAGTGTTCAAGGACAGGTTGGATGAGGCTTTCAGCAATCTGGTCTGGTGGAGGATGTCCCCATCCACAGCTTGGAACCAAATCATCTTTAAGGTCTCTTCCAACCCAAACCATTCTGCAATTCTGTGACTTCCACAGTACATTCCTCTTCTGTAGAAGTTTTGTCATTAGCAACTGGATGCACTCACTTATTGGTGTTTAGATCAGGCTTCCTGAAGTGGTCGATGGGGAAGATGAAAAACCTTATATAACTGACCAAGAAAATTACTCAGTTTAGTGGGTTCTTACATACACACTCAGCCAGCAGAGGTTCTTAGCTCCAAGCTCTAGGAAGTGGGGGCATATAATTTCATTTTGGGCTGCACATGTTTCCTCCAGAGTTTGCTTTCCCATTGATCTTAATACGATCTGGCTTTCTTTTATGCAATATTTTATCAAGTTTCTTTGAAAACTTTTTATGATTAGCTTAGTTGGGCCAAATTGTAACAGGCAAAACTCCCACTGACTTTAAAATTGAGCAACGGGATTACTTTTCCAGATTACATCAAATTTGGCTTTAGTCATACAGATTTTTTTTTTCCTTAATTCTTTTTTCAGATTCTCAGCATCTGTACAGAACATGGGTGGACTCCCTCATCATCTTCAACGGGACAGAAACTGTTTATAGAATAAATATTTCATGTAAAGTGTTGTGGGAAAACTACACTCAGGCTGTACAGAAAAAAGAATAAGTATGTACAGTGGGCACAGACCTTGGAACATGCTCACAGCAAAGAAGGGAATTTCATCAGGTATACACATACCAGCAATGACTCTGCTTCAGACATACAGTTAAAGAAAAAGTTTGCCCTCTCGTATTCTACTATGAACTGAAATTTAAAACATTGGAAAAATCAGACTTTCAACATCTTCCAGGTGCCATAAAGCAATGTCACACAGCCATTGCCTCACAGCAAATTAGGGTCTCCTAGAGCTGTGAAAACAGGTAAAAAGAAATGTAGGGATTGGTGGAAGACGTTTGTACCAGTCAGTTCTTTTTCTGAAACAGAAAATCCAGTAAACATGTGTTACATGCACTACTTTGCTAAAACTCTCTTCCAAAACACAAATTTCTATTTCACCCTTAGACTCTAAATCCACAGCTATTCCTTGGCTGGCAAACACAGAATGACTGAGTGGGAGCTCCCAAAGAAGGAGGTATGCAACCCTAGACACTTGTGAAATGAGTGCTGCAACAGCAGTACTTGAAGTAAGAGAATGCCTCACCTGTAACAGATGACACAATCTGTTTATAGATGCCATGGATCAATACTAATCTTTTAAATGAAGAGTTGATGCCTTCCCATAATTACTCTTACAGAGTTTAAAACAGTGACTACTGGGTGGATTGCGTGGCCTCTATTATTCAACAGTGCAGACCAGATGGCCACAGTCATTCCTCTGGCCTCGAAACTACTGAAATGTTGGTAACTACACTGAGAAATATTTGGAAAATGGGGACACAAAAGAGAGAAAATTGGTGCTTGAGAGCAGGCCAAAAGCTTAACAAGCCACTGAGAATCTGTGTTAGTACATTTTGGTCCCACATATCCATAGGGGATAGGCCTAGAAGACACATGCAGATTTGTTTACAGACTGTTTGTTCTAGCTAAATTGTTTCCAGGATCCAGTCAGAAGTATTTAAAAAACTCTTTCACAAGTTAAAAATAGAAAGTAATCTAACAAATGCAATAAGGAACAATTTTTCAGGTTCATGTAAGACAGCTCTGGATGTTCCTGTCTTCATCTGGCCACTTGATTCAGGAATTAGTCATACCTGGCCTCTCAACTGTAGTCCCACACCAGGATTTAGCACTGCCCAGTAAAAAAAAGTCTGACTGTTAATAATGGACTTTGGCTTGTGGACAGTAGTTGATTTTACATATTCAGAGGTAGTTGCTAAATATTAAGCAGATAATACAGAAATAGAATGCATATGTTGTTATATGTAATGCAGCACTATTAACATACATGTTACTGTAAGTAGATATAACAGAAATATCACACATGAAAAATAAAAACCTTTCCGCGATTTCCAGTCTTCTGAGAAATGAAAAGTATATTTGCTTTTATTAATTCCCCATATAGCTTTCACCCACATTTTAGTCTCTGCTTATTCACTTGCCATGTACCATAACTTTGTGTCTTTTAAACAACCTCGTATTTTCATCTTCAGAGCTCCCTCTGAATAATACAAAGGCCTCAGAAAAACTGTGACTAGGCAAACTCATCCTCTTCTGTCAATGAACACCTCTGGCTGTGTTTTGAAGGTTTTACCTTTCCTGTGTAAGCTGTTTGTGGTTGGGCTTCATATTCTGATGTCCAAGCAAGAACCACTGCAACTACCACATCTAAATGACTTACAATATTTTAAAACCCCTCTTTGATCCCTCATTTAAGCATTCAAATACCTTTGGACAATTTGACCCAGAAAACTTGTATCCTAACTCCTATGCAAATCCTCAGAGAAAAATGAAAAAATTAATAGGGAAAATTTCTCCTGATAGGGTTTCTGTAAAACTTTACCTGAGAATGTACTGTTTATATGTGATCATTTTGTATTTCCAGCAAGATCAATATCAGCTGTGGAGGCTAAACCTCTCATATTGGTTTGCAGTATCAGCTGCCACACACAAGAGCCCGATCTGCTCAAAGTCAGTGAAAAGGCTGCTTTTCAAAGAACACAAGTTCGTTAAGAATGTCAGAACTGTCAAAAAATCTTACAGTTTAATTAAGTCACAGCAAATTGGGGTCACTGAAATATCTCTCACAAATGTTTGGCCAAACAGTGAAGCAGGTAATTGCTATTTACAATCCCATAACCAAAGGACAGCCATTTACACTGAAGAGCTAAAACTCCTCCATGAAACAAGGAATTTAGAAAATAAGCAGATTTCTGTTAACTGTTATATTTCAATGTAAGTTATGAAGATTTCATGAAATCTTTCTAAGTGAAAAGCACCATGCAGAAATTACTGCATGAAAAAAGAGTTTCTTTCAAACAAACTCACAGTTTTAACCCACTATCTCATCCAGGTTGATTAATTGTTACCACTGGAGGCTAGATATAAAATCATCACAAACTAATACTACCAGGTTTAAATATCTGAATTCCAAGTGCCCATGGCTAGGTATACCAGTTTTTCATTAATTTGTCAGATTACTCCAAAGTAAGAAGTGTTTCTCTCCCATCTGTCAGGGCTCCTCCAGTGTGCTGGAATAAATTAGCCTGTATGTGCCCCTGCCTATGGCAGGGGGATTGGAACTAGAGAATCTTTAAAATCACTTCCAACCCAGGTCATTTTGTGATTCTATATGCTTCTTATACAAAGCATGACATCAAATAACAATGTCTGTTCTCAAAGAAGTAAAAATCTTAAAGGTAGATGCATGTCTGCTGCTTCTTCAGTGCAATGAACCCTTACGATAAATTTGTAATCAGGCTTCTAATCCTTGATTAATCCTTGATTAAAGAGATAAATTTCAAGACAAATTCCTCCTGCTACTCTCTTCTAAAGTAGAACTTGAAACATTAAAAAAAAAAGGTTTTTTTAAAATGTGTATTATGTAAAAATGTAAAAGATTTTTCTTTTGTAAGAGCCTTGAATTCTTCTGGTACTGCTTCTGAGGAAAAATGAGCAAAGCCCCAGACTGACCAACTCCTTCAGAAAAATTTTCTTGTACAGGGAATGAAAATGACACCAAAGCATAAGTACAACTGGAAAGGATAAAATCAAGGTGGATTTTTAACTCTAATGAAAAATCAGGAAAACTTGGAGATTTCAGTCACCTCCAAACCTTGAAAAACTCTTGCAGCAAAATATGTAAATTATTGAAAAAATTTTAACACAAGTCTTGCAAAAAGCTGCCAGTTATTTCCCCTGCATTGATAAGGGCACAGCCAAACGTTTTGGCTCCTACAGGTACTTCTTTCTGCTGCAAGTGATCCCATTAGTTGAGGTCACTTATCAATACAAATCAGCAAAGAACTCTTGTGATTATAATACAATTGTAATGAAGATAAAATGGAGCAAAATTAGAGTGTTTCTTTCAAAATAAATAAAACATCTCGTACCTAGATGAGTTATAAAATTAAGTTTATTGCTCCGTAGGATACAGATATTTGTTAAATAAATTTCTGAGCACCAGATCTTCAAGGATTTTCTTTTTCGTTGTATACAAACACTTCTCTGTCAGATTAGAATGCAATTTCTGGTTTAAAAGGCTAACCTTGTCTTGCTCTTCCCCACAGCTGGAGAGAGTTGCATGACTGCATCTTTCACTCCAGTGCCATCTACCTTTTAACAGATTGAAAGATTTCAAAGTCATCTATGTGTGCAAATAAATGTACTAAGAAGGAATAGCATCTGAGCTGTTAATACGCTGTCAGATTATGAACCTTTATCAACAGATGGGACATTTCAACACAGGTGTCAGCGGTAAGGGAGCCACAGGGAACTGCTGCAACACAGCTCGGCAGTCCGACATCTGTCGAGTCTGCCGGTGATCAGCTAGTTAAAATCTTGCATCACATGACACAACACTAAACAGAGGACAAGACCAATGATCCTATGAGACAAGAACATATCTAGGGCTCAATGATACTGTAACAGGTGTGGTGACAGCTGGCTTGGGGCTACTCTGCCTCTATAGCAGCCTCCAGAAACAGCACCAGCGCAATTTCAAATCCAGGAAGATGTTCTACTTCAGGCTGGCTGGTACAACATCAACCTGAACACTCACTTCAGTCTCGTTTTCTGAAGTGCTGAACACCTGCAGCTTCATCTGATTTCAGTTGGTGTAGAGGGTACTCAGCGCTTCCGAAAACCAGGCATTATGCATGAGCAGACATGGCTGTAAGATGCAGATGTTCCACAAAGCCAAAAATGTCACCAATTTCACATCTCCAGATCAGAATTGGAAGTGTGTAGCTTTACAGAGAGATGTTTAAATATCTCCAGTAACTACAGAACCGGAACACAGATTAGAGAATAATAATGCCACCCTCACTACTGTCAGTCTTGCAGTATTTTAGACATCCAAACAGAATGGGTGGTGCTCACTCTCTCCATTTTATCTAGCAGGCAAAGAAACAAATGACAGCAGGTTCAATAGGACAAATCATTTTAAATTTGTTTAGGGCAATTTCACATGAGGTGAATTTCTGAAACAGTGTCATCGTACTGAAAAGAAATGGAAATCAGAGGAGGGAACTGCATTGCTGTCAAGAGAGAAAACAGAACAGCACGATTCTAAAAGCATTATTGCTTTAGTGGTTTCACAGAAAAAAATTTACTTACAGAACATTCGCCTAAAATGCACAGAAATATAGATTAAATGTAAACACAACTGTCTGAGGTAAATGCAATAGCGGCTAGTATTAATTAGCCCATTGGTTAGTTTGCATGAAAGTGGACTATTTTGCACACTCTTTGAGTTAAGAGCTGGGTGTCTCTGTGTGCAGGTGGCTTTACTGCTGGGGCTTAAGGGCTACAGCGTAGCCCTCTGCAAGTGGCAATGAAATACTGGAAGTTTTCAATTTTCTGGAAAAAAAAAATTTTATACGCATTAGGGGAGAACTATTAAAGCCAAAACTAACTCTTACATGATAAATTCTGTCAGGTTGCACCACTTTTTTGAGTCCACTTTCTTCATCATCTCTTCAAAGGATTTTCCACAGGCAGGCAACTTTTCTAACATGAGAGATTCATTGCAGAGCTCAGTCTGTTGACGTGCACCTAGGAAACATCAGAGGCACCTTTAATCACAAACACTGAAATAGAAGCACAAACATCACTCAAATTTGTTCACACAATTCAGCTTACCACTTAGATTCTCATAAGCTTAGCATTTAATTTTCTAGGCAATTTTTGAAAATAGATAAAATACATTTTTACATATATTAAAAACATAAAAAACCTGAAGTACAAAAAACTAAAGGTTACCATATGAAGTGTTGCCTTTTAAACCTAGCATAGAGGCCTATATAATAACTTTTCTAAACTTACTTAGCTACTAATCATACTAACTTACCACTGCCCATTTGCATTTTTACTTAAAAGCTAACTGGATCTCCCAATCACACATTTCAGTGTAGAAAGCAGGTTTCAAGCTTACCATTTCAATGTATCCCATTCAACTAACTATACGTCGAGGTTTGACCCTGGCCAAACGCCAGGCACCTACGACATCTGGTCTCTCTACTCTCTCCTGCCCCAGCTGTGCAGAGGAGAGGAAAAAAACTGTTAAACACGCACTGGACTCAGGAGTTGACATAGGAACTGATGGGAGGAAGCACTGACAAAAAGGGAAGAACAGGATGAAAATTTAAAGTTGCAAAGTGATTTATTAACCTAACAGAGTCAGAGGATAAATCAGAGGTAAAAATAAGCTCTTAAGACACCGTTTCTTCACTCACCCCCCTTCCCTCTTAAGGCACCATTTCTCTGCTCACCCTCCCTCCCTCCTTCCAACCAACAGCTCCGGGGGGGGCAGGGTATGACGTTTCTTCTTAGTCAGTCCAGAAGTGCCCTCTACTTGGCCATGGGATCCCTCCCACGAGAGACAGTCCTCTGCGAATTTCTTTGGTGTGGGTCCAATCTTACGAGCAGCAGCCCACCCAAACCTGCTGCAATGCAAGATGAGTTCTTGTCCATGGGGTGCACACCTCCAAGTCAAGGCCAGGCTGTTTCCATCCCGGGAGCAAGACCTTTCTCTCTACTGCAAGGCCTTTGCAACTCTCAGTCTCTGGGACTCCCACTGGATCACAGCTTCCTGCAGGCATCCACCTGCTCCTCTGGCATGGGCACCTCCCCACAGGCTGTGGGGGGTTCTCTGCACCCTTGTGGACTCTGTGGGCTGCAGGGGGACCACCTGCTCCCCCATGGTCTTCGGCACAGCTGGCAGAGGGTTTTCAGCTCCAGCGCCTGGAGCACCTCCTCCCCCACCTTCTCCACTGACCTTGGTGCCTCCATGTTGTTTTCCCTCACATATTTTCACCTCCTCCTCCTCCTCTGGTTAAAAAGAAGTGTGTGCTCACATTGTTTTGATTTCTTCTTAAATATGTTTTCACAAAGGTGTAACTAACATCTTTAATTGGCCTAGGCTTGGCCAGCAGCATGTCCATCATCTTCAGAGCCATCAGAGATTGGCTCTGCTGGACATGGTGATAAACTTCCAGAACCTTCACACAGGATACACAGGAGCCATCTTTGTGCCCGTCCCCACCCACTAGCAAAAAATGGGGCAAGCAAAACCAACACATTATATTACTATGGAATTACTTTAACATTGGAAACATTTGTATGTCTTACCAGCTAAAGGGTGTGAATTTCCACAATCACAGCTTTTTCTTTAGTATATCCACTAAAGGAATTGTCTAGAGATCAAGTCTTATGAGAAGCAGCTGAGGGAGTTGGGAGTGTTTAGCCTGGAGAAAAGGAGGCTCAGAGGGACCTTATCACTCTCTACAACAGCCTGAAAGGAGGCTGTAGTCAGGTGGGGGTTCTATCTCTTCTCCCAAGTAACAAGTGACAGAATAGCCTAAAGTTGTGCCAGAGGAGGTTTAGATTGGATATTAGGAAAATTTATTCAAAAGGAGTGGAACAGGATGCCTAGGGAGGTGGTTGAGCCACAATCCCTGGAGGTATTTAAAAGATGTGTAGATGTGGAACTTAGGGACATGCTTCAGTGGTAGACTTGGCAGTGCTGGGATAACAGTTGGACTCAATGATCAAAGAAGTCTTTTCCAACATAAACAATTCTATAATTCTATGCATTATCTACATTATCAAATGCTGAAATTGCAGGATACAGCTGCTTGTAAAAAAAGTTAACCTTCACTTGAGTAAGCTAGTAACTTTTTTTAACCTGTAATGGCAACTCCACAATATTTAGTCAAAGTAAAATGTTTTTCTCATCCAGTGTACGCCTGCATTGGAATACAAAGATAGGATTTTGATATTTCTTATAAAATTGAAATTCTGAAAAAATTCTGTTCAGACTAATGTATTTGATTTTGATAAGCCTGAAACGCTTTGTTTTGATCAGTCCATTAAATATGTCTTGCTACCTCACCTCTATCTTGACCATTCTTCTGTATAAAAAATGCATTAACATTAAAAATTACCTGCAAATACACATTTATAAACATATTTAATATAAATGCTAATTTAGTAGCATTAGTATTAAATTAGTATTTCTATTAGTCAGATAATACTTTAAGTATATACTATACTTATTAAATATTATAATAGATTACTTATATAATCTATAAGTAGTAAATAATATTACTCATAACTAGTATTAAATTAGTCAGAAAAAAAACCTGCATAATTTCTTCCCTTCACAGCAGCTCAAATCTGAGAAAGGTATTTACCTGAACAAAACTGCAACCCTAACAAACTGGTATATCAGGGAATCTTCCTTAGAATTCTGGAGGAACAGCTTTTTTAAGAATGAAGCCAAGGAGAACAGACCATTTACTCCTAAGAAAAATTTTCACTGAAAACCTATTTACACCAATGAGAGGAGGTATTTCTTTTGCTTCTATTAGTTACTTTGAAAGCAGGATCACTGCTGAAAAGATCTGGAGGTTCTAATTTTGTGTGGTAACAGCCAAACACATTGCCAGATCAACTGAGGTCAAAACCATGCAGAACTTTGATGAGAAGTACTCATGGTCCCTTTCCTTACTATTTAGTAAAAAAACTCGCAAACTCTAAGGAAAGATGACTGGTTGTAGACTCTACATCATAACCCAGTCATCACTCAGAAACCTGAACATCTCCATTTGAAATGAGGCATGTGATTGTAAAACAGGTTTGAGTGCACATCATGTCACCCACAAAGAAGCTGGCTCCTTTGGAGCCTGGGCAGGAGCACCTTGCAATTCAGTTCCAGCTATCACAGCTCACTCCTCAGCCGGTGGTCACTGTCTCCGTGATGCTGTATAACAAATGAGAGCCATCTCACCTGGCCAAATAAATACTTTGCTTTCACATACTTTCCAAGAGCAGCAGGCCCATAATGGGACAGCCTATGCTGCACCTGAGGCCATAAGTCTACAACTTCCTACAGACCACAAACCTCTCCAGGTGTATGGATGACTCACTGGGACCTAATCCTCACTCCATCATGTCTGACTGTCAGTGCTCTTAAAGCTGACGTGAAGCCTTCATCCATGTCAACAAAAAGCCAAAACTACAATTAATCACCAGTGATAGAAATGGTGAAAATTAACAAACAGCAGCAGCATAATTTTATCCTTGGGAATTTAACATGATAGCATGGATCCTGCCTAATTAAATGTTCCCAGCAATTCATCTGGCAGCTGCAGCAGTTACCAGTTACACTTTCCACAGCTAGATCTGCAGATGAATGCTAGACTTGTGCAAAATTCAAAACTAGGTATGAAAATTGCATAGCTGGCAACTTAAATCCTGCACTGATGCTTGGACAAAAGTTACGCAAAGCTGCTTTTTCTGGCAGGATATACTAAACAGCCAGCTATTATTTGATTTATAACCAAACCAAACAGAGCACAAGTTTTTCTTCCACTACGTCATGTGTGCTGACAATTTACTCCAGCCCTTTCCCAGCAGGGTGTTTAAATGGATTTTCCGTGGCCTTGGTATTTTTGGCTGTCTCTCTAAACTTCAACATTTTGCAGGGTCATAGAAAAAAAGTTCTTATCAGAGTCATTTGACAGCAATCTGGTGACACAAGAGTTTCTGTCTAAATCCCTGACCAAAGGAGTTCAAAATCATGGCTAAATCTACAATTTCACCATCACTATTGAGAATGACCATTACAAAACACTACAACACTCTCTTTTCATACAGCCAGTGGGCAAGACCACTTGTAACAAATGCATGACAGTTGACTAATTGAGATGAGATAGGATGGAAGTGTTTCTCAAATTGCAACCATTAACAAAACAGAAACAGAAGTTTGAATTTTTGAAGTAAAACTCACCTGCGAATCCAAGTGTCATTAGACCATTAACTAGGAAGGAGGAAAAAAAAAAAAGAGTTAGATACCTCCAAACTCTTACATAAAAGAAATAATGAAATTAAAAGCCAACTAGAGGATAACTACATTTCAACAGAATATTCAAAATGCTCATTCAAACATTCAGTTTTCATAAAGAGTATGTCAGAATGAAATAATGAGCATTTAGAGAATATTATGTTTTTAAATTCCTTTTTATCTGTCTTTTAAACGGCTGAGTCAGACTTGATATGGGTCTGTCTATACCACTCCTTCCTCTAGTTTCTAATATTAAGGATTAGGGACAGGGCAGTTTTTGCTTTAAGCTTCTTAAGGGTGAAAAAGTTCAAGAAGATAACACATACACTCAAAACATAGGTGTACTGCACATTCTAACATATAGAGAAAACTTTAGATGTTAAGTAAACACAACCATAAGTAAGTGTGTACTCTCTTCGTTTAGAGGCATAATGCTGTGTTTAGGTCTCCACCTCTTGTACAGTGAAGAAGTGCATTTTAAAAAACATTACATTCCAAACCTATAAGCTTCTTATGAAGAAGTTATGCTAATGCAGGTATGTTGGAAGAACATACAAATGGAACCACAGACTACACCAACAGAAGTAGCTTCCTGACTCAGCCGTCAGATATATGCAGATAGGAAGACAGTATATCCAGATGGATTAAATTAACAGAAGCCCACTGTGTTTGCACAACTCCAGCCACATAAGGATTTTGTAAATATAGCTGAAAGGGACATAGCTTCAATTATTTTTGATGTCCCAGTGAAAAAAACCTGACAAATCTTTATAGTGTTAACCTTGCATCAGAAATTAAACTAATGATTTCATGCAGATGGGTGCCTCCTTGTTTATACAATACATGGCACCCAAGTAAAATGAATCAAGATACACATAGCAGAGTATGAGTACCAATCATTGATCTAGACCACCGTCACTGGGATGTGCCAAGCTGTCAGCTGAGTTAACTGAAAATTATGGTGTACATGCATGCAAGAAGAATTTAGATCCTTCTAAGGAACATATTTTTCTTCCAGATCAGCATTAATCTCTTTCTTAGTTACTAATGAGCCAGAATGTACTGTGAAGAGCAGGAATCCACACATCAGAAAATTGTGTTGCATCCAAACACACAGAAATGAAACTCCATAATACACTCAGATGGCTGTATCTCTTCCACAAATAAAACACTTTTCTTTCCAGGCTATTAGCTGTTGGACTAATAAATATACTTCATTTCCTGGGTAGGTTTTTCCTTTCTTTTCATTTGAAAATGTGCCTTATGGACTGCAGAAAAGTGAAGATCAAATTAAAAGCACACACTTTATGATGAACCCAAAACCACCCATTCTGAGTAAGCAGTTTAGGGTGCACATAGATTCCCTAAATACTCCCCCAGAAGATCACAGACTGCACCTCCAATTCTTATTCTATCAATTCCTATCACTGTGCTCTAGATCTTTCACAGTTATGGCTGCAGTAATCCTCACAAGACCATAGCAGTACAAATAAAAAGAGGGTTTACGACTAAAAAGAACCACACTGCCCCAAGCATCAGTGAGGGAAGCCATAAAAAAAAAAAACTGAATAAAGGCTTACAGGTTAGTGTTCATAAATCCTCCTGCCCAGAGGAAAATGTGCTTTTTGCATTTTTTGATCTGCTCATAACAAAGTAACACAGGATGTTTTTCACCTATTCTCCACCAAAAGAGCCTGGATACCTTCAGAGAAGGGTAAAACAACAATTCAGATTACCATGGACCACACCTCTATTTTCTTTGCTCTGATGTACTCAACTCATAACAAAGATTTAATCAGGAGACTACAGTATGCTGGCCATGACAATTTACACAAAAAGTATCTTTCCAGCAGCTCTTTTAAGACGGGGCAAATTCAACTTTTTTCTTGAAAAGCTGATGCCATGATGTCACTCATTAGAAGACACATAGAGGAAGCAAAATGGGTCACAGTGTTGCCCTGATGCCAAAATAAAACAGTTGCCATACACTCCCATCTAAAGTAACATTTAAGGAGAGAAAAGGAGGTTCAGTTTAACTGTACTAGCTGCCTGAACTAGCTGCTCACTTTTTTTTCTCCATACATGGTAGCAGCACACGATTGTCCCTAGCATCAGCTGAATCAGATGGGAACAACCAGGAACACCAGATCAAGAGAAGAAGCAAAGTATCAGCAAATGAAGGGCGAGGAAAATAGGTTTCAAGGGTTTTGGGGGGAAAAAAAGAAAAAAGATAAACAAAATAGGAGAAAGAGAAAATAAGAAAACTGAGGGAAAAAACCTCAATTTTTTTATTCACAATCTACTTCAAAATCTTGCATATGAAAAGTTAGAAAATCTGTTCCTAGACTTTCACTAGAACCTCTTATTATCTACCCTCTACTCTGCTTTTGTAAAAAGACATCATTTTGACACTAAAAAGGGAGCTCAAAATGAGATTCACAGCAATATGTAAATTCACAACTGGGATACACAGCAGGGTAACTGTCCTGCAATTCTGCCAAGTATATAAGCCTTTTCTGTGAAATGGAAAAATATTACTCAATGTTTGTTTTTCTCCTATACTGTTACTATTCTTTGATATTTTTCCCAGAGGCTTAAAAGAAGCCCTGCATGTCTGTCTTGCAACTACTTCATTAAATCTGAAGTGGCATATGAACTGCTGTGTTCTCCCTACTCCACCTTTCTCCAAACATATTTTAAGAATAATTCTGAAAATCTTGTCTAAGTATATGAGTGAAATGTTAAAATTTTCTCTTGTCTGAATGTTTCTTCAAGATGCTGCTATTACTGAAAGGATAGTAAGATTTTTGAGTGGCTCCCATACATTCTCAGAATAATTCTCATTTCAACAGATAAAACTGCTGTATGCACCTTTTAACCAGCAATTACAGCAGTGTAGTACTGTGCATATTCTTCAAAATTTGTGGTGTTTATTCAAAACCCCATTTGTATCAATCATAATTTTCATAAGAAAAAAAGAACATACAAGGATCTTGAGTTAAACCTCATGTCTGTATCTTTTTGTAAAGGCAATCCTGCCAATTACCATCATCTAATCTTTATCTACATCAGGACATCAGACCTCCACTGGAAGTTATGTATGAACCAAACGGCTGTCTCTCTGCAGAACTTGAAGTTTCATTGATAGCAGCACATAACTGCGCAAGAACTGTCCTGACATACAGTTCACAGTAAGTAAAACCAGAGTTTTAAATGCGAACTGTTGCTCTGCAATCATGGACCTATGATTTGTTGAAAACATAGGTGAGAGATTAATACTCTATTGATATAATTTTGTCATACTGATCAAATCTCAATACCCACATTTTTTTATAAACCTGATTTTAAATGCTGAACAAGCCAATGCTACAGCAGTCTAGTGTTTCTCCAGGCATTTAAATGTTGAGTAAAGCTACCTGTTGCACAGGTGCTATTAAAGATCATGTTAAATTCAGCTACCCTTTATGCAAATGCCAAGCCTTACCATTACAGGTGCTCTAGCAGGAATGCACAGACACTTCAGGGTATCTAATGCAAAAGAAATTCCCATGGAAATTACTTCTCCTATGCTCCCACACAATGTCAAGAGGCAACCTACTACATCAGAAAAACACTGGTTACAGTTAGAGTTTCTTCATTTTCTGTTTCCTGGGCATTTGTAAGTTCAAGGGATTCATTTCACTAGGGTCTGTCTGAATACAGAAGGACAACATGAGCTAACACAAGCGTCACGTGGTTGCCTTTCAAAGCCTTTTCTGTAAGTCCTGTATTGGGGTCAAGTCAATTGTATGTGGCCAAAACACCACACACCCTGAATAGGCTAAGAAATCTTGCAACTTGATGGGAAAGCCCAGAAAGGTCCCTGTTTAGAGGCCACTACAGAAGTGGAAGGAAAGGAAAAATAATACTATTGGTACAAAAACGAAACCACCTGTTACTCTTTAAATAACTCTCTGCAAAACACACATGGCTCAGAAGGTCATCTTTTGTTCTCAGCTACCAAATGTCCTTTTGACACTTCTTCATAAGAGGAGTAGGATGGGGGGGAGGGGGACAGGGACAGGATGCAAGAACACCACCACATAGTGTGAAAGCAGCCAAGGAAATGAGGCAACTGAAGTTCACAGAGACAGGCAATGACAGGAACTCTACACAAAGGAAGGATGCCAGGAATAAACAGAAGCATGCAATAAATAGTGTACTTGAAAGAAGTGTTACACTTGCATTCCAAACTGTCCCAGAAAAGAAGTGTCTCAGCATATGGAATGGCAGGAGCAAGGTAAACCTGCTGGCAGGGTGCATCAATCTGTCTCTGGGTCCAAGAAGTTTTCCAGAGAGCTAGCATAACATGGAACTCAGCTTTGCATTATCTCCTGCTTTGATGCTGAATCCTTTCTCATACTCTTTGTATCCCCTTGTGTCAATGGTGTGGAAGATGCATATACAGCCATGAAAATGGAACATCCAAAACTAAAACTGCAGTTCAATGCTTATTTTATCACAGTTTGAGACACTACATTATTCCTTTTGAATTGTGAAGGTAATTTCAGACTGTTAACTGTTTTGGCCATTAGAGCTTCTTCCTGCAGAGCAAGAAAAGCATGAGAGGAATCAATTAAAGCCTTTTCATTTCATTGGTACAAATCAACAGGGAATCTTACTGAGAGCACCAACTGTTCAGACCCATGTTGATGCAGAGTTCCCCAGATTTCCAATGACTGAAAGGAAATGTGACCATTATTCTGAATTCATGCTTCAACTGAGAATCTTTCAGAATAGAAATGCAAATTATTGTCCTGTACATTGTTTTGTGAAATTCTTAAATCACTGCTGGTAGCATTTTAATAATGCTCCACAATTTCTGAACAGTCTGTCTACTTCCAGAAGTGTTGGATGGGTTTTCAACTACTTTGAAACTGGTACATTTTGTTTAAATATATATGTAACCATTATTTTTAATAAAGTATTTATTTCTCTATTAATAATTAATCATTTATCCAAAAATAATTAAATTAATCATACCAGTTCAACAACAGACTTGTGAGGGGATTTCTTAGCTGTACACTAAGATCTGTATTGTACTGGAAGTTGCATGGCTCAGCTTGAAATTTAACAATGTTTTCTTCAAGTCTTTTCTATCCCATTACATTTTTGATGAAGCAGCATGTAACTGAAATATAAAATACTTTTATTTTATAGCCACTGACTTTCACACAGTGAATAAACTAAACACTCCAACACCAGATTCAATTGCTTGAAGTAAATGCTCTGCACACTTTTATAAAAGCAGCATACACAAAGGTGATCCTTGACTAGAGATCCATCATTCCAGAAAGTAAAATTGAGGACGATCAAGAGGAGTACACTTATTTCTAGACTAGAAAGAAAACTGTGGCATTAGAAACTGTTTAAAGATGACTTTTAGTGATAACCACAGCATCACCAGCTGGTCCAGGGGGGCTGACTGTCCCCACTCTACTCTATGCTGGTGTGGCCTTACCTCAAGTCCTGTGTGCAGTTTTGGGCACCACAACATAAAAAATACATTAAACTATTAGAGACCATCCAATGGAGGACTACTAACATCACAGAATCAATTAGATTGGAAGAGACCTCTGAGATCATCGAGTCCAACCCATGACCAAACACCACCTTGTCCACTAGACCATGGCACTAAGTGCCATGTCCAGTCCTTCCTTAAACACTTCCAAGGACAGTGACTCCACCACCTCCCTGAGGTGACTCTAACACCTCCTTTTAGGCAATTGTAGAGTGGTAAGGTCTCCCCTGAGCCTCATTTTCTCCAGGCCAAACATCCCCAGCTCTCTCAGCCATCTAGACCCTTCATCAGTTCCCCTGCCCTTCTCTGGTCACGTTCCAGCAACTCAATGTCCTTCTTTAAGTGCGAGGCCCAAAACTGCACACACCAATCAAGGTGTGGCCTCAACAGTGCTGAGTACAGGGGAACAACCACTGCCTTACTCCTGCTGGCCACACTATTTCTGATACAGACCAGGATACCTGGCTCATATTCAGCTGCTGACCAGCATCCTCAGGCAGTTTTCCAACCACTCTGTCCAAAGCCTGCAGCACTGCATGAGATTGCTGTGGCTAAAGTGTAGGACTTGGCACCTGGTCTTGTTGAACCGCAGACCTTGTTGAACCTCAGATCAATTGATCCAGCCTGCCCAGATCCCTCTGCAGAGCCTTCCTATCCTCCAGCAGATCGACATTTGCATCCCATTTGGTGTCATTCACAGATTTACTAAGTGTAGACTTGATCCCCTTCATCCAGATCATCAATAAAGATATTAAACTGGGCCCAACAGTGATCCCTGGGGAACCCCACTAGAACCAGACACCAACTGGAGGCAGCACCACTCACCACCATTCTCTGGGCCCAGCCATTCAGCCAGTTCGGAACCCACTGAAGGGTGCACCTGTCCAAGAAGTGGGCTGCCAGCTTTTCCAGGAGTATGCTGCAGCAGATGGTGTCAAAGACTTTGCTGAAGTCCAGATGGTGAAGAGGGAAGCTGTATGAGGAGCTGCTTAGATCGCTTGGCTTGTTTGGCCTAGAGGAGACCGAGGCAAGACCTCATTGTGGTCTACAACTTCCTCGTGAGTGGAAGCAGAGGGGCTGGCATTGATCTCTTCTCTGTGGTGACCAATGCAGGACCCAAGGGAATCAGGTGAGTATCCAAGGTGAGTATCAAGAGAAGGTGGATGTGCAGGGTGGGGATTTTTGTTGTCTGGTCAGAAAAGGGAAAAAAAAAACCATTTTCCCAGGCCTTCTATGATGGTGGTATCTTGATTTAAACATTCTGCCTATCAAGGGAAGAAGGAACTTTAAATGTCTTCAAGTATCCCATGGTTTTAAACATTTCCTCAGGAGGGAGTGTGCAGTGACCCTTGTCTGTGAAATCTTCACGGGTCATTTCCCCTTCCCAAAATTATTAATTTAAA